>OZ026602.1:2783430-2785930 GCA_964020085.1 Micromussa lordhowensis
AAATTTTTGGCTGCCGGGCCGGGTATATAGGTTTTGAAAAATCGTGCCCCTGAGTCACAGAAAGTTCGTACAAGTTGTGCAAAATCAAAACGTTAACACTGTAAAAACTCGCTTAGTGTTTCCGACCATAGATGGAAATGCCGAAACACTCTCGGGAGGTTTCAATGATCTATTTAGTGAATGTTGAGTGTATTGATTATTCGTGAAATTTTGACTTCTGGGTAAGTTTCAGGGGCGGATCAACGATTTTTGATAGGAGGGGGTGCACCTCTAAGGAATGGCGTCACTGACCGTAGAGATAAACAAATTTGTGGTTACTTCGTTACTCGTTATTTCGTTACTCTGTGTTAGCTCAGCTGGTAGAGCATTGCACAGGTAACGCAAGGGCCTTGGGTGCGAATACTGTTCTAAACCTGAATTTTTTCCGGTCATTTTTCCAGTAGTGTTATGGCTGCTCAGTTTAATTGAAAAGAATGATGTGTTCTTTGTACTCGTAACTTTTCTTGACAGGGCTCTGCGTATTATCATCCACCTTGCCAGGAATGCAGAGAAGGGAGGAGGAGTATTGATGTCAATCACAGTTCCCAAGTTAAAGCACTCATTTATTTTTCAGGTTCCGGTTCCGGTTCCGGTTCCGGTTCCGGTTCCGGATCCGGTTTTCCGGGTTTTCCATACGCCCGTTTATACTTCACTTGCAAATTTCAAAATGGCGGATATCGAAAATTTGCTTACTTCAGGAATTTCTTGTTATACAAATACAAAAGATCCCAAAGAAATTAAACGGTAGAAAGTTGAAACAATCCTTGAACATGGCTCAGGAGATTTCCTGGTCGGTTTCATCGCGTACCGCGGGCATTTTTGGCTCGTTTGTTTGAAGTACCAACGAGTGCATTTTAGAGCAGCTGTAGGTGCGCTTGAAAAAAAAATCATATTTTATTTTCAAGAAAAGTTTATGAGTTTGTTTTGCTACAAATCAATTGCAGAAGTATGAGAAAAATGGGATTAGTGTGAAAGTAATTTAAAACTTGCGATGAACTGACTCGACAACGCCACGAATTATGACAATTTTGAAGGTTTTGTTCAAGAAAATACCGTAAACCGTTTCAAGTTGATTTCTCCCATACAAGCGAGAAGTTTAACAAACGAACATCCTTGCCATATGTATGGGACTTAGGCCTACCAATGGACAAAGTATGGGCGAAATTGAATTTTGAGCTGTGTCCGCGATTTCTTTGATTTTTACTGGCATTTACTCTTAACGTTTTGATTTTGCACAACTTGTACGAACTTTCTGTGACTCAGGGGCACGATTTTTCAAAACCTATATACCCGGCCCGGCAGCCAGAAATTTTTAACACCTGCTCACATTTCAACCAATTGCCCGGTGGTTTGTCGCGACCTACAAACAGAAGCAAATATGTTTCGTATAATAAGAGCATCATCCCAAACTCAATTTAATTGAAAAGAATGATTAACTAATACGTTCTTTTTATTCGTACCTTTTCTTAAAAGGGCTCCGCGTAGCCTCATCCATCTTACGTGAGGACTGCAGAGAAGGGAGGAAGAGGATTGATGTCAATCACACTTCCAAACTTGAAGCATTCATTTAATGGTTCCGGTTCCGGTTCGGGTTCCTGATTCCGGTTCCGGATCCGGGTTCTGGATTTCCGTGTTTTCCATACGCCCCCAACGGCGAACGCTCGAAACGTCAGCTTTCGAATCTTTTTATGGTGGCCAATTCACATTAAACCTGATTTAGTTAATAAGGAGGCTCGAAAGGGTTTTTAGCTGCACGCCCGCGCGCAATCTACACACGCCATAACTAAGATGCACGCGTCAGCGGAATCAGTATTAAAATCAGCACACCGGAAGTTAATGCTGCGTAAAATCGCGCCAACCGGAAATAAAATCTTCGGAAAACATTTGTTTATAGCTCGAAAGTTCGCTCAGTGACCTATCTTGATTTTTTGCATACACGCACCTTTCGCGATGGCACTTCAGATATAAAAGTTTTGGGGAAAATTATCTAGTGGAATTTTCTGTAAGCCATAAAACGCGTTTTCTTTAAATATATTTAATTCTACTAGATAGAATTTTTCCATACTATCTGAAAAGTTAAAGAATTTAGGGAACTTTCCAACAAAGAGATAAAAATGGTAGGTCACCGAATTAGTTTCTCAGATAATTTACAAAAACTGAAATTTAGAGGACGCTTTTATGGACCTCGAGCGTTGCCATGGTAACTGATATGACGTCACAAGTACCCTTAAAGTATAGCCCAATAATAGAGTTGCAAGGAGACATATAGTTTGCCCACACCATTAAACATCCTTCTTTGTAATCTTCCATCGTTTCACAAGCAATATAGCAACGAAAAACCCTTTCGAGCCTCCTTAAACTAGTTTAGTTGATGTGAATGGGGTCTTGCTTAAGCCTGCAGCCACTAAAACCGCACAAAAATAATGTAAAACCCAATTACTAATTATAAGGAACTTACCAC
>OZ026602.1:2790930-2810930 GCA_964020085.1 Micromussa lordhowensis
AAAAAAGTGTTCGAGATTGGCAGATTCTGGACAGACATTTTTGGATTGATAAATCTCTTTGAAAAAACGTTCCTCTTCTTCTAAAATTTGTTTAGGCTCTAGGACTATGTTACCATCTTCTTTTGTTAACGAAGTTATATGTTTTTTCTTGTGATTTATTTTTTCTAGGTTGTAGAAATATTTATTGTTCTTTTCACCGAACTCATACCATTGCGCCTTACTACGTGTCATAGCTCCTCGTGTTTTTTTATTCACAATCTTTGCTAGTTCTTTCTTTACTCGATCCATTTCAACTTTCGTTATTTCGCTAAAGTTTGACCTTAACTTTTCCTGTAATTGGTTGAGTCGCATAAGCAAATCTTTTTCTTCGTTTCGTTTTTGTTTGGCTTTATTTTTAGCGAAAATTATTGTTGATGCTCTAATTTCCATTTTGATCATTTCCCAAAATAAGCCTTTGTCATTGAGGTTGCAGTATTTGGCCATAAACTCTGGTATTTGTTTTGTTATCATCTCCGTGTAACACTTATCCATTAACAATGAATTATTAAATTTCCAGAATCCGGGGCCGCGCTTTGTCTCATTACTTTCTAAGGACATTGACAGGCTTACAGCAGAGTGATCGGAAAAAATGTTAGCCACGATATTAGCGTTTTGTATTGCGGATTCCATGCTTTTTGAAATAAAAAGATAGTCTAATCTGCAATAGATTTTCTTGGATGGATTGTTCCACGTGAATGCTTGTTTATTTGGATGTTTGCAGCTCCAGGTGTCAATAAGATTGTGAATTCTCATTAGAGTTTTCATTTCTTGGATAACCGTCTTCTTTTGTTCGAAAGAGCGCCCTCCGCGTTTGTCAATTTCGTTCATAACACAATTCAAGTCTCCCCCTAGGACTATTCTTTCCCCGGCATATTTGTTTAAAACGGACTTAGATAACCCTCTAAGGAATTGCACCTGTTGATTTTGATCATTCGGAGCGTAAATATTCAGGAAAACAACTTTTTCGCCTTCTACCAATACTTCAGCAAGGATATATCTACCATTTTTGTCCGATATAATTTGCTCGATATTTACATCAAGTTTTGGCTTAAATAAAATCATTACTCCTCGACTGTGATTAGTGCCATGACTTCCAATCATTTTACCACCCCATTCTGCTTCCCACGATTTTACATTTTGCGCAGAAGAATATGTCTCCTGTAAAAATACTACATCCGATTTTTGCTGATGCAACCATCGAAATACCTGACGTCGCTTGATCGTCTTGTTTAACCCTCGAACATTCAAAGACAAAACACTGAAAGCCATATGCATGTATAAAGAAAAATGAAACGCAATTTCCAGACAACAGATTTCATGAGATACGATTGAAGTAATAAGCATTCAAATTTAGCGCTAGCGAAGCAAAACTTAAAGCAATTGAAAACCTGACAAAAACAAACTAATACAACATGCAACACAAAACATAAATACCTGCAGCAATTAGGGCGAATTCTCCTGTCTGAGATTCACGTAAGCCTTGCTACTGCACTACAGAGGCACTAAATTATAAACAGAATTAAATATTGTCCATGATTCGACCGTAGAGGGTAAATTTTTTTGTTTCGGGTCCTCGGTAGACAGCTTTGTCAATAATTAGTTTTTCGACGTTGAAGAAAGCCGTTTTGTGATCTCTCTTTGCCTGTTTCAGCACTGGGTAAAGCTCCTTTCTTATTTCATCTACTTCTCTCGGGAAGTCATCAGCCACACCAAACCTTTTCCCCTTTGGCAAGTGCTTGATGTGCGATTTGATTTGTTGTTTATCCTTAAAGAAAGAAACCTTGGCAATTATCGGTCTTGGATGTTGATTTATTTTTTCCTCGCGCACACGGGTTGGGATTCTGTGAACTCTCTCGAATTCAATGTCATCAAGGTGCTTCTTTGAAAGTTTCATTTCTTTATGAAGAAAGTTTCTCAGGACTGCTTCTGTATCTTCTGGGGATTCCTGCTCGTTATCGCTAATGCCGAAGAATTTGATGTTATTTCTTCTGTTAAAGCATTCTTGTTTCACAACCCTGCGTTCGAGCTCCTCAAGTTTGACTGTCTTGTCGGTTGTTATTTTCAGCGTCGCCGCGGTCGCGCTGGCTTGCTCCTTCAATACTTCAACCTCTGCTTGTGTTGACTCGAGACTCGCCCTGAGTTCTTCCTTTTCCGTTTCCAGCTTCGCTACTTGGATCTTCAAGTCTTGTATTTCGGGTAGCACAGATAGCAGTTTATCGAGTTTGCCTTGTATATCGTTCAGCTTCGTGTTACACATGGAGCAGCCATGCTCGTGTTGTTCGCCATCACTAAGGGCTTCGTCATCAGTCTGAGATCCTTGTGCTCGCATTCGTTTTTTTCTTCGGGATTCTCTTTTCTTTGCAATCTTCTCGCTCGATTGATCAGCCTCTTCATGGTTTGTTGCGTTGTCTGCCTCCGTAGGCATCTTGATTTTTATCGAGAAAGCGGAGCTTCAGAGCACACGTCCGCCATCTTTCGCGCCCAGGATGAAATTTACTTCATGTACTGGGTGTGTGGTTGCAAAACGTTGCATTTTGTGACATCTTACATGAATCAAAACAAAAATCTTTAACAAACTCTGAAGAGTGTGTATTACAGACTGGAAATCATCTTTACAGTGCAACAACTCTAACCAAGGCCACCCAACAAAATTATCTACAAAAATAAAAATTATCCAAATGACCACAAATCTGTTGCCTTTGCAATGTACAGCTTGATTACAAGGATAATTTGTTGGAAAGCTATTGTTAACCTCTACGACTTTTATTTGTTAAATGTGTGGAAAGTTTTGTCGGGCAGCCTCAGTTGGAGTAGTCGCACTGTAACACACATGGGAATTTTCAAGAACAATTATATTATAATCACAAAGTTGAGCTTTGGACTTCTCACAGGAATAACTCAACAATGCATTCAAAAGAGTTCTTTGCTATTCTCTTATAATAAAAATACATGCATGTATACCCACCAACTTTTGATTCCACCATATTTATTGTGTTTTTATGAAATAGCTTCTTTTCAAAGTCCACTAAATCTTTCCAGAAACCAGAATTTGGTCGAATAAGTGGTCTTTTTTGCTTTACATATGCATGAGCGTCAATGAGTCTCATCTTCTGATATTTCATCAGGTAGGCTAAGACTAAAGTTGCTGATCTGTAAAGAAATTATTATAGTAACTTAAAATCCATAAGATATAACGAAGAGACAAAATTCCCTGTTACTCCAAGTTTCGTGCTCACGCACTCATCAGACAGTATTTAATGGAGAATAAACCTATCAAGTTATATATATACACGCATCTATTGTTTATAAAAAGCAGGGCAGTGTGGTTCTAATCACAACTAGGTGTGAGAAAAAACCTAATAGAGTATTGTTAACTTAAAATCTAAATATTAACTTCAACTGTCAAGGTTACAGTGAAAAGAATTCCTTCGCAATTGGGACTGAAGACAAGTATGTAAAATTTATGACTTTGTTGACCCATTAAAGCTCAGGTGGGATAAGTTTCATTTTATTTCTACATGACTGAAATGTATATTTTAATCCTTCATCCTAGATGGGATATTAATCCCTCGCAGGGTAACTCTAGTATTTATGTAATTTGCCAGTGCCAAATTTCACAAAGTAGAGAGAAGCCACAGTCTTGTGCCAAGTGAAACATAGCCTGGTTGAACCCAGACCACTCAATCCAGACTCCTTACTGTTCGAAAGGTGCATACCGCTACCCACCAGATAAATAACTATCCAGTGGATAGCGTAGTTTGTTTCTTGTGAACACTTATCCACTGGATAGTGATTTAGCCCGTGGATAGCGTTATCCAGCCTTCGAACAAATGGGGCCAGCACACTAAGGCCCCATTTACACGGGTCCGGACAAATTTTTGGACAGATGAATTTTGTTCCTGGACCGCCTGTTTACACGGATTAGTGCAAATTATAGACCAGTCACTGCATTTTAATGGCTCTGCTGTGATTGGTTATCGCTAATGTTTTAAGCCAATCATGTTGCAGCTGATGCAGTACGCGGCAAATCAAACATGGCAGCAGACAAAAACTTTATGTGGCATGATGAAGATATTAATTTGTTGCTACATGTAGTTATAGACTACAAAGCAGGAAATCGGGGAAAGGAGTTGATTGGGAAACAGACAGTAGCAAGCAAGAAGACGTAACCAAAATGTTTTTGGAAAAGCACCCAGAAAACGACTAGGAGAAATTCCCCAGACATACCGAGGCGTCAGGAAGCTTCAGCAAAGACCAAATCCAAAACAAACTAACTGTAATCTGCTTTTGTTTGATTCTTTTGTCTTGAATTAAACAAAATGTAATAATACAGGGACAAAATGCAACAAAATGTTTCATTATTGCTAAGCAACCAGGCAAAACGTAACTACATTCCAGGCCTTAACCGCGCTATTTCAGCAAAAAGTTGTGCAGTCCGGGTGTTTACACGAGTCCGTACGAAATATGGAACCGTGCCGGTCAAAATGTTGACCCAAACTTACACACTTGGCCGTTCAAAAATTTCTCTAGTTCTGCCGATCCCGTGTAAACGCAAGGTGGAGCCGTGCAAAGTTTTTGTCCGTGCAAAAATTTGTCCTGTCCTGTGTAAATGGGGCCTAAGAGATATTTTCCCACTCAATGTATGGTGACCAGTAAGGGAGTTTAATTTGATTTGTAGACCTTGTGGGAAAAGCCACCTGGCCTGTCTAAATTTACTGAAAATGAAAATTAGTTTAATTTCCAGCTTATTCATATCTATAACAAAATTCTCGATCGTGATTGGTTCTCCGCGCGCCTATTTGTCACCTAATCGGCGCGCGATCACGTGGGTGTCCAATTACAGGTGTCCGATTTGAACTTTTTGTAATCGGACACTTGTAATTGGATACCCACGTGATTTTCACATCAATTACATGCGCTTTAATGGTTCCTTGGCAAAGTTTCCTACAGTTTTCAAAACTTAGGAAAAGCGCTACAGACGTTTTCGCTCAAAAGAAGTTCTCAAAAGACATTTTTGATTTCGAAATTTGTTATAGATACGATTAATTAGTAATTGGACCTCGTGTCGTACAATTCAGGGAGTAATCGTGCTCGTAATTTCAAATCGGCCTCGCGCTTCGCACTCGTCCGATTTTGAAATTACTCGCGCAATTACTCCGATCCCTGAATTGTACTCCACTCGGTCCAATTAATATTACTTATTTGAATAATTTGAAACAACAGGAACAATAATTATGGAAAACAACTGATTAGTTGTGACGTCCAACCCCCAAATTCAATTCAATAATCAATTTTAATTATCCTTCATGCTGATCAACTAATGATCCATTAGACACATACTAACTGAAAATTCACCTGCTAACTCCGGCTATGCAATGAACAAGGACCTTGCCTCTCTCCCGCCGAACTTTATCTGCAGACAAAAAATGCGCTAGAAACACGAAATGTTTGAAAACAAAAACACAACAGTTGACCACCGCTAAAAGATGGAAGTTGTTTGCTTTACAGCAATATTTACGATACAGCCACAACGAAAATAATAAGCTTTACATTCTAGGAATTCTGATACCGGCCTAGTATCGGGTGGACCGATGTACTTGCCTTGGTAAAAATAATTTATTTCCATGTCTTTATTTTTTATTCTGATGTTATAAGCTTACTGAACATGTATAAAACAATCAGCTCACCAATTTTATCTGATACCAGATCGAAGTGTATCCCTATATTGCAGGTAGGATTGTCTTCAAGTCTAATCCTTGTGCATTTAATAGACTCATAGTTCACGTCAGGAGCCTCCATCGATGCTTCAAATTAACAATGACAGGAAATTAAGCTTAAGCTTATCAATGAACGAAACATGAACGAACAACTATAAGCTCAAAATCTTATTGTTGGACATCCCAAACAAGTACGAAACAAATCTGGTATTAACTGAATCCGTAACAAAGACATACATATGGATAGATTTACCATTGATAACACAGGTAATTCCCTTCTCTTTGAGCAAGTCTTCCGTTTTTGCCGCTGCAAGTCCTCCTAAATAAAGAAAGTCTGTGATTTTCGCCATTTTGCCTAGAGGGCTACAATAAGCGGCAGCCGACATCATGAGTTTCTGGAACCACTGGGCAAAACTAATTTTTGTATATCACTGGTGATTATCGTCCAACAGAACAGGTGATACTATCACAAAAACCGCAGATTTTACTTCAAACATTGTCAACTGGAAACTGGTCTGACTCTGTGAAGCAAGCAACCAACCAGGTCGAGTAAGCACTGGGTCGAGTTAGTGGTCTTCTCACATGATCGGCTTCCGGCTCTGTCCCGAGGAGGCTCTGGGACGTTTGAGGTACGGGATATGTTCCTTGCCCATACAACCTTCAACAGGGTATGAATTATTATTAGTCAGTACAGAAGAACATCACCCCGCGGTGTGATATGCTTCTGGTCAGTAGGAATGAGCAAAAAAACTCTTAAGATGCGTGACACTATGCTGATCTCAAACCCTAACCCTAAACCCTAAGTGTTAAATAGTTGCTGTTTAATTTAACTAAGCGTTTCAGGCTTAGCCCTTCTTCAGTAGGTGGAAACAAATCCATCAGCTTCAATTTATTTTCTGGGAACCAAAACACTGGTTGTAACAACCCAACAATTCCACCCAATTCCTCAGTGGCCCTACTAGTAGAAGGACTGGCCTGCAGTCCAACCCTGGGAATTTTCTTTCATCCAATTGTTTTCAAATATTTGATTGAGAGCTTGTTCTTAGAGCACAAAGATGGAAACGTGGATGGGAGAGAGAGCTTCGGGAAGAGGGGCTTGTTACTGGCCTTTCAGGCCCAGGCCCCATCTGTTCTGGTGCACTGAATGGCACCACACTTCTGTTTTCTACCGAGTTTGCCACCACATCAAACCCTCAAAAACACCGATATTGGCAAATGCACATATCTTGAGCATTTCCGAAAGCGTTTTATATCTACTGTTATACAAAAGGTGATTTTCATGATGGCATCATTTGACTACAACTGCTAGAATCCTTTCCTTTTTCTGTTTCTTATGCTAATTAGGACAATTGTTCAATTGCCAATTTAATTTAATCTTCCTCCCCCACAAGGGAGGTTCGTGGGGGAGGAAGATTGCGTGACGAGCTTAAAGAACTGTGGTGCTGCGTCGGTGGGAGTATTACTTGAATTGGCCACCGTAAAGAGATTCGGAAGCTGACGTCTCGAAACATCAGCTTCCAAAAATTTACAGTGGCCAATTCACATTATCAACCCAGTTGATAAAACCAAATTATCATCTAATTAATAACAGGTCACTTGCAGTCCAGCCATCCTTAATTTCAGGAAGTTGATTGCAGCATGTGCTAGGCTTATTGCTGTCTATTATGAAAATACCCTTCCTTTTCTTTACTTATGTTTCAGGTGAAGTCAGCTAACAGTCAGGGAAATCCAAACGACGCTTTTTATTTCTACACAAGTTGGTACATTACATGTGTTGTTATCTACTCATTTTCTTCACTGCGAAGCCTTGCATTTGCATTTGTTATCTTGATCGCCAGCTGTTGGGCACGCTCCACAATTTCTTTCCTTTTCTTGCTGGAGACATTGTGGGCAATTTCAGCAGCATAGCTCTTGTTAGCCATCAAGAGAACTTCAAGTTCCTAACGAAAAAAAAAAACAGAAACTTGATTGTGACATTCTGTTGGATCAAAAACCCATATAAATTGGTTTCTGCATTCTCCCATTTTTTACTGACTTCATGAGGAAAAAAAATAGATGCCTGCAGTGATACTACATCTACAATAACCAGGGTCCCTACACAAAGAAAACTAAACCACCTTGAAAACAGAGATTTCCCATGTCAGTTGTAAGTGGAACCTCCAAGGGAAATGGAGATTGGTTTGAAAAATGGATAGTTTGAGAAATCAGATGTACCGTTTTCAACTGTTGGGAGGGAAACAACTTTTTGTTCAAGCTATAAGGTTCAATAAATCAAGGGTTCAAGAAATCAAGATCCAACTGATTTGACTGGTTTCCATTGTCACTTAATGTGAGCCTTGTTACATTTACTCAAACTGTAATAAAATGTAAGCCATTTTAGTTGTTATGTCGCAATGTGGATTGAGAACCAGGAACACTGGACATTAAGAAAGAGGTCCTCTCCCGTCTCACCCATTTACACTGCATTTATCTCCTTCCTTTGGACAACCAGCACTGTCAAGACTACTCCAGTGGTTCCAACAAATGAATGGCTATGCCAATCAGTCTGATGTGACCATGGTTTTAGTTCAAAGTGAGGTGCTTTTTAAAGGAAGGGGGTAATCTAGAATAATATTAACTTCGAGTACATTGTAACCATGAAAGACATGGAAGGCAGTCGTAAATACAGTGGACGCCAAACTTCTCAAACTTAAATGGGAACCAAACAAATGGTTTGAAAAATCAGGTAGTTCGAGAAATCGGGAGTAAAATTACTGTATTTGACTGTGGGGAAACAACCATTGGTTCGAGTTATCAGGATGTTCGAAAAATCAAGGTTTTGAGAAATCAATAGTCTATTGCACATTAAAAAGTTAAATATGAAACCATATTACAAAACAGTCATTGTAGATACCTTAACATTGTGAATAACAAATTTCTTGAACCCATCTGGCATCAGGTGTCTTGTTTTTTTGTTGCTGCCATACCCTATGCTGGGCATAAGATATTGCCCTTTGAATCTCCTTCGGACTCTGTTGTCAATACCTTTTGGCTTACGCCAGCTTGGCTAGAGAGAAAATACAGAATGCCCTTTTAGTTCAGAACTAAAATCATTCTGGAATAGAATCACTTCTTAAATATGAAAATCCCCAAGTACCCTTGTCTTTCAATTGATATTTTGTTAAATTATACTACATGTAACAAATCAAATAAATTCAAACATAATTACATTCACATCATGTTCTCCTATTAAACATAGCAACGGCCGTTTTGATGCTAGGGACATTTAATGTCGTCTGGGACACTGAAGTGTCTCTACAACTCGATAGAAACACAGAACTAGCACAAGCTGTTGACGAACTGATGGTGTAAGCAAAGAGAATCTACATTTCAATGATCGAAGTAAACAATTTGTTTTTTTTCTTTTTTTTTTCATTGCAGTATTTTCTAAAAGAAATTGAAAACCTGTCCTTTGTGTTTCAGAAACAGCTGTGAAGGTTTGGGAGAACTCAAAAAAACTGTGGAAACACTTGCCTATCGGCTCGTGTTCCCACACCATTTCTAATTCTCTCAAACTTTCATTCATATTTCTATAACTCGATAGAAAAACGGAACATGTTTTCTATTTCTTAAATAAATTATAGAAACCTTGATTGTAGTAAGTGTTACTGCATCTTGTTTTTCTTAGTCTAGTAGTTCTGCAGTTAATGTACTCTGGTGTGAGATAGAGCAGCTTTTATTTGAGTAACGAAAGTAATCAGGCAATAACTTTGGTTTTGGTTTCAGCCTGACTGTGGTTTTAGGTTGGCTAAGGAGTCTAACTGGGAAGTAATTGGTTTGGTCCTGATTTTGCATCCCTCAAATGAAAACCACTCCAACCTAACATGATTTTAGGAAGACTATAGTGTAAATATAATACAGTTTTTGTTAAGCAAGGTTTGGATTGACTAGAATTTGTCACTGCATGAGTAAATGTACATTTTGGATTGAGGTTCATAACATGGGACATTAAGAAAGAGGTCCTCTATGTACCTCACCCAAACAAAATGAGTTTCTCTCCTTCCCTTGGACAACCAACACTTTCATTACTAAGCCAGTAGCAAAAATGCAATGGTTTAAGTTCAGAGTGTGGTGCTTTAAAGGGAAGGTTAACTATAACTTTATTTTGGTCAAAGCATGTCTGTTTGAAGTGGTCATCTGACAACTTCTCTCAGGCCCCGGGTGGCAAGCTAAGAAAAGAAAGAGACTCCTCGCAGTCTGGGTTGAAGTCTTTCGGCTTGTAATACCATACCCTGTTTAGGACAAGTTTTAACCTGTTTAGGACAGAGGCAAGTCAAATTGCATACCCTGTTTAGGACAGCGAGGCCAAAAAACCATACCCTATCCAGCGGCACGTCCCCGTATAGCCTAAATAAGGGAGTACCCCCCCGGGCATCACACAGTGTTCCCAATAACAGGTGCTGGTGTGAAAGGCCACTGAAAGTCTTGGGGAAAAGTCTTGTATCCACTTTTGATAAATTGTTAGCCAATTATTAATTTGCAATAGCCATGCTAGTATGTTCTCTCTCTCTTCTAGAACCACTCCGTGCCACTCAGTGCAAATTTGTTACCTTTCTGTATTACTGAATTTAGGATGTTAGGATTCTACTTTTCACAAACCAAAATGTGAGAACTCTAGAAATGAATGCTGCTTTAATTAAAACAGTAGAAAATGGGAAGGAGCACTGCCTAAGACCACATTTTTATGATGTGGTTTTAAAGATCAATACTGCACTAGCTTGTATGGTAAGGTAATTTTGTAAAAACAGTGGAAAAATGAGAGACTAACCTTGACTCTGAGGTATCTATCAGACTGATGTCTGATGAACCTCTTCTTACGCTTCTTTACAATCTTGGGTTTATTTGCTGGCATAACCATCTTGGCTGAAGAAAACACAAATGATATAAACACAAGTTTACATATGGCAATAGTAGATGATTCAAATTAAATCACGGTACATGAACATTACCCATCGTCGGATGATGCGGTATGTATTACATTATACACCAAAACAATAAATAAACTAAACACAAAGACGTCCAGAATTTCGATGACTTCAATGAATTGTACTTCGCTGTCGCACGAGCTACAAATGTAGAAGAACTTGTAGCACGTTGCGAATATCATGAGTCACAACATTTTTCCAAAGGAACACACAATGGAAAGGTTTCGAAGAGTTTATAAAGTAAGAGAAAATTATTTTGATTTCCAACGGACGATTTCCATTTCCAGAACTGGCGATTCCACTCTAAACTTTAGATTTCAATGGAATCGATGTTCCATGCTATCCGTGTAATTTTTCGATGTACCAACCACTTTCAACGTAAACTATTCCAACCGTATTAGTATTTAGCAAACAACGTAATAAATTAGTATGTTCTGGTATAAAGATGCCTTCAAAGCACGCAAAAATTGACTGGATTGAACTCACTCACCTAACTCGATCAGCCGAGCAGCAAAGAAAATGGCGAAGAGGCCATTACGAGGTGCGCGGGGACTTATGGGCCATCTAAATTGTATCCTACCCGACACGGGTTAATAATTGGACCATGGGGTGGAGGGTACCAGGAGACGGGTACTCAAAAAATATTTGAGTAACGCAAACAGACAAAAACTAAAATTTACGGTAAAAAGTCGAGCCAAAATCTCGAAGATCGAATAATCACGTTCAGAGAAGAAAATACTTTAGGACTTTAACAGAAAGAGAAAACAAACAGCGGTTACAAACATAACAGTAAGGTTTCGCATGGTATATTTAACTTGACGTTTCGTATGCTACAACATACATCTTCAAAAGTGACGGTTACAAAATATGACGAGATTTAAAAAGACAAAAACTAAAGCGAGGCATTGGTAACTAGCTAGACAACAATGGAAAAAAAACCTACATCCGGTGTGAATTAATAAAGAAGGAGATTTTCACTACCGACGTTTTCATTTAGGGCGGGTTTCAAGTCCCGTATTAACAATGTTTCCTTGATTTTACACTGTAAATCACATTGACCACTTGCTAAGATCTCAAAATGGTCCCATTTGATGTTGTGACCAGTGGAAATCGAATGCTCAGCAACAGCGGAGGCGTGACCAATTTGAGTGAGAGCTTTGAAGTGCTCAGTCTTTCTGTCATGTAATCTTCTTTTAGTTTTGCCGATGTAAAAAGCATCACAATCCCAGCAACTGGCTTTGTAGAAAATCTTAGATTTCTGCGACCGGTTGAAACGATCTTTATAAGGAAAGAAAGACTTAATTCTATTCCATAAAACTTTTATGGTTTCGTCAACCTCAGGGTTGTTTTTCAGAACACTCGTAGAATTAAGTCTTTCTTTCCTTATAAAGATCGTTTCAACCGGTCGCAGAAATCTAAGATTGTCTACAAAGCCAGTTGCTGGGATTGTGATGCTTTTTACATCGGCAAAACTAAAAGAAGATTACATGACAGAAAGACTGAGCACTTCAAAGCTCTCACTCAAATTGGTCACGCCTCCGCTGTTGCTGAGCATTCGATTTCCACTGGTCACAACATCAAATGGGACCATTTTGAGATCTTAGCAAGTGGTCAATGTGATTTACAGTGTAAAATCAAGGAAACATTGTTAATACGGGACTTGAAACCCGCCCTAAATGAAAACGTCGGTAGTGAAAATCTCCTTCTTTATTAATTCACACCGGATGTAGTTTTTTTTTTTCCATTGTTGTCTAGCTAGTTACCAATGCCTCGCTTTAGTTTTTGTCTTTTTAAATCTCGTCATATTTTGTAACCGTCACTTCTGAAGATGTATGTTGTAGCATACGAAACGTCAAGTTAAATATACCATGCGAAACCTTACTGTTATGTTTGTAACCGCTGTTTGTTTTCTCTTTCTGTTAAAGTTGAAATGGCCGAAAAACAAGAATATTTATGATGCTACTTTAGGACTAATATAAACTTTAAGAAAAAAATCAAAATTAATTAAACAGGAGAAAGGAGAAAACGACAAAATTAACTTTGTAAAGGTAAACTTATATGTCTTTTTTAATTTTTTTTTAGGCGTTTTTTATCTTCTTTTTCGCAATCATAAATTAAGGCGGAGGTAAAGGTGAATTGAAGTGAAATTTTGGTAAGTTTAAAGAGAGGTTGAAAGGGGAAAAAAGGATTATGGAACACCACCAGACAGTTGCCCGACCGCACAATGGCACCCCAGGTTGTTGGGCAACTGTTTGGAGTGTATGTACCAATTTTTAATTTCAAACTCTAATTTTAAAACAACAACAAATCTTCAAAATTTCCTATTTCCATCAATTTTACTAATCCTTTGAGAAAAACTATTTCTCTCCAAATATACCAAAAAATCACCAAAAAATTTACAAAACAACCCAAAACATAGATATGTGAGATGAGTATAGAGATTCTTGATTGCTTGAAACGTAAACGAGATATTTGCATTAAAAACATAATACCCAGCCAAAATAAGGCTTTCGGGTTTACCCCCGCCTTAATGAGAGTCGGCATCTTCGCCATTCACGTTCCCAGGCTCTCTCTCTCTCCACTGCCTCCCTTTGTCTTTCTCCCAACGTCAAAAGGAGGCAGTGTTTCTTTCTCGAAAGGAAGCAAAAGGCTAACCGTATTCCATCAAAGACTATGAGATCGAGCGGATTGCCTTTCACGGTTATGTATGTTTATCACGTAACCAATCACAGAAAGTGTACTCAAAATGAGGTTACCGACTAATAAAATTAAATGTTTATTTGTCATTTCACACACACAAAAAAAAATAAAAATCACGGTTTACGACTATTAGTGAAGTCACAACTCACGAGAAAAAAAAACTAGTCATTTTACATTTCAGGGGAAAAATAACGCCATTCCGACGCGAATTACGAAAATACCCCGGCTTAACCACCCTGGCGCGCGCTAATTATGATGTGTTTGGTGACTTCACAGTGGTTTCCAGGTTCACGTCATTACACTGCTTGTGTGTGTGAACTTTGTTTTAGATTGTATCGACCAGTATAGCGCGGAAAGCATCGCGAACTAAAATGGCTGCAAAAATGATCGACAAGCTTCCGGAATCAATCTTGCTCGAGATTTTCCAGTGGTGCGCTTTCAAAGATCTCGGACATGTCGCCATGGTGTGTAAAAAATGGCGTCGCATCGCGTTCGATCCTTCACTTTGGAGAGACGCGGATTTGCGCGGCTTGAATCTGACTGAAAGAACCTTAGCTCTGATCAATCGAATATCTTCATTTGTTTTCACGATGAATATCAGTGGATGTGCCTTGACTGTTTCGTTTATCACCGCTATAGCTGAGAAATGCGTCAACTTGAAAACTTTGAGGTAAGTTTGCTTGGTAGCGGAAGTTTAACTTTGATTGCGATAAGTCGGAGTTATATCTGCTGAATCCACCCTGTTACTACGCTACGAAGAGATAGAATACATATTTAACATATTGAGGAATATGCAAAAAGTAAATTAATCATCATCAGTTGTAGCTCAGATATTTGCACTTCTCACGAAACAAGTAACCTTACTATTCACCCTGATTTCTCTTTTTACACTTTGAAACTTTATCTATTGCACACTCGAAAAGTTATCTTCATTATAAAAGATCATAAATTAAAGTTCTTGCTTAACCACCGGTTTCACGAGAAAGTCAAATAAATTTGTAGTGAAATTTTGCCTTTTAAAATATGTTGGCCTGCCCTTTCAAACGGGAGCAATGCAGCTGATATTTTGCAAACCTTGTATTTGTGCCAGGCGCCGATAATACAACGGCTCTTGAACTTAAACGTCTGATACCGGAAGAGATGAAGTTTGCAATAAAATTTAGCATTTAGCCGCAGTTTTTTTAAGGAAGGTGTAAATATCACGCGAAAAAACAAACAGGTGGATTACCTCAAACAGTTACTGGACTTCCCAGGCACCAGAAAAAGATAAGTAATACAGGCAGAAAAGTTTCAATCTAGGAGAGGGAAAAGATTATGCCATTCACATTAGTCAAATTATCAGTCAGATAAAAATTAGTGATACTCTAATTACATACATACACATACATACATACTTTATTGTTACCTCCCCAATGGGGCTTTTCAGGAACAATTAAATTTAAATTACCGTTAAAATTAATTAAATTTAAGAAAACACTTACAACATTGTCTAAAATTTTGATCAATAAAAAGACTAAAAATAAATGAAGTTTAAGAAGTATTTACAAAATTGTCTAAAAACTTATTCTTTAAGATACGTTTAAAAATTTGAACGGAACGGCTTGATTTTAAAGAGGGGTCTAAATTATTCCAAAGTCCAATAGTTCTATTGGACTTCTCAGCCAATCTCAACTATTGGACTTTGGAATTGCATACAAAGAAACGGTTAATTACAGACAGTTGAGTTATCGCGGACAAGGTTTCTGACCCCACGTTTCAGCGATAAATTGAAACCATAAAATTGCGGGATGCATTTGATAAAGTTACCTGCTACAAGAAAAGCTAAAATAATAAACAGTCGACCGCAGATACGCGTACCACAGTGAGGGAAAAAAACATGCAACGATATGTGAAACATAACATTGCCAGGGTCAGGTAAACGACATATTAAAGGAAGTTGATTACTTATAATTAAAATAATTATGATAAAAGCGATTATTGTTAGAAGGCTGGACGAGATTGCAACCACTATCCCTTAAATGGTAATTTCAGTTGACTTTCACCACTCAAATAGATTCGCGATACAACTAAGCCGGACTGCTATGCCCTGAGTGGATTGCATGCTGGTCCACAACGGGTTATCCCCAGAATTCCGTCAGGTTGCTCAACGATACAATAGCGGGTACACACTTATACTTTAAGGTAGAGACAGCCCTGTTAGAGGACTGTGCCTTGCCTAAGAACGTAATACAGGAGCTGTGGTCAGGGCTTGAAACTACTTTTCATGAAGATATCAACTTTGCAAGAGGCCCTCTAAGTCAATGAGGGAGGGGCGCTGTTTCAATACCCTGTTTCCTCATTCCAGTTGAGCCTTTTTTTCCAACAGCCACCCCGAGGCAGAAAGAAATGACTGTTTTAACTGGGTGGTGGCCGTTTTAAGGGAATTCTCAGTAAAACTAAGGACTGTAGATCGACGCACACGATCGGAAAGGAAATGCCGGCCGTTGATGTAGCGAGTTGACTGCCATGGAGGGTTTGGGTGTTAGCGTTTCGACTGGCCATTTAAGGCCAGTTGTTCACTTCTTCCGCTTAGCGTAGGGCTCTTTAGAGATCATTCTCAACTATTAAGCATTCCAACAATGGCGGTATTCAGAGATTGTGTACGCGACGAGGTAAATAGGGAGGTAATAACTATTAGAGGGTTTTGTTTTGTCTCACTCCACGCTAAAGGTAGTTACTACTTGAGATATATTTCTTGTTAATTGTGATCTGTGTGTTTTCTTTTTTCCAGTTTGCAAGGTGCGCAGTTTACAGACTACACAAACTGCTTTCGCCTTAAGTCTGATTCCTTTAGGAACCTTGAAAATCTCGATCTCCGCTTTCCTTATGGTGACGAGTCCAAAATATTTATCATACTTCTCAGACAAATCAGAAACATTCAATGCCTTGGCATCGATAACGTTGGTACCACGGGAGAGTTAGAAAGGATATTTATCACACAGCGCAATTTGCGCATAGTTCATTGTCAAAATTGCGTTTCTTTCACTGACATACACGTCGACATCTTGGCGAGCTGCTGTCCTAAACTTGAATCGCTGTGCCTGACGGGATGCATCTACGTCACAGGTTCGTCGTTCCCGCGTCTTCTCGCTGAATGCAAACATCTGCGAACTCTGTTGCTGAGCTGCACTAGGGTGCGAAATAACAACATAATGCGCACGGACTGGAATCAAGTTAGCTTAACTGAACTTGATATTTCATATTGTTATGGAATAGGCGAGGCTGGTCTGATGGAAATGCTTCCGAAACTAACAGAACTGAGATATCTACAGTTGTCGTTTTGCGGTTGGGGAAGAGCTCTTAGCGACGAGGTCATTAAAGCCATGTCACAGTCATACTATCCAAAGTTGGACTCTCTCGACATCCACAGTAGCTTCAACATTACTGGTGACGCTCTCTGTAAGTTTGTCAGACGGTGTCCAGGGTTAACGACTCTCTGTGTTGGAAGTGCTATTACTTCCAACGAAGAGCTAGAAGAATTGCTAAAAGGTCTGCACAATTTAAAGCACTTTTACATCACTAAACAAGCCACAATTAGAACCGAAACTGTGTTTACTTACGTTAAAAAGTTCTGCCATCGCATTGAAACCCTGGCGTTGTACAACTTTTACGCGATCACTAGGCATCGAGTAGAGGAAGCACTCGTCGAATTGGTGGAAGCTTGCAAGTTTCTGAAAGTTCTTTGCATTCGGGGAACAAATGTACCTCTAAGAACCGAACTTGCACATTTGGCCAACAAAGTAAAGAGTTGTACAAAGAGGAATGACATTGAAATATCAAGAAGGCCTCATTTTTTGTTATCTGGAGCCAAGCTATGCTTGGATAGTGTAGTGAAAAATACAATTTTCCCAACATGAAAATTTGCGGACTACTTTCGCAGTTCTCGTGATTTATGGAAGCCGCCTAAGCTGTGACGGTGGAAGTTGCTCGGGAAACTGTGTACTCCGAAAAAACGGAATATTAACAAGGATCCAACGCAATAGATTCGTGCTCCATCGATCCGTGAATGACTGCTGAAACCTGCTTAGGCAGTAAAGGATACTGGAGTGAAATTTAATGTTGATATTTAATTTAGCATAGCCACGGTATGGAATCAAATTCGTTTATTCTATGATATATTATTTAATAGTAATTCTTATTTTGTCTCCGCCTTTTTTTCTGCTAGTATGCACTTCTCGGGAATAGTTACACACCTTTTCCCCAATGCTGGCGTAGTTGAGGGATTTTACAAGAGAGCGCACAATGTCAAGCAACCTCACAGCGCGTAGGAAGTAACTTTAGATTTACTAGGAGGTTACTGTGTAATGAAGCGGCCAAATAGTTCAAATCCATTTTATATTTCACAATGCTCTTTATAACACAGATTCGAAATTAACCTGGAATTTCTAGCATGCAGTCTCCTAAATAGATAATACGGCATCTGACTTCATTTGCCAAGGGCCTCGAGCAACTCCATCGCTCATACACTCTTTTCTGTAAAAACCATTTTTATAAGAACGTTGCGGTTGCGATTAACCAAAATATTAAGAGCGTAATAAGAACATTTCTCAAACTGAGAGTCGATTAAAACGTTTTTATCTTGCTAATAATCTGTACATTAAATGACAAGCATAAAGGTAATAAAAAATATAAATTAACCCAAATACTTAAGAGCATGTTTTGTATAACATTAACAATGGTTTTGTTATTACATGATACACATCTCGGTTTGTAATAATCAGCAGTTCTTATTTATAACTATTCCAAAAAAACTTCCACACCATCAATTTAAGGTGGGTCCATGAGGTAATCATTTATGGCGTTGCGCGCAAATGTTTATGTTTTGAATGCTGTTTTTGCATTCGTTTTGACACCCAGTCCTCTCAAACTTATTACATTTAGCAAGCAATTAATAATGAAATAGTGGTTTAATATCATCTCTGTTAAAATTATGGCTTTTAGTCTTGAATTAGAAATGCCCAAACAAATGTGTTGACTATTTTCATGGCTTTTTTTGTAATTTTCTTGAATTTCCTTCGATGAAATCTTTTAAAATTCTGACAGCACATCGCATCCTGCGGGAAACGAATTTTAAACACGTAAAAAGTAGGGTTTGGAGAGGCAGTTTTTTCGATTTTTGCAAATTTTTGTCTTTCACCGCTGCCAAAAAACCTGGTCTTGTAGATTTCCCTGAAAAACGAGCTCCGACTAAAGTAAAATATTTACTTCCAGTCTACCAAATTTTACGGAATTTCACCAAAGGAAACGGGAGAAAATTTATTGTCAGTTTCGCTTTTTGTGCTCATGTCCAAAAACACTGACGCTTTCCTTTGAGCGCGCGCTGATTTCTTGAGCTTTCGTCCTTAGCGCTCGTGCATCACGCCAGGCATGGTTTAACCGCCACGCGCGCGCAAGGGTTGGTATTTTACGTAATCAACTACGCTACCAAGTACACGACTAAACTGAAAGCAAAATTTTGCTACTGTGACCAAATCAAGTTTCATGAACCTGTACTGAAACAAGGAACACCAGAATAGGAGCATATTGCTAACCACTAACAGTTAACGGCTACCAGCTGAAAAACTAGCTGTTATCCGTCAGAAATTATACTGAAATCCAGCCGGCTGTAAACATGTACCTGCAGATGGCGACGTGCGCGCACAAAACAAGCGCGAAAGACACAAATGTCTAACTTACTGGGGAGGTGATAGGAGAAATTGTAATGGGCACCTTAAAAGTTTTCAAAAAAGATGAATAACTTTGAAAAACGTGTGGTTACCCCTACATTTTACGTTATGAAATGGAAGTGGCAAGCCTATTCAACACGTGATTAGTTTTTAGTTGGGAGGAAAAGCTATTAAGACTGTATTTTAGCTGAGCCAGAGGAAGGCTGTCAAAGACGCTAAAAGCGCTATTGCAACGATTTAGTTATTAAGAGCATACCAAAATTGGTTTTTATGTTATCAGTTACCATGTGGTCTTAAGATTTTTATAAATGTGTTTGCTAAATTTTTGTGTGTAAAAGCGTAGTGTAAAAGTGTCCTTTTTATTCAGAGAAAAGCTGATGTCAGCAGTTTCGTTGAGATTCAAGGCTAATTATCTCGAAAAAAATGCATGGCTACCCCATTTTTCTTTGTGCATTCCAATAGCCCTTGCAAAGATCTACGTTTTCCGCATGGTCCTAATCTGACGCAAAAACCTTTGTAATCGCAAAAAAATATAAGAACGGTCAGCCACAGCTCCAAAATAAGACGTTCTGATAAGAAAGGACTGCACTCCTCTCGTGTTCACCTGCAAACTCCCGCACTTACTCTTGTTACCTTCCTTTAATTGCGCATCGCTACTCTGATGGCGGCAGAAAACTTAAATCGTGGATGTCGCACGGGACATTAATGCGGTTGACCATCTTTTCGAATCTTTCGGAAATCTCAGCATGAACCAAAGGGTCATACCAGCAAAAATTGAAAGAAAGTGCGTTTAAAATTACAATATATTGTGTCAGTTGAATTCCCCTCCCGCGCGCAAGCAGTCATGCACCCATAGGGATTCAAATAGAAAAGTC
>OZ026602.1:2815930-2828430 GCA_964020085.1 Micromussa lordhowensis
TCTGCCTTCTCCACAAATGTTCTCATAGCTTGTGCTTTGTCATTTTCGTCAGAGTTCTTAGTTTTGCTTTCTATGCAAGATCTTGTCTGGTTGGTGCGAAAGCAATAACCAGTGTCGGCTGATTTGCTATGATTTTCGGTTTCCTCTAAGTTGTGACCGGCGTTTTCTGGTTGGTCAGTTTTCAGGTTTGCGAGCTTAACTTGAGTGACATGCGGCAGTGAGTTAGCTTTCGCTGCTTTAGTGTGTCCAACACCGCCTTTTCCGAAGCTTTCACTTGCTGACAAAGATAACGAAAATAGCTCTTCCATATTTTCTATTGAAATTGGAAGAGAGTTTCTCCTACAATCCTGTAGAGTATTTTTGATTACAGGAAATGTTGATTTTGCGCCTAGGCTCTGAGGTGATGCATAATTCGTTCCACCCGTTACGCAAGCCCAGCCTTGACTAGACGTTTGTATCGTTCCCTCGCTCTCGCCATTATATGAATGCAGTCTTTGCAGTCTCTTAATTCTCTTACCAGGTGTTGGTTCAAGAGTTACCTGCCCTTGTTGCAGCAAAGGAAACTGAGTATTCCTTGTCCCTGCCGCATTGTCATCTCCTTGAATGAAGTTTCCTTCTCCACGCGGCTCTACGTAAGATTCGAGCCCAGGATTGATACAAACCTTGAACTCGTCATTGAAATCCTGCGAAGAGGAGTCTGTGCACGGTACGTGGATGGTATGTCTTCTGCCGGCATCAGCTGCTAAGTGTTTCGGTAGCTTTGTGTCAAATGAGCTGTGTCTCAACTTCACAAAAGAGGTGCTTAGTTCTCTTATACCATCTGGTAGCGAAGAAATGCGCTGTCGTGTTTTGAATCGAATCGGTTTTGCTGGCTCATTCATGATTTCTTATGTCGTTAGCTTCTTTCTAACATGACAAGAGACTGAAACGCCACAGGATAGGTACAGCAGGCTAAACTATTCCACATTAGCTCTTTCTCAAACTAACCACAACACAGAAAAGGTCAAGCACAGGTTTACAGCTCTTTCTGCACGAATACACAGTTCGGGAATCTGGGAAATTTGACAATAAGATGGTTTTCATTTGTTTTTCTTCTTATCCATGCCTCCGTAAAAAGATATCATGATTGTCTTTGGTATGTCATGACCTGAATGTGCTTATCCGTTTTGCTATTGGTTGTTTGGTTATGATGGAAGTCGTGTCAGGTAATCTCAGTGACTTCCATCAACGATTTTTTTAAAGCCATGCCTTGCTTCGTTTTGACTCTCTAATTAATAAAAATGGTAACATACTTTCGAAAAGCTAAAGAAAATAACATTCAGCAGATTTAAGACTGCCCCCGGGGCTAATCGCAACAGAACAATGCTCATTAACGGTAGTGGTTCGTCAGCTTCGGACCAGTGATCGTTATGAGAGTGAAATTACATTTGTTTCGTATTGCTACAGACTGGAGACATAGTAGGCACTGGACTGATCCCAACTCGACAGAATGACAAGTAATTATAGCAGTTGAGTTGTGAGGAGAGCACACCCTCTTGCGGTAACATAATGGAATTAAACGATGCTAAAAATCTCTTCATTTTTGTTTACTGACCCCAAAAGCCCTAAAATTTTGCGATATTATCGCTGATTATTTGAAAGCATATCATGAAACTTATCGGAACGATGTTCCAGACTGATTGTATGCAATACTTGATACCTTAAAAGATATTGTCGCACGAATTAACTTTTTGCACATTGGTTCTGCGCGATACTGGTTAAAAGACTTGTTAGCGTGCCAATGCTGGCCTTAGCACGCGACGCGTGACCAGGCAAAATTAGTTGATCGTTAATCACTCATGACAAAACCCCATTTATAAAGAACCAAAATTGTCCAACTAACTTATAAGCGGCAAGTATACGATAAGCGGGCGAAGCGATCCGCCCTTTGCCATTGGAAGCTACTTATGTTGTGAGTGTTACGCTAGATACCGCCTGAATCTTTTGTAGCAGTCGCAATCTGTTAATGGGGCAAAGGCTGGCAGCTTTTCAAATCGAACCCTTGTTTGATCTGCTAGCTTGAAAATTGTTTATCTTTGATAGATCGCAGTTTTATGCGAGCAATTTCAAGTTATAGAGGATTACTTTAAAGCTAATTCAAAACAAAATTGCACACGTGAATTTGTTCAGTTCCTTCTGTTTATAATCCTCCCACACGTCCAGTCAAGCGGCTAACTTTCTTAATGAGCACGATTGCTACGTGCAAGAAAACAGCAGTCTCGATATTTTTCGTTTCGTGGAACAGTTACACCACGATACTGATCCTTTTAAAATGCTATCAAAGCTGGATAAGAGAGAAGCCGTCGGCTCCAGAACTGGTTGCCTCTCAGAATGCACCAAAGGTTTATTTTGCGATCGTGAGCAAAATAAAATGGAAATTATGTTTTAATTGATACAATGAACCGTCGAAACTGAAAGAAAGCAACTTTAAAAAGCTCTTACACAGGGTTGAACGCAGACACAACTTGTTGATTAAAATAACTTTAAATACCCGTCTATAATTTTAAACTGTGATTTCTGTTTTGTCTTATTCGTGTGAGTTTACAGGATACCTACTGGCCCGGATCAGAATTACTGCAAGCCATCAGAGCGTTTCAATGAAGTATTTCAGGATCACGTAGTTCAGATTTCAGCGGCTAAGTTAGAACTGAAAAAACAGACATGAACTCCAGCGCGGAGAGAAAACGATCGTTAACGAGCGAAGTTGCGGATGAAACTACGAAGAAAAATGGTTTTGAGGAACGAAGACTTCGAAGAAAACTTGAAGACATTGAGCAGCATGCTCTGAAACAAAAGAAGAAACGCAACAACGAACAGCTCGAGTATGCTTTAGAAAACCTTTCTCTTGATGATATGGATACGTTTAACAGTCTCACAAGGAAGATTCTGGAATCCAATTTTCTTCCGCCGATTAATCGCAAACCGAGAGGGAGTAAAGGTGAAGAACAACGCGGAAGCAAAGATGATTTACTGGTAGAAAGGCTCAGAGGCTCTAAGATGATAAACAAATATCTAAAAAGTCGGAAATCAAGAAAGTTGACTCGAAGTTTGTCCACAGATTCAGGACTTGTTCCAGGTCCTATGAATGGAAAGAACGAAGCACAAACGAAGCCTGGTCCCTATTCTGCCTTCTTATTTAAAAGAAAGGTTGTCGAGTCGGTTTCTCTTCCTCCCTGCCGACCGGTGGCGACAGCAGACGCTCGCACATTTGATGAAGCGACACGTCGAGTACATTTTGTTGACAATAAGAATGAGAACATTAAGTCGCATTCAAAGCGCGCAGCTAAAAATAAAACATTCCCAGGGCATGTTGGCCCTCAACGGAAAATTCAACATAACTGTCTTAGTGAGGCTATAGAATACAAACTTAAAATGCGCGAAGCAGAACGGAAATCACTTCGAGAAAGCAGCTTTAAGACAAACTGAATAAGCGCTATGTTTCTCTACGGCAATTTTTTTGCTCACTTAGCAAAAAAATAATCAACGAACTGAACTGCTGAGGAAAGAATCAATACAAGAGTGAAAACAAAACGTTGCATTCATGGCTAGTGTGCTTAATGTATGAGACCTGATTTAACAATCTGTTGTGAATGTATTTTCCAAGAAATAATTTTCCATGGCTCTGAGTACGAGCAAGTGCAATATAGTTACCAACAGTTTCGCTTTGTATAATTCTTTTATTTTATTGGAAGTTTTGTTTGGTCTTAAAATTTAACTATTCGAACTAAATGCTAAATTTAATTTCTATTAGTTTCCATGAACCCTGATTTTGTATATATTTTCTTTTGCTAGCCGTTTTTCTCTAAAGGCCTTCGATATTTGTCAAATTATGTCACACACCTACAATCAGTTCTAAAAAGGAGAAGTTTTCGCTTGAATAAGACGCATAGAGGTACCGAATGCTAAAAGTTACTAATGAAGTAAATATGCCTTGTCCAAGATCCAGATTCTAATGAAGAGGAATTATGAATATGCATTACAAGCATTAAGGAGAATTTCTTTGCTGATCAAAAATTATCATGTGTTTTTGCCCTGGTGTTCGCATAGAAGAAACACAAAGTGCACTATTTCCTGGCTGCATTTGTTGAGCTAGCTTTCAGTCTTTTACACACACTGAGCTTCGTTCAGTTGTTTTGGTGTCACTCGGGATTGTTAATTGAATTGCGCTTATGCCTCGAGCCTGTAACAATATAGAAACTGTCTGCCACAATAGTCTGCAAGATGATAGCAGATAATGAAAATTCCAGAAGCGCAGAAAAACTTGGGTTAACACCTGTTATATCTTGCTACCGAGTGTTGTTGATGAAAGAGATTACAGCTGGGATTAGTCCGTAGAATGGAACTCAGTTATAGACCGCTTTCAATGGTTCCTTTAACCTGCGTAGCTTGGCGGTTTTAGCAATGACATTAATGCGCTTCTGTCTCGCATGATCACTGAGAACAAAAGCGGTTCTAAATCACATGATGTAAACACGTTATAAACACAAGCAATATCGGCAAATAACCTTAAACGCTTAACCTTTGAATTTGGCCTAAGGGATACTTATGTAAACAAAACAGAATCACCACAACACACTCTTTTTTCCTTTATTTGGTACGAGAATACAACAGAAAGAATGTTGTTCCTTCCGATACGCCATTTCCGACTCTTTGTTTTTTGGTCTGTTGTTTGTTACAGCCACTTTCACCAGCTTACGTCTAATGTCTTAGCAGGTTTTTGAACTGATTCCTCTTATGTAGTCATAATGATTCGGTGTTTAGCTCTGTAACACACCACTGTTTAGCTAACTTACTACCATCTACCTGATAGAACAGCCGAGTTTTCACACCACAACATCTTATAAACGCAGTCAGTTTAGCCCACTTCAAATACTTCGGTCCTCATTTCATACATTTTCCCAACAACTAAACGCTCCTGGATAAATACATTGTGTGTATGTCCCAGATTTGAGTGGTAGAATTAATGGCCTTTTTTCCTTTTTGCAAGTTGCTCCGTACTCCGAATATAAGACGAATATAAGACGAAAAAGCCTGACTTATAAAAATTCTTATAGAAGGTAAAGCGAAGAAATTTCTACTTTGCGCATGCTTCAATTTAGGTAAATGTTATTGAACTTTCTCCTAATTGAATCAGGAGAATTCAAGCCCTCGGGCAAATTCAATGTATTTTGGTGTCTTAGTCAAAACAACAATCCAGCATCGTATGTGAATAAATATAATTTTTCACGTTCTAATTGTAAGATGATTATGGGTCGGTTTGTACATTCGTTAATATGCGGTACGTAATCGTGCCAAGAAGTGGGGCTGCTTATGTCTAACGAGATGCCCCCTACTTCCTATGTGACTGGTGTTCTAACTTAGAAATAATTTTGTAGACAACAATAGACAGCAAATATACCAATTAGTTAGCAATAAGAAGTGACGCTGTGAAAAGTTTCTGAATCACAAAGAAACATAATTTTAAGGTCGAGATTAGCAGATTCTAACGCAGAGGTAATTAACTGGCTCAAGTGGACGAGAAAACCTTTAGCAGGAAGCCACACGGCAGAACATAAGTGGGACAGTGAATTGTTAATTGCGTACAATTATGATTTCACCAGTACATACATACATACACCCATACATTGCTTTATGGATTTTAGAGTAGCTTATGCAGCTAATATCTCCGAGCATTTAAAAATCAGATAAGAGATAGACCACACCGGGAACTACGTCCCCTACTCTTTTCGAACACGGTGTGCGGGTCCTTTTACGTCTCAATCAATTATGAGTTATTGGGATGGGGCGTACGGTTTATCGACCTTATCCGAGAAGACTAGAAAGTGTAACCATTTTCAGATGTCATTACAAAGGCAGCACTTTCTCCATCAGTTATTTAAACACCCTGATTGCTGGTCCGGCCGAGGTTTGACACTAAAAATTTCACGGTGATGTGGTGCATTGCATGGTGGTAGAAAAACTTGTATATTATAGTAGTATTTCACTAGTATTTTTCTAGTATTTCACGAAAGACAACTTATTGAATAAGGTTGGGTTAAAGTCGAAACAAAACAGGAGCTAAATACAACTCATATTCAGTCAGTTACAAACGATGGCCATGGCTTTGATATGTGCAGGTTGATTGAATACCGTGATCCAGCTATGACATAAATTATGCATATTCATGCTATAAAAGATTTGTTAACGCCATATAGACTATAATTCAATTGTGTTAAAAAGTGTTGCTAGAGGATTACACCGCTTTTCAGTCACGTTGAATCATTAAGCATGCTAAATCCTTCTTTAAAGCCAACAGAAGTCTCATTTTAGTTTGATAACAAAATTAGAGCTCTCCTTCTTTCACTCGAATTTTTTTAAATTGAACTTTGTTCTTTTAGCTCGACAAGATAATTTATTTAAATTAGATAAACAGTGGGAGGATGAGATATTTTTTTCCGCGTCATGTTCACTACTGGAGTTAATATTATTCGGGGTCCGAAGCGTTCTCCTAAAAACAATTCTCATTTGTCCATGTTGGAAAGGATGAGCGCACAAGATTCACAAGTTAAAAGTCAAACTAATGATGAGTCAGGAAACAATGAGCGAAAAGTGACCCGAGCTTTAAGTGCGGGATTACGGCCATATTCGGAACTTTTGAAGTCGAGATGTGACAATGCAGAGATGTGTGACATCCCTAATCATAGATGTCTTGTAAGATCACAGTCAGAAAGCAGTTTTTCTTTTCAAGCTTGGCGAAATGGTTCTTGGACCACTGACCAGGAAACTTTACAAGAGTTGCACTGCGGCAACAGCAGAGGGATGAAGGAATGGAAACTGCCAAGTATATCTCAAAGAAATAACAATACTTCCGGCGAAGTCAAGGAATTTGTACCAGTAACTTCAACACCGCCTCCAAGACGGAATTTGTGCGTTTTACCGGACTTGTCAAAAGGGACTGGAAAGCGGGTAGAGTTTAGAGCCTACACACCGCTGACGAAACATCACGTTGAAAAAGTCAACAGTACTTTTGCTTCGCTGGAAAGCAAATCTCAAAATTTGGTCAATTGGCTCAAAGACCAACAATAATCACCTGACAAAATTAATTTGTGTGTGTGTTCCTTGTTGTAGACACGACCTTTTATAAAATATTTTGAATTCGCTGAAAAGTGAATCAAAACTGTGGTCAAATGGCTCAGATAACAACATTAGCATTACCTAGCAGTTTCATTTGTGCGTGCGTGTGTTTCCCTGAACTTAACGATACCTCTTTTATCTCAAGGTAAAGGATGCGATATCTTTATTTATTCATCGTGTTATTTCAACATTGTCAACGCCCATTTGCTAAAGCACTCGGTTTTTATTGCTTAGTGTGCCTGTGTTGCAGTTCAGCTAAAACCTTATAGTGTTTATAAGCCAATTTTGAGCAGTGTTGTGTCGATGACTTCATTTTTATTCTCTTGTTAAGTATTTAAGGTAGTCCTTTACGTAAGCCTTACTTGCTTCTCTGGGCTTCCTTGCCTATAATATACTTTGATGTGTTTGGCAAAAATAAAAAAGAAACAGTGTTTTCAATTAATATATTTAGTAGGAAGGTGTTGTTGTAGTGGTGATATATACATGTAGCTAGTACTAAATCTATACATAAATGTGATTTGCCTTTCTTCTAAGCGAACAGTATACAGAGGCAGTTGGCAACATTCAGCATTAAGCAACAAACAGAAAAGCAAGCGGCTTGCAGCAGACTGCAGGCAGCAGGCAGCAGGCAGTAGATGTTAGAGGGAATAGGTCTGTCAGCAGTAGTCAGCAAGCAGAAGGGGGGCGAGGCATTACCAGGCAGCTGGTATCAACCAGTGGGAAACTATTAGGATCAGGGGAATTGCGGGAAAGCAGTAGTCAGCAGACAGCAGGTGACCATAGCAGATAGCAGATATCAGCTAGCATTCAGCATCACTGAGATAACACACAGAAGAGCAGCAGTTAAGGCGTTTGCAGCAGACAGCAGACCTGAGCAGGCATCATTCTAGTGCAGGTGGCAATAGCAAACAGCAGATATCAGCTAGCATTCAGCATCAAGTGACACACAGAAGAGCAGCAGAATGCAGCAGACACCAGACCTGAGCAGGCATCATTCTGTTAGCAGTAGTCAGCAGACAGCAGGTGGCAATAGCAAACAGCAGATATCAGCTAGCATTCAGCATCAAGTGACACACAGAAGAGCAGCAGAATGCAGCAGACACCAGACCTGAGCAGGCATCATTCTGTTAGCAGTAGTCAGCAGACAGCAGGTGGCCATAGCAAACAGCAGATATCAGCTACCATTCAGCATCAAGTGCCACACAGAAGAGCAGCAGAATGCAGCAGGCACCAGACCTAAGCAGGCATCATTCTGTTACTGGCAGTAGTAAGCAGACAGCAGGTGGCCATAGCAAACAGCAGATATCAGCTAGCATTCAGCATCAAGTGACACACAGAAGAGCAGCAGAATGCAGCAGGCACCAGACCTGAGCAGGCATCATTCTGTTAGCAGTAGTCAGCAGACAGCAGGTGGCAATAGCAAACAGCAGATATCAGCTAGCATTCAGAGCATCACGTGACACACAGAAGAGCAGCAGAATGCAGCAGGCACCAGACCTGAGCAGGCATCATTCTGTCAGCAGTAGTCAGCAGACAGCAGGTGGCAATAGCAAACAGCAGATATCAGCTAGCATTCAGCATCAAGTGACACACAGAAGAGCAGCAGAATGCAGCAGACAACAGACCTGAGCAGGCATCATTCTGTGAGCACTAGTCAGCAAAGAGCAGATATCAGCTAGCATTCAGCATCAAGTGACACACAGAAGAGCAGCAGTTTGCAGCAGACAACAGACTTGGGTAGGCATCATTCTGTCAGCAGTAGTCAGCAGACAGCAGATATCAGCTAGCATTCAGCATCAAGTGACACACAGAAGAGCAGCAGTTTGCAGCAGACAACAATCTTGGGTAGGCATCATTCTGTCAGCAGTAGTCAGCAGACAGCATTCAAAAAAGGTTACACACAGAAGAGCAGAAGTATACAGCAGGCAGCAGACCAGGCATTGATCAGGATGTCAGCAGTAGACAGCAGGTGGCGATAGTAAGGGTAGCATTAGGTAGTATTAAAATTTCCATCAGGCATGTGTATCTTACACCGCGGGCAGCAGATGTGAGTTATCAGGCAACAAGCAGGCCTAATCAGGTAACCGCCAGATGAGCAAGGTGAAAAAGGTGGCAAGTAGCATGCTGCAAGAACAGAAAAACGATCAATACACAGCAGTCATCATAGAGCATTAGGTAGCAACTAGAATGACAGACACAAGGCAGGTGGCAGCTAACAGTCCAATAGCTCTGTCATTGAAGTACTCAGCAGATGACAGGCATGAGGGAAGCAGTCAGTAAGCAGGAAATAGCACATTGGCATACAGTAGGCATCAGCTAGCAACTAGCGGTATAAAGCTTCAGTCTAAGGCAAAATGGGAGACAGCAGGAATCATAGAGCAAGCAACAGATAACAAGAAGCAGGTAGAGGTGAGTAGGCATGTATGTATACATGCATATATGTAAACAGACGCAGAGACGTGTCTGAGAAAAGAGGGTGGTTAGCATTGTAGTCCAACAAACATGCAGTCAGGGAGGTTGGTGAGAATCAGTGTATTTATATATACATGCAGACCCACAAACTTGCTTATGTCTTAGTAACCATAAAAATATCCTTGAGTGTTAAGTGTCCAAGATAGCTGTGGATCGATGCATGAATTATGACCAGAAAACTTTAAAGTTTAATTAGCCCAGAATGAAAAACCTATTTAACCGTCCATCTTCAAACCACAAAGTTTATAACATAAGTATTTAGGAAAGTAATCATCCTAGAATGTTCTTTTTGTAGATACCAATGTAGCTTTCAAGTGACTCAACCTGTTCATGTGACATCAGGCACAATTAACTTCTTACAAAAGCGGAATATTTGAATCAAAAGCAAAACCGTAACAGAGTGCCGACAAAACTTGACCCACGAAACAGTTTAATGTCTTTATTAAATAGATATTTCGTTTAGTTTGTATTGCTTCTTATCTCACGAAAGCATCACTGTCAGCTGATGTACTTTACTGACACAATGTCCACCACTCTGCAGTGAGCTGGCGCCTCTTTTGTTTTTGCTCATGTACAGGTTTCCAACTGAGCAAACGCGTCATTTACTGACTAACTTAGTTTGAAGTGTACAAGATTGCAAGCGTAATGAAACCGAGAAAGCAGACAGTTTTACTTCATCATTTTAAGATTGCAATTTTCATCCATGAGTTCTCGTTTTGTGAACGTTTCCGGTTTAACACAACTGGGCTTCCGGTTTATCACAAACGATGTAGTACCTTGAATTTTTCTTTCTCATTTCTTTCCATTCGTTATAATAACTTTATCGATAAATCGAAATAATAATGCAATAACGCGCCAATATGGTACTGTATCCTTGAGAAACCTAAAAAAGGAAAAAAATAATCTAATACTTACTGATTGCAGATAGGAATAAGGCTTTGGACAGCAAATAAAAATAACACTTTCTGTGACGATTCTTTCAGTCAAACAGATGGAATAACATGCTCAAACTTGTATGAAGCGTCATTCTGCCGAAAATTTCAGTCAAAGACAAGAACCAACCGTTTAGAAATTGAAGTTGCTTCCTGTTTTGCAAAACACCGAAACTGTAGTTCGCTTCACTAGAGGTATGTTGTTCCTTCCGGAACGTCATTTCCGCTGCTTTTCCGGAGTCCCAAACAGCCTGGTCTATTTCAGGACTTCAACATTTCCGCAACCATAACGATTTGTTACACTGGCACCTGTTTTTTAGCTCCAGTTGTAAGACGATTCGCTCCTTGCTGGCCCATTGTTAAAACTGGTGGATAAAATCGCATTGCTGAAGGATCGAGTTCTCAAGAGGTTAGTGGTCCTTTTTGTTCATTGATTTTGGGGCTTCACTCACTTTCTTAAGAACAACTAAGCAGAGAAAAAAAAACGTTTCAAGGGCCGATAGGAACTAAAACGGAAACAAGTTACAATATGTTTTCCAATGTTCGACTTGCTATGTTCTTGGCTACACTAAAATTTTCTTTACATCACCAAAACAACGTAACAAAGAGAGCAGAACACCGTTAGAGAACCAGAGAACGTTTCAAAGTAATGCACCTTAAAAAATCTATATTAAATGCAACAGCTTATGTAGGAAATAAGAACGGAAGGTATAACGGAAGGACGACAAGCAACTTCAGAAAGGCTTTAAAATATCGGCTTGCAACGTAGGAACGTTTTTGAAAGCTTGGTGTGACTGGAGCCGATTTGAATTAGGTCACGGAAGGTGGAAATTTCCAAATTGTTCTCATCAGTAACAGACATAGCAAAATAAGATATGAGAGCTGGTGTGAAAACTCCAACTGAGTCAACCGAATCTTTACAAAGGGAGTAACTTAAGTCCAATTTATAGAACTCTAGCCTCGACTGGTTTAATTCGTTTTCTGAACACCCTTACGTGGAGAATCTAATCGAGTATTCCTCCTATCAAAACGTTAGTAGTAATTGATGCAAAATTATTCACAGCCTTGCAGCCAGCTTTGTTATTCTGCACCAAGTTACGCTAGAAAACATTATGTCTGCACCGAGACAGTAAAAGAGCTGTGAAAGGCAACGTCGGTGAGTATTCATGCAAACCAGTTGGCTTTCAAAACCGTTACGCTAGGCCTCAAAACGCTTCGCGTGGCAAGTTCTCTGATACATTATTCTAAATTTTTTTCACATCAAGCCTTGTAGTAAACCAGTCATTAAGTAATATCTTGTACGGCTTAATCTGTTGATTTACGTTACTTAATACAATCTGAAACATTGTTCAGTTTATTGCAATGTGAAATAACGTTTTACCAGATACGATAGATTTTGAAGGCTTGCAGAATTAGCTTCCATCATTAATATTCAAAGATCAGTGCTGACCGCATAAAGGAACCAGCTTGATTTCTTAAATTAAAGCTTCTGTAAAATCAGTAAGTGAATAATATTTAGCCTTAGTGCTAATGACGCTACAGGGTTAGGGATATTTTGGTAGACGTCAATACTTAATATTAATTTCTCTGCCAAATCCAGAAATGTTTGATCAAATGTTGATCGTCCGCAGACTGATCCAACTAGACAACAAAGAATTCGATGATGGAAGAAAATTGCAGTAATTAGCCAGAAGCCAACGATTTTTATTACTTCATTTTCATGACAAAGAATGTATACATGTTTGTTAACTAAGATACATTGTTATAGTATTCCAATTCGTCACTTACCTAGAAAAATGAGATACAGGAATACAAAATTTAGGTATACGATATTCCGCGTCAGTTAAGAAGTGCTGAAACAGTTCAATGGCTACCGATCGACTTGTGAAAGCCAACAAGCAGCCTATATCCATTTAGTTGACAACTGTGAGATTCAAAGAACAA
>OZ026602.1:2833430-2863430 GCA_964020085.1 Micromussa lordhowensis
CGTTTAGACTCGTCCTCTTCAAAGCGGCTTTCTTCTTGTTCTATGTGCTTTTGGAGGACTTGCCTTCGGTCATTATAAGTCATAGAAAACGGTCTCGATATTTCCCTTGAAATATCGTTCACTAGTTTCGAAATGGCCTTTTTCTTAAGTTCATTCCTATCAAGTAGAAGACTGCTTCTTGGAGAGATATCTGGACGTAACTTTGGAAGATGAAAAGTCTGTGTATTTTGTGCCTCACTGACTTCACGCTGACTCTTAAGATCAAACGTCCTCGCGGCGATAATGTTGCTTTCTGATCGTGATCGGTGATCAGTCGTTAAGGGTTTGAGATGACTTGTTGTTAAGGGCGTGCTCCTGGTGCCATCCCCTCGGCGCATGCGTGGTATGCGGCGGTAATCCCTGTCTTCCCACTGTTGGAGGTCGTGTTGTACCTCTTCTAATCTTCTTGCCTTAAGCTTCAATTCTTTCCTTTGCATGGCCTCTGCTTCTTGTCAACTTGTTTGGCTCTTTGAAATACATGAAAAAGAACACTAAACGGTCATTTAAGGCAATTGGCGCGAAATTTCATCATTAATTGATAGAGTCACAGGTGAAATGACAAAATTGCTATACGTTTGGCACGAAATTTCGATACAATAAACAAGCAAAAAAATCCATGATTCTTAGCTTTTTGTTACACATTATATTTAAAGGTAATCAAATGGTGACGAGTAAAATTCAGTTAGGAAATAATTTCACGCAAGTTTTGTCAAACTTCTAATAATATCCCGAGCCTTTTATTACCCATGCGAATATGTAAGCTAATTAGCTCTTTTGCTAGCCAGAAAATTTGTAATTTTTGAAAGTCGATCACTACAGTGGAATAAAGTTTGAGCATTAGTAAATGACTTCTGTGCGTATGTCAAAGAGACAAAATATAAACCGACATTCATTCCATACGCTAAATATTCTCATATCGTCTCTTTGGAGCTTCGTGTATTGAAAAAAATGGCACAATAGCTGCGTAGATGAAAGGTCCCACAGATGTCTGAGAATTTGTTGCAAGACCGTTTTCAAGGCGCCTCGCTTTAAATTGCTATTGGCATAGTTAACTATGCTATTGGTGATACTTGCAATTTCATTTGACAGTGCTAAGTACGAGAGGGACTGGAATAAAAGTGAAAAAAATGAATAGACGATGTTATCTCAATACAGCTCGAAATTCAAAGAACTTAACTGCGGATTAGAATGTTTGCTAAACGGTAAAGAACCAGAACATGCTTGGAGATGAAGTCAGTCAATAACAATACCTGGTCTCTTTTTATACAATCTATGCCATGTTATGCGTTAATGAACATAAATTTGGAATTGAAATAATATTTATATAAAGGTATCAGTCATCTGATCATTCAATCTTGTTAAGAACTTTTCCAATGTGATTTGTTATTACTTTTTTATCTTCTTCATTACCGCTGTGAAATGTAGCTTCATTTTAAACTCATACTTCTTTGACCATAGTTAGTAACTTTATCAGCCATCTTTCCTTTTAGTTTTTAATCATGGAGAATCAGTCCGTCTTTATTTTTTAGTACTTGACGTCTGGAAATGATTTTCTAGTTGCTGTTCAAAGTTGTAGAATATCCGTTTAAACAGCGAACTACACCGTCCTATATTTAGTATTTTGAACTTAAAGTGATCACTTTGCATAAAATGTTCAATTGAAATGACATAGCAGTTTTTAAGCCCCGTGGCTGAGGATAAATGACCGATATTAGCTTTATAAATACAGACTAATGATAGCTTTTTATTCAGCAATTCAAGTAATATTTTTTGTACAATTATTGTCAGATTGTTGTATTCGATTGAGTATTTTTGTCCCAAAAGAAATATTCACGAGTCTAACACATTTGTAAAGTCCCAATTATGGGTTCTATTTGTCAATCGAGCTGGATAGAATGAAATATTGGCAGTATTGATTTAAGAGTAGCAAACCTATTATAAATGAAAAATCTTGCCTTGCAAGCTATCTCCTCTAACCTTGAAACCGCAAATCGCTCCGGGATAGCAAATCAAGAAGTTCATAAAACAAACAGAACATTTCAAGACTCATATCGGTAAAGACACTGACGCTAAACGATATCCAGTTGTCAACTTGATGCGCTGACTAGCTCAGCCATGTTATCTCAGTAAACTTAGAACAGTTGGCTAAACGTAAATTCGAATGAAGCAGCTTATCACAAAGAGAAAGCATGAAGTCAAAACAAAAACCAAACCTCGAACTCTGTATTCCAGCTTGTAAAGGAGTAGAGGCTTTAGAAGCTAATCAATGTTCTTCACTGTTTAAGAATGACGCACGTTTTTGCGTGGCCTTAGTTGAAGCGTGTCCCGAGCTAAAAATAACGTAGAAGAAGAATCACTGCTTCGTGAAGCCGCCAATAAGCTCCACCAGTCTTGATTAAATTAATACGTATGTTGTTCTTGCTATGACAAAGCGTTCTTATGGTTCACTAGCTCTGAGAAAGAAACAGTGAGGGCATCTCTGAGTATATACACGTATGTGTTACTGGTCAAGATCAGGAGTATCGATCTAGCTTCTACAATAATGGATCTTGTCATGCTCAATTTCACTCGAGAAGTCTAAGACTGGGTGTGTTTTACCACTGAGTTCGATGTCTCTTCAAGACGAAGTTTCACGAGATTTAGCAGCGGTCAATTGGGATGAATACTGACGCATTTTAGGATGCCTAAAAGTCTCCGGGAAAGGGTTAGGATTAATTTATTCCAACACTGCCACCCATAGCATTGTGGAGTCTTTCCCCGTTTATACTTAATACTTATGATCAATATTAATACTTAAATACTTGTGATTTAAGAGTAACAAACCTATTATAAATGAAAAAACTTGCCTTTCAAGCTATCTCCTCTAACCTTGAAACCGCAAATCGCTCCGGGATAGCAAATCAAGAAGTTCATAATACAAACTCAAGACTCATGTCGGTAAAGACACCGATGCTAAATTAAACGATGTCCAGTTATCAACTTGATGTGCTGACTACCTCAGCCATGTTATCTCGGTAAACTTAGAACAGTTGGCTAAACGTAAATTCAAAGGAAGCAGCTTATAGCAAAGAGAAAGCATGAAGTCAAAATAAAACGAAAAGGAGAAGAGGCTGTAGAAGCTAATCAATGTTCTTCACTGTTAAGAATGACGCACGAAAAACGCGTGGCCTGAGCTGACGCGTGGCCTGAGCTGACGCGTGTCCGGAGCTAAAAATAACGTAGAAGAAGAATCACTGCATCGTGTAGGCGCCAATAAGCTCCATTTAATACGTCTGTTGTTCTTGCTATGACAAACCGTTCTCGTGGTTCACTGGATCTGCCGGGAAAGAAACAGTGAGGGCATCTCTGAGTATGTACGAGATTTAACAGAGGTCAATTGAGATCAATACTGACGCATTTTGGGATGCCCAAAAGTCTCCGGGGAAATAGCTAGGATTAATTTAACACTCCCATCCATAGTGTTGTGGAGATACTTATGTTTACAAATTCGAAGTGTTTCTTGCTAAGGATTGAAAGTAACACGAGAATACAAATCCCGCTACATCGATGGATTAAAACTTGTTTGTCAGTTTTCAAAGAATGTGTTGGGGCTAATGGAGGTCGGATTGCTTCACCTCAAATTTCTCAGTCAGTTTTGACATTCACTAGCCTTTCCCGTAACTTTAGTTTATCGTGCTGGTGCTTTGGAAACTATTTCTTTTTCACGCATAATTCGCGCAATTCTTTAAGAAAGAACATGATGTTTTATTAAGTTCTGGTTCTGTGCTAAATGTGGTTACTCCAAATCGCATCGTATTGCATCAAAGTTTAGTTAACAATTACTGTTTTCTATTAAGACTTTGTAGAACTGAAACCATCATGGTTGCTGAAAATTAACAAGACCGTGGTAAACGACGAAATGGTTTCAATAAATTCATACAAAACAAAGAACGACTATAAAGAAACAGTTATTGTTCACATATTTCGTCCCCAGGGCTTTTCTCTTCATCTTGAGAATTTCACTCCGTAGGAAATTCAACGATTTGACTTTCATTCCACTTTCGCTGTTGTCACGAGTTCTACGGCTTAGTCATTGTAGTTTTATTTTTAGAAACAGTTGTTTGTTAAACATATACAAGTACATCTGCCGAAGGTGCTTCTAAATTAGGCTCCGTTTGTGTATATTGAACAGTTGGAAGCAACAACAGATCGCTTAGACAAAGTGACGTTTTGGTTATAATATATTTCATTCAACTGTTTACCTCCGGCGAATTCAAAGCTAATCCTATTGATTCTCTTCTTTCAGGCGGATCTCTATAAAGAGCAGCAACTTTAAAAAAGGTAAGATTTGGATGAATTTTAAGCTCCAAGTGAAAAAGAAAATGAAAATGAAAGAGAAATTTAACAGCTGCAATGCGCTACGGTCAAGCATAAATTCGCTTAAAAAGCAAAAGTATTATCTTTCTTTAATTTTTTGGTGTAAACGTTGGAAAACAACTTATTTTAAAGCCGGGCTTGATAATTGTCCCAACCAGGAAGGCTTTGTCCAAGTGTGCGGACAGTATTCCGAGCGTGTTTGTTACTGACAAGCATTAAAAAAAATTGATGCTCGCTCATTTTCCGAGTCATGTTAAGGTCAAAGCAAAATTAAATGTTGGCACTATAGTTAAGTTTTCTGTTTGGAATTTGCACATAAAATAGGTAAAATTAATATCAAACCACAATGTTATTTTTTCCGCGTAAAGCTTATGGTTGATGTATTACAAGGCCCATTGTGAAGGCATATTAGTTAGACGAGAGACGGACTTAACGTCAAGTCTCGCTTTTGCTGCAAGTATTATACATTTTTGTTAATTGGGCTAAGCCAGAAATAAACTGTTATCCCAAACAAGAAGTCATCGCTGATCGAGAGTTGCCTTCGACTGGAATCGCAAGTCAGTGTTACATAACATTTTTTCGTGCTTAAGTCCTATTTTGTTGTTTTACGGAACGGATTAATAATGCATTAAATGTTTGTTCTCAAGCCGCAGCTTTTTCCAGAATAAGCGCGAGAAAGAAAGGATGAGTCCACAGTTTCAACTACTTTATTTTCTTTTGGAACTAATTCACCTGATTATAAACCCAGCAAGGGTATAAAGTATGCTGGTTTTCCAGCTGTGAAACAATTCACAATCTTTAACAGTTACATAAACATCTGATGGCTCAAAAGATAGACCAAGCCGGTTTAGTTACAAGAAATCAACGACATTTGAGTTACTCACTTCGCGATCGCGTCATTGGATTCTAAATTGTACGTCTCACAAAGCGCCCAATGATCACTTGTGAATTTTTTCAAGCTGAACGCACTTAAGTTTAGTTCGTAATTTTAGATTCCTTTAAAGCTGAGTACTGTGGTTTTCTATTTCAGTTTATTGACGTCCTGATAATCCACTTGTTCAATTTAGTACCACAAACTCTTAACAACAGAACTCTTTTCATATAGACGTATGATATCATGAAAACCAAGTTTACTAACATAGGAAAGTGTTATTCTTTTTCCGTAGGATATGAAAATGACGACGGAAGAAGATCAGACAAAATTCACAAAGCTCTTCGTTGGAGGAATTCCTTATCACTCAGTCGACGAAACACTGAAACAGTACTTTGAACAGTTTGATGACATTGTGGAAGCGGTGATCATCCGAGAACGAAACAGTCAAAGATCCAAGGGATATGGATTTGTAAGCTAGTCTTTCTTTTTCAATAAAATCTGTTTAATTAAATTACTTTCTGTGTCACGTGATATGGTAACCAATTCTCAACCGATTCTCGCTCTGATCATTTCAAGCATGAAAAGCATAACGCACATAACTGGATCCCAGAAAGATTTCTGAGATAATGCACGTGCAGCAATGCAAGAAGTAGCATTAAGTAAGTCTATCGCTAGATGTTCAGGCCCGTACGTGTATAAGTGAATCTCTTTAACATAATTTGGATGGCTTCACTGTGCGGCAGACGTCCAGTTTCTATTCACAACCTACAGTCATGTCCTTCGCATTTTTTTATAGGTTACCATGGCAACAAAGGAAGGCGCTGAGAGAGCCTGCGTGAACAAGAGACCAATCATTGATGGCAGACGGGCCAATGTTGACCTCGCCTACCTTGGTGCGAAGCCCAAAACCACCATCGAGGACGCTGCCAGCCCAGAATGCCCTAGTGCTCCCTCTTCGCCAACGGGCAGACAGGCTGATATAGACCTGACCAACCTCGAGAGAAAGTCAGCTACTCAGCAAGATCATGCTGCCGGCAGTCCAGAATTCCGCAGTACTTCACCTTTGACAAAGCCTTTTGAGATGGACAGCGCAACAGACGGTGGTTCAAGTGAATGGGTATCTGAAGAGCATTTTCCAAATTACAGCGTCGTTCAAAGTAACCACAAGTATGAGTCGAGATGTCCGGCTCAGTTAAAACCTACAAGAGTCTGCGGCATGCAGTCTGCCACGCCCAATCTGCCACACTTGAACACAATGATCTACTACCAAGGAAATATCTCTCCTTATTCATCACCCGGCAGCGTGGCCCTTGCAGTTGATCCAAATTTCCTAGATCCAGCTACTACAGTTAATTTTGTCACTTTTATGCCGGCTCAAGGCCCTGTGGCTGCTCCAATACAGAATACGAGTATCAATATGCAGTACCTTCCACACTTTAGCCAAGTTCCTCCTCAACCAGGCCCAACAGAGCTGGTACCCAGCCCTCGCTTCATCTACACTGTACCTGTGTGGTACGTTGAACAAGGAGGGGCGTCCTGTGGTTCAGTAAGCTTGGAACCTCTGTCGAGGTATTCTCAAACGCCTTTGATTTCTGCTGAGATCGATAGGAACAACAACGGCGGCTTTTCTGCTTGCAAAATGTACCCCATCACATCGTATTATTAACATTATGATAGACAGTAAACCTTTTTTTAATCAATGTCTTTCTCTGAAGTTTTCACTCAAAGGATGTATTCATTAAGTAGATATCTCCAAAACGTAGTAAGAGTCAAGAGTTAAAATAGACATTGAATAAGCTTAATGGCGATAAAAATTCGTTTTGCAGAAGAAACCATCGCAATTTTAATCAGCAACAGATAAATACAACTGACAGCATAAACAGTTTTCGTCTCTGCAAATGAATGAGATAATCGTTGCTGAGAGTGTCTTTCCCGATACAAGTCGCTGTATCATTATAAATGTCTTAACATGGATGGTTAGTACTTTTGGCACTCGTGGTACACTTAGCGTTAGGGTTAGGGTATATCACGATATCAAAGTTGAGCTAGCTTGCTCAAGCCGACACGTTAAGCTTTTCGCTAAAGTTAGTGATAATCAAAAATTAAAATCGTAATTGTCAGCATTATTAACTGGTTTCAGTTTTAGCCGGCGCCAGTTGTTGTTAGACAAACCACATACTTCCGAGGAAGACTTATCATACGAGACATAAACCTTGCGTCGGTTTTGCCAGAATTAAATGCACTGTGGTTTACATGCACTATAGACTTATACATATTGTTATACAATGATGTTTCGTTTTCGGACTGTTTTTGTACAGTTTCTTATATATACTGGAAAAAAAAGCACAAGACTCGCAAAACCGATCTGTAAATCAGTTCCGTAGAATAAAATTAGGTATTGTAGACATACATTCTTACGTTTGAATCAGACTGTTATACCTAAGAATAAACTTATAATTAAAGATTAAATGGCTATTTTCACAGACTGAACCAACACTACATTTATTAAAGGATTTTGTGTGCATTGCAGAATTTAACACAGAACAAAAGTTATCGACAGCTGCAGGACTTCTGGGGCTCTTAAAAGCCGTATCACTTAAATATACACCGTTTTTGGAAGGAAGCGAAGTCACTGAATTTGGATACCCTCAAAGCGACATTGTAACATGAAATATCAGACATTGTAACATGAAATATCAAACTTATATGTGCATCAAATCAATGATTAGTACTTATTTATGCACCCTCTAATTGGCTGCCCAAACTCCGGACATCTTCTAACGTAGTTACCTTATCGTATCTTTCTTTTGTTCTAAAAGATGATAAAGTAACCAAGGAGACATCTTTACTGAGGATTAGAATATACCAAGAGAAGATGGCCGTCGTTTCTTGTACATAATCCTTCAATGATGTTGGCCTTATAAATATGCAAAACTTCCGCAAATGATCTTCATGGCGCTTACAATCACGTAAATCAAAAATTGGACGAGTTAATGCAGTTAATAATTGGAGAGGGACAATTTCTAATGTCATTGTCGCAAAAAGGCCGGGATTCACTCTTTTAACGTAACGCTGATATTTTTTTGTATTTAAAACAAACAATTACAGAATAAAGTTATTAGAATAGAGCTCTTACCTCAGTGGATTATAACTCTTGTCTGCGGTTTGTTTGTTGTTACTGGGGATGTTGCGGTTTTTTGTCAGGCTCACAGCTACGATATTATCATTTCAACTGAGGTGTCGCAATCACCAGAAACTTGCGTGGAGTGTCTTTTATAAGGTCGGGTGGCGAGTACGTGTCTTCGTGACGTAATTCTTCACGTTACTGACGTCATCGCCAACTACACAATGCATCTCCCAGTGATTGCACAATTCAGCTTTACGCGACTTTTCAGCCGATAGAGTAACTGAAACTCGCTGAGATCTGACAAGAATCCCGTTCAATAAGTAAAGATCTCCTTCCGTTCTAGTTAAGATACATCTACTTTAATCAAAGGTTAAACAGTTTTTGTTTAATATTGTCGGCGGATGCCTTTATTGAGGATTGAGTTCTCTTGATACAATTTCAACAATGCACTCAGTTCAACTTATAAACAGAAAAAAAATGCAGCTAATATTACATATCGCGGACTTGCATGTTTTCAAACAACTTGAGCCGATATTTTCTTCAAAATGCGGAATAACCCATGGCTGAATCGTTTGTCAGCCCGACACCGCTTTACAGATCATGACAGTCTTGAAAACTTACAACTAACAACGAACGATAACAAGAAAACAGAAAAATTATTAACCCGAGACTTTCTAAACAGTCAGTGACAAGGAATACTGCGGTATGATGATCGCTTGATTTCTTTCAGGATTTGAACTCTGTGCTGTGTGAATGCCTCACTGCTTGCCCCAAACTTTCCAAATAACATTGAAAGGAATGTATGACAATCAGGCGTCGAGAGAAGAAACTTTTCGAGTGGGTAGTACATCTGTTCGTGAAGATTAAAACACTTATGCGGTTTTCCTACTTCTCGATATTGTCATGGGAAAAGTAAATGTCACTGTCAAATAAGTGAGTATTGTAGGAAAACATTTTTAAATAAGTTTGTATATCCGTTAGTTTACCGCGCTTTAACAGAAAATGACTATGTCAAAGCATCAGATACCGGTTTCAGCGAGAACTTTGAAAATTCTTATTTATTTGTTTTTAATGTCGTTTGGTTTCTTTTTATAGAACTGACGGTCAAAAGAAGGTCACAATGACTGCGACTTATGTTTTTTTTGTTGTTGACTTCCGTCAATGGAAAAGTCACGCACCACATATCATGCCCGATAGATCAGGTTCTTCGTCAATAACATGTTTTTTTTCCTATTCGGTTTCCTGTTTCAGAGAACACTATGATTCCTTTCTTCTATTATACTTTTTAATTTACCCTTTCTCAATCTACAGAGTGTTACCGATTTTTTAAATGGCTAATAAGTGTCAAAGGTCGTACAGATTTGCTCGGTATTCTATAATGACTTCAGACGTTGGAGGAGAGCGTTGCAAGAAAAGGCATGGCTGATGAAAAACTCAGAGGCCTTAGAAAAGAGAACAAAAAACTCATCATGCCGACCAAGTTTATCCGAATGTAATTTGGAATAATCGACCACCAGTAAAAATCTGAAACGGAAAAAAAACATACCTGTATATCTGTTGCGTTTCTCGGACCGTCGAACTTTCACCTCATTTCCTTCATATCACGTAAGCCTGGCGTGACGTCAATCGAGTGAGCCAACGCTATAGAGCGTGGAAGATGCTACGCTTCGACAAGCTCGTGAAAAATATCACGGGCGAGGAGTGACTTTAGAGAGGTTAGGCACTGTCAGTATGATAAGCTTATCCCAGTTGGAAAGTGCGTTGTTTGAGTCGATTAGAATGTGTTCAAAATGGACGGAATTACTCCTTTGTGCAGATTAAATTCTAGCATGTTGAAGTTTCCTATATTATTAGGGTATCATATATATGTAAATATCTTTGCATTTATGTGATTAGTGAAAAACATTGTTAAAAGCAATGATATCGAGCCGCCAAATACGTGCTCAAATTTGTGGCTAAATGACAAGTTCTTTTTTCCAATGAGCTGCATTTACTGGTTCTATCGTGGGTTTCCAATAATAATATACATTTTAATCCGTTATATTTCTATCATTTCGTTTTGTTTTCTTATATTCCTTCTACATCCTGTCCAAGTTCTGTAATACCCATGCGGCGACTCTTACTTTAACAGCCACAGCCTATGCTTAGTCATTAGATGATTCATCACATAAGAAAAAAGCTCTTATTCAAAATGTTAACCGTTAGGTGGTTACAAAGTTTGATTGCTGTAATTAACTGGGGTAGAATATATTAAGTATTAAAAATGATTAAGCATTCACCGGAGTTTGCACCTTAAGAACTTCTGCCTAAATAATGTTAAACCATTTACTGATTTAATGCAAACAATAGCTTCTTTGTTGAAATCAATAAAATAATAATGATAAAAAAGCAGAAATGTACTTACTTACGTACTTCTATTGAAAAATAAATTCTAAATATGTAAAAAATATATAGGCAAAGCTCCGATGACGGCATTGCACACACGACGAAGGAAAAAGCTAAACGGATTTTCGCAAAACTAATTTTAGGATAGGAATGTGCTCCAGTGATTTGTACAAAGTGTCAGCTATTTTAGGAAATTACAAGTTGCTATGTCACTTGTTTTACGACCGGATTCGCCGCCGGTCGGTAGCGCTGACGTGCACTCTGACGTCATGCCCGCCGTTTTGTTCTGTTTAAATCCACTAGGAGGCACATCACAACATGCAAAGGTTGTTATTGCATAGTAACAAAATCACAGAGAAAATATATGTCAGCCGAGGTTATCTAAGCAAGATACAGAAATGAACGAAGTAAAACGGAAAGCAACGTCGAAATACTTTGAGCAAGAAATTTGGAACAATTTGTCGAAGCAAAATTCTTTTGAAGATCGGCGATTGAATTTGAAATACCATAAACTGGAAAAAGACGAATCTATAACAGTTAGGTCATGGAATCAGGAACAGCTGGTCATGCTAAGGAGGAATAAAAAGCTGCACGACCTTATGGACATGAATTACTCAAGATACCTTACTCTACCAGCATTAACACCAGTCCCGCGAGCCCGCTCGAAAACTGCTTGTACCCGAGAAAATACTGGACTAAGGTTGTCATCTGACGCGCGATCACGGCCTCGTTCACATTCAGATCATTCGAAAAGAGATAGACCATCGACGAAGCAGCCGACAAGACAAGAGGAGGTCAGTTTTCCCGCAGTTTCCACGACATTGAATGTACGCAGCTCACATTCTGCTGGTTCACAGCGTTCAAGTTTATCAGATAGCGAAATAACCAAACAAAATAAAACGAGTTGGACTCGTCCATCCACCCAGCTTCATAAGAGAGATAACATCACGCCTCGGTTGTGACTTGTTTCACCGAACTTTAATTAGTGATAATTAGTTCGCTGGTGGAAAACTTTGATTCGTTGTGGCAAAGGAATGATAAAAGCTGATAAAACTCACGGATGAGTAACATTCCAATCAATCTGTCGATGCACTCAGCCATTCAACTGATGGAAAGTGGTTCAAACCCGCACATCAAGTTGAGATGTTGGATTCAAACTGTTTATTTAATTAAAAGAAGACAGAAAATAACAGATATTTTGTTACGGGGCCAGCAAAAATTTTATAAATCATTACAATGATTAATCCTATGTAATCTTCTTATTTTAACAATGAAACACGAACAATAGATATTGTTAAGATAAATTAAAAATACTGTTTTGATGGAAAAACAGCAATCTGACTCTGTCATCTGACGCATCGTAAGAGAGTTTTTCTTATTTAAAAAAATCATTTCCGGTGCGCTGATCAGTGGTTTCTATTTAAGCAATAGAACACTTTATCCGTGTTTATATAGCCTCATCTAAACACGGAGGGTTGGGAGAATTCGAGACAGTTGTGCAAACCTGAGACGTAGTCGAGGGTATTCATTACATAGTTATGTCTGTTTTCAAATCAATTTTCAAATCAACAATTCTTGTGTCCCTACTAGAATGGTTATGTCAACGGCTCTCGATTACTTTTCATAATTCTATGGAATCGCCATTTATTATCTTAAGGGTGCGTTCCTTTAGTGGTGTCTGGATCACTCGGATCATGGTACATCAAAGAAGCCGATGAATTCGTGGCCAGAGTGGATTCATGGGTTTCTTTGATGCACCATGATCCGTGTGATCTTGGATTACTGATCCGGACCACCCCAAAGGAACGCACCCTTAGTTTCCCTGGCAACAGCGTCTGTCTCGGGTCAATCTATGACTTACTGAAACAATCGACCAAAATGGTACAATATTAATATTTCAATATCAAAATTACAAGATCTAACTGACAAACCAAACACCAAACAAGGATTGTTTAGATCGGTTAGAGACAGACAAACAGACAGACATCCAAATCCGTCACTTTTCTTTCATTGATTCATAAATAAGACAACTCAGTATGGCCTGAAATCATGGGCGATACCCTACTCTTCCATTGCGTTTGTCTCTGACAACATGTCAATCAATTTCCTCTCAGAGTAACCAACGAGAGTTTTGTGCTAAAGTCCAGTTACCAGTTGAATTTTCGGCGATTTTTCAGGTAACAGTTAACATTTAGATTGAGATTTTATCTACCACCAAGACAAGTACATCCAACTAAAATAAAACAACATATTTTAAACAATGCCGAGTAGTCATCCAGTAATTCGGCCGCAGCTTAAGTTAGCCATTGAACGCGAAAGAGAAAGTACCCAGGTAAAGCGTGTGCCATGATTTCAGTGTGCTGGTGTAGCTATTGTCAACTGAAGTTGTAATGAAAATCCTAATATTTTACTTAGTTTCCCACTGTCCCACTGTCCTTGCACCAGTCAAGTTTAATAGTTTTTAATGCACCTCTTATTTACGTTTTTATGCTGGAAACATTTCGTATCGCGTCTTAAAATTCAATCCCGTTTTTGATATTTTATCAGTCTTCTTGCTGTCGTTTATAATTTCTTCGGTCTTTCCTTGTTAAACGAAAACGTTTATCCTTAAGTTATAATTCCCTCATTATAGTTACCACCTTCATTTCATTTCTGTTTGGGTACCAGTTGCTCAAAACTCTTTTAATGCAACAAAAATGAATTCATAACACAAGCCTTAGCTATCACAGCATACAAACCCCTGACCACATAAATTATCTGCTTTGGACTTCACACTAAATATGCATTTTTCAGGTCCAAAGTCCTTTTTTTCTTATCAGGTTTTCATTGAATTACTGACCGTGGATCAACGGAACAGACTTCTACTTGAAGTGTTATGCACGGGGAGAGGAGTCTTGACATGATATGCAAGGCCAGTGGCGGATCCCAAAATAAGCCCCCCCCCCCCCCTTATTTTGGGTAAAAAAAAGAAGAAATGACTGAAGGGAAAATGGCCGCCATGGCAAGTAAATCAAGACCCCCCCCACCCCTCCCTTAGCTCAAGGTCTGGATCCGCCACTGAAGGCAGCTGGTGAATAGCGAGGACCCCGAACCTAACAACGCAATGGGTGAAGATGGTTCACCAGACTGGTGTGTCTGCTATGTATGTATTGATATGCCCAGCGAAGAAGAGAGCAAATGCTGTGGGGAGAGGTCATGTGTAACCTCATAAGAGATGTTCCGGAATGTCGTTTTGGACAGGGAAGTCCTCAACATAGCTATCCGGGCACGGTGTGACATAAGAGCAGAAGTTGCTGACTTTGAAATGAACAGCTATCGCAAGGCTGCATACAGGCAATACATCCTTTGGAAATATGGAAAGTTGGGCAAAGGCAATCGAAGAGTTTGCCCATCTTGTGTTGTTAGCCTAGTGAGACAAACATATCCTGCTCCTGATGGGCAATATATGGGATTCAGTAGACACTGAACAGACATAGTAATTCTTCTAAAGCTCTTATATTCAGGAATTGTAATGATAAGAACGTTTGTTAGATTACTTACTCTTAGTTTCTATTGACTGATATTCAATAGAAAATGAGAGCTTCATGTATTATAATCAAGGTGCGTACAACAATATTAGAGTGAATTTTATTCCAGCATTGTTTGGCGGTTTCCTACACTGAACAAAGTCATTTTGAGGCAAATCAACTTTCACTAGGAAGAATTCTTGATATTAATAATAAAATCACATCACGGCAGAATTCCGGCTTCACCTTGTTCCTCTCAATTTATCGCGTATGGCTGAATTGCAGTGTCACGCCATCAAAAATAAAACTCGTCACCATTCAATAAATTGAGTCAAGAAGCTGGGATTTGAACTGAATTGTTTCTCCTTAGATTCTCTTGGTCAGTCTCCCGCCCTGCACTGCGCTATTGTTCCCTCTAATTTAAATGGTCGCCTTCTCTGAACAAACAATATAACGTTACACATCACAAAAACTCTAAGCATTGAAATCAGTCTGATAAGAGAGAATAAGAGAATGTTTGTGTCCATTAGTCGAGAGAGTATACAGAGCATAAAAATTCGACTTCATGTAAACTGTAACTCAACGGATGAAGGAAACTGTCGGAGAACTTGATATTGAAATTGTCGTGACTGTAAACTTAAACCATCAAGTGGTGAATGCCAATAAGGTATTCTCTTGAAATTCGTCAGCTTCTAGCAGAAAAACAGTCGAGCGTACAGTCAGGTTTTCGTTTTAATTCGCCAGCATATTTTTGGTGTTATCATAAGAATTTGTCTTGACCATGGTCAACATTCTTACAGGACAAAAACGTGACATCCCGATAAGTGTCTTAAACTTTGCGATCGAACCACTCCGGACTGCTGCTCCTGCTTCCACTTGAGTTTTGAATGTTTTATGGCGACAGAGGGGAATAATAAGTGGCCGAATTGTTTAATACCCATAGACACTCGTGTCATTTCCTTGGACGTTTGGCCATCACGGTATAAATAAAAACAGTTACATCTCAAACACATTAGCAACTTTTTCCCCTCTTAACTAGACAATAAGTCAATAAGACAATAAGTGTTTCTTTTCTTTCAGGGGGCACGCAGTTACCCAGCTGAGTTCCAGAGTTCACGTTCACTAACTTTACTCCGGGCATAAAAATCTGAAGCAACTGTCTCCCACGTCATCTGACATTGCCATGGTAAAGAAAATAAAAAAAATATAAAATAAAATCACTTCATTTAAGTGTCGAAATGTTAAGCACTACTGTACTAATTGAGGACGCTGAAATAAGCAACCAAATATTGTAAATTAAACAGAAAGTTGTTAAAAATGCCAATCGGCGTGGAGAAGTTGAGTTTGGGACCACTAAACATAAATCCATCCAGTGCCAGTGAGGAGGATTTGAACCCGGGACCTCTGGATTACAAATCCCAGCGCCCTAACTACTAGTACGCCGCCAAGGCAACTGCATTTTGCCATGCAGGTCAAGTCAAATTTCGCGAGAAAACTTCGCGACAGCCCTACGGCAATTGAAATTCCACAAAAAGTAAGATACTCGAACACAGAAAAACACCCAAGAGATAATTGCGTTCGTAGAACGCAGTCCTAATGCAGACTTGAGCCAAGTCAGTTCATGGGACGGTTCGCCTTTGCAGGAATTTGCGAGACCGATTTGGCCGCCCCGAAGGAGGGGCGAAAAGGAACTTCGTCATCGCCGAACGTTGCGTCCGCGTTGCCGCAAAATTCTGGAGAGCGACGGCCGGGTGTAATTTTCTGTTTTATTTGAGGTAAGCAATACCTTTTGAACTAAATGAACGATAGCTTCAGGAGAAGAGTTAAGAAAGATAATTGAATTTTTTTTATTTCAACTTTACAATTTTGTCCTTTCACTTGCGAAGGCGTATCGTATGAATTCGAGCTATATACTCAAATTCATAAAATGTAGTACTTTTGATGTCAGAAAATTGAGTGTCTTTGCTCCTTCGTGGATTAACGCGGCTGAAAAATAAGTTTGGAAACTAAAACTTGTAAAAAACAGATACAAGTACACTGCGAAGGCAATTCATATAATTCAGCTAATTCTGCTAAAATTCAGTCGGTCTTTTACGAACGCAATTTTTGTTTTTATTGCATTCAGACCATTCAGCCTTGACTCTTCCTTCTCCTTTCTAACGTCGATCAGGCGAAATCTCACTTTGCCAGTTTTCAAGTTCTCTTTGTTTTCTTCGTAGAACTTTTTGTTTCTAATTTCGATGCTCTGAATATAGAACAGTTTGAGGAACAACTTGATCAGCATTTGCATTTTGTTTGCACAATCATAACGCTCAATTAAATCTGAATTGTTTTTAAATGTCCCACCAAAATCCGTCTGTGTTCACAGGCTAACCGCAAAATCACCACTTACGAGATTTGGTTTCGTTCTCGGCATGCTCAGATAAATGTAAACAGATAGCACGTTGATCGCAGGCATCACTGAGCTTTGTTATTTTAGTTAGCGGCGAAATTTGAATGTTCCGTGAAGTGACGAAGGGAATTTATCATTTTGGTTCTTCCAAAGGTATCTTCCAAAGTGTTAATAAACGTTTTATTTGCACTGTATTTTTGTTATTTACCTTATATTATTCTATGTAAATGACTCGGTTGACGGAAAAAAACCTTTTATTTCTCCACGACTTCTACTGTTGTGCGCTTTCCACCATTACACAAAAAAAGCCAACAAAGTGCTTTAAAGGTCACGTGTCCTTGCTTTTTATAGGCTTGCTCCGTGTTTAACTGCTCTTCTACAATTCTGTCCTTAACACAACCTTTCCCGTATGTACAACAATTTACCTTATGCCCTAACAAACGTACCATAAAACAAACTTTGGGTGGCCCCTCATGAAATGGCGCACCAAAGCGAAGCTAATGTAACATTGTACCCTTTTGTAAAGTAAACATATGCAAATGTACTAGACAACATCTTTGTACCCATGGCCTACCCAAATTCATTAGCTTCGCACGTACGACTACACCTTTGGGCTGGCCCAGAATGCCGATCAACCTTGCCCAAATACCTTAACACGAACGCACTTCATAATCTCTGATTACCTCTAGTATTAAAGCATAAAGGAACAAGGATAGCTAAAGATGAAGAAGATTAAAACGAATTACAAACAACTGAAAATTTAGGCTGAACTTTTCAACTGATGCACAAACCATAACGAAGCTCCATAAAAATGATAATGAATATATGAAAAGTAGTAATTATGCAATGCTACTCGAGGAAATTGAAAAAGAGACAAATTCTACCCGATAAAAAGGGTCGAAATGTGAAAGCTCCCGCAAGTGCTGTTTCTAAATATATAAAGATACGTTTGAGGGCTTTGACTGGTATATGGAGGCTCCTGTTTTAGAATAACTCTCTATCGATTTACGTCATTTTCTGACTTTCTGAGAACATAGAGAAACGGCTAAGTTGGCGAATCAAAGAATGTGCTCTAATGACGTCATGTTACTTTAAATGACCAAATAACAATTATTCCATGAGCCTGAGTTGGATATGAAGTGATAAAATAACCGGTTCGGTTATTTTATCAACTATCGTTCCGGTTGCTTGCTTTTAAAACATAAAATAACCAACGAGCGCGTAGTTGGTTATAATCACTTCATATCCAAAAAGGGCGAATGGAATAATTGTTTCAGTAAATTCTCAAACTGGGTTTTGCCGCCGATTTTTATTTCGGCCATTATAGAGGGCTGAAGTTGAAAACTTCGTGCGGAAAATTTTTAAACTTGGCGCACTATTTTCTATATGACGTAAAACTCCGACAACTGGCTCATAGTCGGAGTTTTTTAGCCAATCAAAAAGAGAAGCTGAGAATTTACTAACAAAAATTATTTAATCCCGTAGTGAAAGCCGAGGGCTATCTCTTAAAAACCAAACTACTCTAATGTCGTACAGTGCAACCTCGATTTAACGAAGCTCTATAATATAACGAAGTCCTCGGTATAACGACCGATATTCTTCACCCCAGTAATAGTAAAACATATGGAAAAGAAACCCCCGATATAACGAAACCTCGTTATGGCGAAAAAATGTTTTGCCAATCCCTTGGCCCTACATTATATCGAGCGGGAGTTCCACTGTATTAGTACGGAACCTCAAGGAGCAGTAATTTAAAACCGCGTAATTTAACGTTAAATCTTCTTGCGCTTGACTTTTTTGGCGTCCGTCTTCAATTTACAATCCATTTTGACTAGGTTTTTCGAATGTGAAACTTGCTGTGTTTGTTGGATAGATAAACATGAGTTTCTGCACGATCACTTAGCCAGATTTATACCGAGTCACTTCATGACAGAGATCTGGTCAGTTTGGGCGGAAAAATGCACTGTTTCTATCGGCTTATAGTATAAATGTACTAGCAGTCTATCACCGATGACGTTCTGGTGTGATATTGGCCACGCTGCTCACTATCTATTATGGTGTAGATAGTGAGTGGGCCCAGTACTGTGGTTGTAGACAAAATGGAGGCTGCTCCTCTGCGTTTTCGAAGTCCCTGTTAAGAGGATTTAGATAAAGTTTTGAACGACTAGTAAACCTGGCAGATTTATACTAAAACAGCTATTAGTCGCTCTTGATTTCTATCGCGTCACAGTGGACTTGGGCTAGGCTTATGCGCTCGTCAACTCAGTCACGCAATAGAAATCTCCAGCTCACAGTCAGTCACGCGATAGAAATTTTTTCCCATCAAAAAGCAAGCGCTAATTGTGTTTGAATGGCTTGAGTGCCAATCCACTTTCCATAAAATATCGATAAAACCGACTTTTTTCACGGTGTCTATGGAGTTGAAATGCAGCCACCCTCCATACATCATGTTACCGTGGTAACAGCCTCTCTCAGGCAAACAGCAAGCAAAGTTAGTCATCCGCATCCGGGGTTGTCACGTTCCGGCAGCATGATCTTTCAATTAAGCGTGTGAGAACTCACGTCATGTATTTCTGGATTATTTCAACATGATCACACATCAACAGAAAACCATCATTTTACAAGTTCACGTGATAAGCGTGCCTGCAACAGATGTCAGTAGAATGATATTTAAACTTAAAATATAAGGTTTCACACCTAATGTCAGTGACTGGTCGCTGAACTATCTTCCACACGTGTATTTCAGGTCCTATGTGACTTTGTCACGTTTATTTCTTAATTTTATTAATGTTGATATGGAAAACAAAGAAAAGAACCATTCAGTTGTAGCGGCAACTGGAAGCAATACAAATGCTTGGCATAATTTTCTTTGGTTATTATCATAACAGCTTAACAATACCTGTTAAACGAATATCTGTGATTCGTGCAGACAACAAAGAATGTCTAAGTGGATGTCATAAGCCCGTGTCAACACCCACAGCGATTGTTTGATAATCACGCACCATGTCGTGACCTGTACGTGATGGATATAGACTGAAGTCCGCATTTCAGCTTCCTCAGTTCATCTCTGTTTTCACGGGAGACACATGTTAGTTCAGCAGTGAGTGCCGACGTACTGACTCAGAACACACCATGAGGACCCTTAGAACAGCGACTCCGATTCCTCTGCCTTCACATTGCGATGAAGCGGTTTGTCCAGAAATTTTGCCTTCAAGGAGATTAAGTATGGCTTCCACTACGACACATCTACCTACATTGTGTGAGGGTTCGTTGGACTGTAACATGCTGTCAAGAATTATATCACCCGCATTTCCACCATCAGAACTGGGAAAAACAGAGATAATAGCGCTTGTAGGATCACCTTCTCATCCCAGAAGAGGACAACTGTTTAAGTCAACTTCAGAGAGAAGAAGGATTTCTCAAGAGAACAATCTCCTTCCAGAATTGAGCAGGAGAGAAATAGCTAAAGAAAATGTTGATCCCGACAAAATACCGGCATCATCTGAATGGGTGAAAAGACTCCGACGGCCCCAGCAATATGAACTGACAAGGACAGTGTCGAATCCAGTCATTTCTAAATCGAGAAATTCTACGCTGGGTGCTAAGGTGACGAGCCCTCCAAACTCTAAAAGTTTACCACGACTTAATAGTACCGAACCCACAAGAACGATCACCGAAAATGAACATTCTGCAGAGCTTAGAAGACACATCCAGCAAGAAAACATGGACTATGATATCTTTTCGACCAAAGCTGTCATCTTAGAACGCTTTCTGAATAGTCAGAAATAAGTGCAGATTCAGTGTGTCTTATGTATGTATTTTAAAGCATTGGATTCCATTGCATAACTAGTAATTCTCGTAACCGTTGAAATGTCAGAGATAGGTCAGATTCAACTTATGCAACGTTATCCTGTTGTTATATAACAAACCAGGAAAAAATCTTACCGCCTTGTGCGCATCAGAAGCGCAATGAGACTAGGTAAAAGAAACTTATTGATTGCGCCGGTTCGCAAACAAAACTGGACAAACGCCACAAAAACAAACCAACCGGTATATTCTGTAAAGTTTGTGCAAACTAAGGGAACTAGTGTCTCTGAAATGACCCATGTTGGTTGTAGTTTGTTGGCGTTTGCCTAGAACTGAATCAAGAGTGTTCTATAAATTGGATTTTATCGGCTGTATTATATCATTAATTGCAACTGAAAGATGTGAATTATTGAAAAAAAATATTTGTACATATTTCAATAAACTTTGAAGCCGTTAAGGTGATCAGTTTGTAGTTCAATATAGTCTTAATCATATTCATTGTGGTTCGGCTCTACACCTGTACACTGACTGCCAGTTCTAAAAGCCAAATTTTCAGATTACATGCACTTCAACGAAAATGCTGACAATGTTCTTACGAGCTTCTGTACGATAGAAAAATTCTCAGAGGATCATTTTCAGTTCCTGTAATAACTATGTGTTCAAAGAAAGCCATTATCCATAGCGCGGATTTAGTTTCTACATTAATTAGGTGAATTTTTTTCGGATTTCGTGGTCACCGGCCGGCAATCGAGTGATGTCTTCGACTCACCATTTATAACGAGTGTCTTAACGTTGATTTTAAAGTGCTGGTCAAGGATCTTATAGTCAGCTTGATTTTCTACGGCAATTTTCATCCAACTTAATTATTTAGTGAGCACTTTATTCCGTGTTCCATTAGTAGCAAAAGGTTAAAATTTGGACGAACATGGAGGTTTTGCCAAAACTCAATTTGTCGAAATTTCGAGACGTCTTTAAGCTTAGTTTTAAACTCAAAATAGTCAGTGAACGTTTTTCATAAATTTTTAGCATGTTTTCTCCTGGCAACAGTTCTCCTATTCAGTTTAAAGGTCTTCATGAAGTCCGATAAAGGGTGATACTAAACTAACTGTGAAAATAAATCTGAGTGATTTCAGAAGATGGTTTCTTTCTTTGAATATACAAGAAAACGTCTTGGACTTACTATTTATCTTAGAAAACATGTAGATTAAGATTTCAGGTGTCGACGTTTTTTCAAAAAATTCGAGTGACATGGGGCATCGCACGTTTTATGCCTTGAGTGCGAGTACGTGCTGGCTCTGATTTCGAGAAAGGCAAAGGTCATCAAAAACAATGAAGCCACAATTTTCATATCTTTGTTAACTACTTCTCACTCTAGCTCTGTTTTCTCAATAAAAGAATTATTCGTAAAATCAACAAAAAGTAGATTAAAAACCCAGACCAAATATTTCACACATTGTTATCTCATCTTGTCTGCCTATAAATTGTCATTCCTCTTTTTCAATTTCTGGCTAATAATGATAGAAGATTCCAGTGCAAAATTAAAACAAATTTAAGTTTCGAGTAAGTTTTAATGGATTTTCTTTGAGCAATATGTGGCATAAACTAGATGAAACTTTTCCCTTAAAAAAATGCAAGTATGTACTTCCCGATAATGGCAGACACGTAATTTACTGATAACATTAAAACGGCCAGTTAATCCTAAAGCTCTCATGACAGAGAAGTCCAAATAACTTCCTTCCGATCTCAAGCGTTGAATCACCTACAGAGTGAAGAATATCTTTAAATACAATTATAACAGATACTTCTTCCAGACCAAACAAAATACCCAGCTGAAAAAAGACTAACCTGAAATGTTTCGAATGAAATTTGACCACAAAAAAAACCCAAACGCATCACACTCGCACAGATGATTGCCGGTACATGAGAAACTGGGTTAATTATTGGTGTGATATAGACTTGTGACGTGCAGGTAAGAAATTTTCCTATGTTCTTATTTCTAGGTATCGAGCTAAACATTTTATTACATCAGTGATAACTCTGCTCAGAGATTACATTGTCATACCATCTTTCGTATAAAAATATATATTCCGTGACATCTGAATGCGCCAATTTTGTCATAGAAAAAAAAAATCATTACCCCGTTTCAGCTGAGGTCAGCAGCCCTGCCGGGAAATAATTCAAAATTAGGGGGCTTTTGATCTCTGCTATTTTAATTCCATTTCAGCAAGACCATATCAAAAAAGTGGTTGTAATTCCTGTATTACCTTTTAAATGATAAATGTATCTGTTATTCTCTTTTTATTGTTGAACTGTAAAGTTGAATTGCGGCGCCATTAGGAGCTCATTGGGGACATTGGAATACCGTAGCACTACACAAAATCATCAAACATATATTTATCTTCAGTTTAAAAAAATCGCTATTATCTCTGTAATACACTCATAATAGGAAGACTAAGCCTGCCCGCAAAATGAAATGTCTGTTTAGTTAGCTGAATTCAAAGAAAGGTAGAAGCAAAAGCGTCAAGTTTGCGTCACATCCCGTGGCGTGATTAGAGCGATTTAATTAACTAAAATACCTAAATCATTGTAGTTTCATTGTTCAGCTAGCGTGTGTGTATTTCGCAATAATTTTGTCTACTCATCGTCTTAGTTGTATAACAGACGCAATGTTCTGGAGAGCGTGTAATAAATTCACTTTTCACGTGATCAACACCGCGGCGGCCATTTTTGTTTCAGATGAGTGGTTCAATTGCACTTTATCAACGGTACTAAGCTATGGCTACCGGGCAATACATGCGCTAATCATAAGTTTCACGACTCTCGTGATCATCAGTTCAGTAATGTTAAGAGTCAGAGAGTCCCTTGTGGCAGCAGCTTAAGTATTAAACCCTGAGTTGAAAGCATCAGTAAAGTGGCTGAAACAAGTTTTATTCATTGAGAATCATGAAAATTCGTATTCAAAGAACGACCGTTGTTATCAAAACAGGTCCAAACCGGGTATTAGAAGAAATCGACAATCTGAAAAGTTTGCAACATTACGAGCATTTCAAAGCAGAAGTTATAACTTTTATCACTTTTCGTTTGGGCGTGCCAACTGTCACGTCCATTAATTGCATATTCGTGTGCGTGCTAGCTTTCGCCACTATTGTTTTTTCTCGAGAACAGTGAATATGTTCAGTTGTCTTCAAGGAAAAAGAAACAGAGAAACAAGTCACCACCATGTGTGCCAGTTTTTCATCGCGCACGTTACTTTTTCTAAAATTCGCGTGGTCGAGCCAGTTGGTGAACCAAAGTGTCAGAACTGAAAATATCCTGTATTGGTGTTGGTATAGACAGTCAGGATTTTGAGGCGCAACCATGGTCTAATTTTCCCCCTCTGTCTTCTAAGTCCCACCCCCTTCTCCATCTATCTAGTTACTAGTTACCACCGTTAGTACAAACCCAATAAATTCTACATGATTTTTGGGAGATGTTTCAGGTCATTTAATTAAATTCGGCCTCGAACTTAAAACATCTTACAACCGTAATATTGTTGAATTTCATCAAATTTCATTGCATCTTTCATCTACCTTAACTGCCAAGGGATCGCAGCAGGGAGGGAATATAATTTATTTTCAAATTTGCCGATCTCGTTACTCAGAACTCCATCAGAATATTGTTATTCTCATCTTCTGCAGGCCATCCTAGAATTCGCGAGTCTCAAAATCTTTCTAAAGATTCTCAACGCTTCTCACAACATTAAAATTGCCTCCAGCGTTGAACTGAGTATCTTACCTTCTCTAACGAACAGGTTTTTGTTCTGTGACAAGAAAAAAACTTAAGAAAGAAGAATTGAAGGGGTGCCAGCCAGAAAAATTATTCCCGACAGCGCCATGAGTCAGTTGTGCGAGCTCCAAATTAAAGTTGAACCCTTGAACCTACTCTTGCACCAGCTGCAAGCACTCCGATAGAAAATCATTGTCGATAATCTTGTGATAAACTGCTGATTGCCAACTGATTGCCTGGATACAACATTTTGATTATTTCAAGTGTTCTTGTGGATTTGAAGAGCTCTTCGAGTACGTCCGTGACAAAATTTGAAACCGACCGGAAATTTTTTTCGCCCCATGCAGCTAATTCATTTAAATTCGTCATGTTCTTAATGCAGCCGTCGTTTTAGGATGGCCCTTCAGTAAAAAAATGTGACTTCCTGTTGTATGCCTTAGGTATAAAGAGTGAATTGCTGGACGCTTGTGATTCTTGGCATTTATGTGATGCCTAGCCACTGAATATTTAAAGTATAAAATTTCTATCTGACATATACCGATTAATAACCCCCTTCTGAGTGACTGGACACGAATTCGCTGAACCATGCTTGAGCTGAGAGAGCCTGTGCAGACCACAAAGGAATAAGGTAAGATTGAGAGTGCAAAGCTATAAGGAAAACCAGTGAAATATTTAACACTAAACAGAGTGGAGTGAATGTGGATGTAAAATTTCCCTTTATTTCAGTTTCATAGCAATCAAACGTCACTCACACTTTTCTACTGGATGTTTTGTCCCAATTATCTAGCGTTATCACCAGGCGTTTTTGATAAGCTTTCCACAACACTCTATCAGATTCGGTTAATATACAGTTACAGAGTTACGCTGCTGCCTATAGAGAATCCCGTAAACATGGTCCAAAAAAATTATTCGCTCCACTCCTTCTTGAACTCTGTTCTGATCTAAATAATGGCACTGGAACACGGTTACGTCCGCTGCCGGCCGCCTCCTCGTACAGTTTAAAGCTCTGGTCACGGAACGTGCCAGCCTAACTCATTCATTGTCACTTTTTACCGGATACTTAGTATAATTTTTTTGTTACATCTCCTTCATCTGATAGGTTAAGTGGAATTCCTAAGAACATTTACATTCAGTGTTCAGTAATTAAACTGCTGAGGTTTATCTCACTCGTTGAAAAGGAATGTCTTCTGCTGCCTTAAAACATTTACGTCTTATGCTGCCCGGTTAAATGGAAAGTTTTTCATTATTTTGTGCTCATAATATACACAATTTTGCCATCAATTTAAAACAAGTAACGAGCGTATGAATGGCAGCTGCAAAACCGAAACAGAAAACGGAAATTACCTATATACCAGAAATGAATGTCTTAAGTATCTTTAGGGCACCTAAAGCCTTTCCAAACACAACACAACTGAGTCATGTCTATCTGAGTCTATTTTATCTATCACTGATAAATAAGTGTCCCAGTGAATATGAGAGCGTATTAATCAACAAGTTAGAGGTGCCTAGACTCCTTGTCTGTTTCCTTTAGTTATATTCTTTTGGTTTGAACTATCCGGTATTAAATGTCTTTACGATACATATCTTTGGAAATAAAACCAGATTCAACTCAACCAACTTCGGGAATTAGTAAAATTTCTATGAAGTTATTTCATGTCGCTTGATACGTGCGCTTTTAGATTTGTTTTCCTTGTTTCATGTATCGCTTATTTATTTTCCCTTATCGTTCTTTGTTGTTGAGGCGGTCTCGAATGTTTTTTTTTTTAATTTTATCTAAGGTATTTAACTGACAACTTGAGAGTATTGCAAAAATGTAACACCATTTACAATGACAGCTCTCAAAAAATATTTTAACTATTATCGTTCTGAAAGATCCTTGAAATTCTGTAAGCCAGGGTGAGTGCTCTACACAGGATCCAAAGTCCACTGAAGTTATAACCAGACAAGCAAGACTCGAACCGCAATATGCAAGACTGAACAGCAAGTTGTCTGGGCAAGTGCCGCAATCAGGTAAATGTTTGTTGGGTAAAAGAGCTGCTGATAGATTCTAATATTCATAAGGACTTCACCTTGACTTTGAATATAACATGATTGGCTATCACGCAAAGAATGCAAAAGAACCGATTGAGTCTTTTGTAACTTGAGCATGAACTGCGGTATCAAAACGTTCTTCGAAACTATTTGTATTCAGCGGCTTGTTTCATTTCCACTAGCTTCCTTTCATGTTGTAATCTAAATTGAACTTCACAACTTGACACATTTCAATTAGTTGTTTGATAATTTACTGAAGTGCAATCCATTTCCATTTATGTATAATTTCCCTCACTGTGGGCCGAAACATAATGGCCATGGCCGATCCGGCCGGCTTTAAGTCGTGCAGCTGGGCACGTTTTGGCTTAGGATGATTAACGTCATTTAAAAGTTTTCTTTGTCATTTAATTCTCTTAATCTGAACAAAGCGGATGTTTGTCTTGGTTAATCAATGATGTTGATAAATACAGTTGTTTTAGTAAAACACTAGATTGTTCACAGCTTATGATTTGTGACTTCTGAAGACAATGGCAGTTTATGCGTTGAACACGACGCTGCTAAACACACGCTTAAAGACATTAAAACATATAACCGCGTAAATGATATTTTCCTAAGATGGGATTTTCTACTAGCTTTTTCTTTTAATGAGTTCGTTATAGGTCTAGCCATTCACTCTAAATCCTTATTAAACATAGCTGTATGGTTGAACTCGTTCGTCTTGATACATTGTCAGTCGACGAAGTGAGTGGGTGGCAGACTGTTGAACGAAAGACAGTGACAAAATGTAGATTACATTCAAAACATTTAACACCAGCTGACTAGAGATTGAAGAACTTTCAAAGTAATCTTTTTCACACCTCTTTATACCAAAACGTTTTTGTGTAAGAAAAATTGCAAATATGCACTAAACACAACAGGTCAGTGAAGAAACTGACAAGTAGCCAAACTATTGTTTTCATTGTCCACAGTTCTAGAACGTTTTTATATAGAAGGGGGTTAATCTATTCAATTGCGATTACTTAAAAGCGTTTTTCGGTCTTAGAGATTCATAGAGTTAACGCAGCGTTGATTTCTCCTTGTTTCTTATGCGTCTTGGACAGGCCAGGATTTACCTGATGTTTTCAAACTTAAAGATTTAACGAAGGTTAAACGAGAAATTCAGGATTGATACCTTTTGCATTAAAAGCGGTTTGTTATTTTAAAAGGCTTAACAAAAGTTATCCAATTATCATTAACAGATAAATCAAGAAAGGAATAAAAAAACCGCCATAAAGAAAGGCAATTTACTGAACAGATTCAAAACTAAAAGAAGCAGTCGTTAGCAGCCTTGACGAAATGCTTTGTTCCATTAATATAAATTAAAAGTTCAAGGTTACAGACTGAAAGAAAGGAGAAATCAAAAGATGGTTCAATGCCAAACTAATCAAACAAAACATGGTGAGTAGCCTAGCAACCGATAAGTTGGTGAATGACAGGCAACCAACATAAAAATTCATTTTATTCGGAAAACGTGATTCTCGTGAAAATTGTTTCGAGAGGCACGTTTTACTTTAGAGGGGCTCGAGTAATTGTGTCATCATTACACTCATCGTTCAATCATTCGAGAGCCCTGACATTTCCTCGATGTAATTTCTCTGCATTTTCCAATTGTAATTCAGAGTTCTGCTGAATTTATGGTGTTTTATTGAAAGAAAACTCGTACGTGAAGGAGTTTACATGCCGTGTCGGTCACATCAAACATATTTTGAACGTGATATAATCCGCTTGGTTAAACGCACAGCAGATCATTTGCTAATTATTCTTTTTTCAGCTAAATTGTCACATAAATGCTTGTCAAAGGATCTAATTAAAATATTTCAACATGAATGGAAAAGAAAAGAAAAAAAACATGTCGTGATCACGATCACTACGATAGACTGTATGAACGTTTTGTTCATTCAGAAGATTTGTCTGTCTTGTGCTCTGCGATGTCCATTATATTCACTAGTTTTTGCTTTGACTTTGGAAGCTAGTAAAAAAAAATCCAAAACGCTTGAGACGTGAGCGTGTTAATAGCATGATCTGCTCTCAAAGAGTCAAGGAGTCTTTTAATAAATGTTTTACGGGTGTCTCACAGTGCTTCGGACCAAAGTGTCTTCAAAATTTTTCACATAACCGTGAGTGGCAGGGGTTATGAACGGTGACTGAGCTGGAAAGCTGGGAAGACAGTTCCTTTCTCCCCTATTCCTTTGACCGTGCTTCACGTTCAAATTCTCCTAATGCCCCGGCGTTTCCAAGCAGGCTTGTATATTTATCTATCTAATTTAATACATAAATATGTGCTAATATTTAGAAATATTGGCACATATACTTTGGTTACACGCTGATTATTTGCATTCAGCATGTGAATGTCATGAACTTTTATTTAACATAACAAAAAAGCCAGCCGTCTTGAATATACACTTCGTGGCGAAAGACGTGATGATTAGCACGAAAAGCCACACCTCCCAATCCACGTCGAATAACTGTGATATTTTCCCTTAAGTTGTGTTTCTTTGTTCTGTAGATATACCTTGCGTTTACTTATTTCCCTAACATACTGAAATATCTACCAAACTGGCATCACAGAAGCTACGAAGTATCCTGACTTTTAGGTTCCTCCTCAAAAATAAAGACTGAGTCACACACTCTCGAAAAACGCAAATGGAGGAATGCCAACCGCGTGTAGAGAATTCTTGCTTATCGTGTTGTGTTACGTTCTATCATTCTCTTATCTTTTCTTACTTTTAAAGATTTGTTATACAAGCAAAGAAATCGCAGTGTTGTCAGTTGTTGTCATCCTGTCTTTTTTCCGTGACAGGCTCGAAAATCACGAATCCCTAGCTTGAACCAAATGTAGACGTAACGTAATCTCTTGCGCCAGCATGTCATTCAGTGGTTCTCTCCTTTCTCAACGTCGGCGGAACAGAGAGATCTGGGGAGAGGTACCTGAAAGTCATTAAAGCAGCACAGCACTGTGTCGTAACTTACTTCTGATGTTTGACACATTTTCCCCAAATCTGGCCATCATTTATGTATTTATTAGAATACTAGCGCTTTGCATGAAAGAGTAATTCCGGATCCAACTCAGAGCTGTTAGCCTACATTACTAATTGTCTTACCAAATTCGACTTAGAGTATTTACTTCACTATAGATAAGCTAGTTATCTCATACGGAATGCGGAAGGATTCGAATCTCACGGAAATTGTAATATATATCTCCACGAACTGAAAGATATACTTCTCTGCAGTGGCACAAGTTTTACTCATCAATGCCGGTTTTGAAAAAAATCCCTGTGCGATCTGTGTGTTCTGTATCTTGCGAACTGAAGGCGTTTGCCACGTGTCATTTATTCCGGAAAAAGCTTTTCCCAGATCGATTGTATTGTGATAATAGTAATGTCCAATATATCTTTCTTCCTTGTTGAGCAACAAGGAAGGAATCAAATTTCAAACTTCTCAGTCACGAGAGTCTCATGACAACAAATGTTGTGGTAAACATCCCTATGAACTGAAACACCTTATTCATTGCGGCTGACATTCGCTCACAAGTTATACTGATGAAAGAGCATGTACCTACTGTATGCATGTAGCCCTAATTGGCAGAGATTGCTGATCGTTCCTTAAACTTCTTAGTCGCCGATCACAGTCGACGTGTAAGTATAGTACCTTTCTTCGTACTTTCTTCGAGGATTAGTTC
>OZ026602.1:2870930-2993430 GCA_964020085.1 Micromussa lordhowensis
CGTTCCACTAAAACAGCAAAATACAGAATCAAGAATATCTCTAGAAATATTAGAGCGGTGTTCTTCAAATTTGGCACCAGAAAATGTACATCACAAACGAAACAGGATGACACCCATTTGCCGTTGTCATGACAACACTCTTGGCTCCAGTCTCTTTCTGTCAAAAACCAAATATCTCTATTTGCAACCCTTTAAAGTGGGACAAAGGGTCTTTTTTGGCACATACCTCATGCCCATAGTGTCTTAACTCTTCTCAGTAGATTGTCCGGAGTGGATGATCCTTGTTTAGGACAAAATCAGAGAATTTCAGTTTTAATTAACACTGGACCAACCGCTCTAATATATTTCCTCATTTGCATAATACAAAAATAAAGATATCTGTAAAACGAAAATAGATATTCCAAAAAGTAAAACGCCATTCTTCTTTATTTTGAATAGTCTTTCAAATACGCAGCAATTATTTTTTACTTCATAGGCACTTTAAGGGGGTGGGGGACTTTTACACCTTCCCTTTGATAGTCATTTCTTGCGAGTTTATATTATTAAAAGTCAATCAGCAAAGGTATCAGTAAACTTATATTTTCCAAGGTTTTGGATCGTATTTTCTCATTAGGAATTTGACTTGGCATGGCGGATTAAACAGCACTTGTAGTATTGTTTGCATTGAAGGCCTGGCAATCTGCAATAAAAATAATTCAGTATTTCAGAAAAACTTGTTAGCTAGGTTGTAAGCTGCTAGACATCAAGGTCAATACTTATATTTGTTATAATAATAAATTGAAAGTTAAAAAAGCTAAAAGCAACAATTCGCTTCCAAAATAAGCAAACTAACTAAACAATGATTAACGATAAAAGTGGGTCTTTGCTCCTCGGGTGAAGGGCTTTTTATTAGTGCTAAACGAAAAGTTCAAGGTGACACAAGCAATTCCATAACAGTTGCAAGCTAATTTTGTAACAAATTGATAAATATCCTAGCAACCGATATTTCTGCGAAACACACACCAATACAACTAAACTTCGTTCAGTATCATATTCACAACATTGAGCCAATTAATTAATGGGAAGAAACGTTTTCTGTTAATAACTTTGCTTAGGATCAATCTTTTTTCATAGAATTTTTTTTAAATGAAAGGTCGCAATGCGATCTATCAGAAAAAGCGAAAAAACGTTTTTTGGAAAAATGATCAAATTTGGGGTACACTGATACCTTAACATTCCCCTGAAAGCTTGTTCCAAGAATCGTTCAGCTGAGCTTGGTGAATCAGAAAACTGTTGCATTTAAGCGCTTCTTATTTTAAACTTGGCTTGTGCTACTTGTGCGTTACAGAGCAGGCGATCTTTCCGCCCATATTTATGGCATTAATTGCCAAGTCAATAGTCAAGATAGAGTGGCGAATTGAAAGGTTTTGCCGGATCAGTGACCGGGAGAAGGAAGCGACAATTACCGCGATCACGTTCACAATATCGGATGTCCATTGATCCGTAAAACAAGTTCGTTCGCATCCGATTCTCGTCTTGCTGTTTCGCTCTCTGTTTATTTACTTTTAATTTAGCCATTCTTCAGCAAAGTGAAGCCAACTAAAATGAAAAAAAGTGAACTGACATTCGAGACGTGACTGCAGTCTCTCAGAGGGTTAAGTGGCGTGTCGGTGGGCGAGTCACAGAGTTCGTTCATTCGCGTAATGACGTCCTGTACCTTGATTACTGAGCAAGTATTATCGAGTACTACTGCATTTAGCAAACACATTCAAGGGTTATCCAAGTGAATCATATTTTCCTTCCATCCAACTTTTTTCTTGATGGACCAATAGTAATGTCGGTGAGTTAAACAAAGTATTTTGTTTTTGTTCAGTTGCTTGCTTTGATATTATTGCTTCTTTCCATATATATTATTTTTATCGAGTGTTTCACGAAACACAGACATGATATCTGTTGTAATTAGCTATTAGTATAAATCTACTAGTGTTCTATCACGAAAGCCGTTCCCAAAGTTACTCATACACTATCTACTCTGTTATAGACAGTGAGTAGCTTGACAACTGCAGGCCGCTTCATTGCCGGTTTTCAAAGACCTTCAAAGTGTATGTGCAGGGGATTTCGATAAAATTTTGAACTACTGGCAGATTTAGTTTATACTAGAATAATTAGAATATCTGTTCTCAATTGCCCTACGTGAAACTGAGCTAACTTTGTCAATTATCACGCAATGGTGATGCCGAGCTCAATGATAATCTAATTCAGTGTCAAATATCAGGTCATTACAGCCGTTTGGGTTATTTTGATATCTGACAACATTATTCTTTTCCTCATTTTTCCTGATTTATTTTATCGTAAAAAGAAATAGCAGTTTTATTTGCAATACGTTACATGTAGCGACCGCCGGCTCTTGCACAAAGACCCGCCTAACTTAGCGATTAAGCATTTTTCTTAATCGCCCTCTTTCATTCCCGAGCAAAACGCAACGCTATTGTGAGCAAGAGAAGAGTCTCTCCACCCACCTTCCGTCCCTCCCTCCTCCCACGTCTTTCAGCCCTTATGCACCCTGAACGTCTTTCACTGTTTCAATCAGTAAAGTTTCGAATTCGCTGTTTAGCTTCATACAAGAGTCTCGGGTGTTCATTTCCCCAACGTGTGGAATGCGGAAAGGGTCGAACACTTCTGTCATAGCAACGGAAGTTTGTGGTTTCTGGAACCTCCACGAAGTGAGCAAATATTTGTCCTGTGGCTCGGCTAGAAAGCAAAGTTGCAAAGGTCTGTTTACCGGTGTCTGACTCAAAATGTCTGGGCGGTTTTCAGTAAGATTGAAGATTCCCACTAATCACGTCACTTTAGATCAGTGTTGACTTACAACATTAGCTTCATTAGGCGGATGACAAGAATCAACATCTACACTTATTTAAGTCGGTAAAAATCGTGAGATATCACACCAACTATAAAAATCTCAATAAAAACTAGTACAAAGGGGTATTAAAAAATTAAAATTAAAAGAATATAAAATAAAACACTAATGGAATCACATGCTAAATTTTGAAATATCGCCTTAGTTGCTAGTATAAAGGACCGTAGCTGAAGGCTAACGCTTGGCGAAGGAAGGAAATACAATCGGAAGCTAATCTTTGATTTTAGATAGCCTATACAATACTGAATTAAATATGACCATAGTTTTCTTTTACCATCAGCAACGATTGTGGTATTCTTCTGTTTTTAAACAAGGTTGACTTAGTAGGAATCCAGTATTCATTTTTTCTCATGTCAATGTATGCTGATTTGACCACCACGGGACCAAGTTTTACTGAAAAGTAAGAACGTTTTATGACTAACCTACGAGCAGAGATTTCCTTCTCTTTCTGCTCGATGAGAAACGAGAGGGAACAATCGCTCGATCGTGTGGTCAGCCGCCGTTCACAAGCAGAATCTATTGCTGTAAAGCTATTCATTGTCAAAGGAGCATGATGTGCGGGTTGACAAGCAGTTTATATAGCTTAGGTTTTTTCAAACCGTTTCTTGCTTTGTGCAGGAAGCTTGCAGTTTTCGAAGCATGTGCTGGACAGTGTGGTCTTAAATGAGGCCAATGTTTGTTTATTTTGTCTGTTTCTTTGTCGCTCAGTACTTCTTAGAAATTTTTACGAAATTTCTGTAGTTTCTCCAACGGGCGAAAAATCGGAATTGACGTAATTTGCGGAAAATAACTAAAAATTTTATTGCATTTAAACGTTTCGCATGCAAAGCTCGACACATACATGAATGCGTCAGTAAGAATAATCATAAAAATAAGTGCCATATTTCGGGTAATGTTTCCAGACGTTTTGAATTTTGGGCTTGGCTCTTCATCAGCGGAAAACCATGCTCGTTGAAATCAGTGCAAGTGTAACCCTAAAAACAGGAACGGTGGAATGATGGAATGGCGGAGTCATGGAAAGGCGGAAAATTACCCGAAATCCTTAAAGATGGAATGGTGGAATGGTGGAACGGCGAACTGAAAATCACCCCAAATCCTAAAAGATGGAATGACGAAACGGTGGAAAATCACCCCAAATCCTAAAAGAAGGAACGGCGGAAAATCACTCCAAATCTCAAAAGACAGTACTATAAATGACGGGAAGTAAAAAAAGAAACTGTAAAGCAAAAAAAGACTAATGCTAGAAAGCCACAGATCTGCGAAAAAATGCGTCCCTCCCCCCCCCCCCCCCCCAAAAAAAGGGTTAAATAATATTAATTTATTGTTGTTGGTAATGCATACAGCTTTAAACTTGACAATATGTTCACTTTTAAAGGGGCTCAGTCACGGTATTTTGAGTTATTTTAAGCATCGACAAAATTACCGTTAAATTGAAGGAAACCTAAAAATAATACTTTACAAAGATAGAAAATCATCAAAGAGATGATAATAAACCATAAAGGAACACAGATGGTCAAGGATGAAGAAGATTGACACGGATTGCAAACAACGATCTTGAAAAGTTTAGCTAAACTTTTCAAAATCGTTGTTTGCAATCTGTGTCAATCTTCTCCATCCTTGACCATCTGTGTTCCTTTATGGTTTATTATCATCTCTTTGATGATTTTCTATCTTTGTAAAGTATTATTTTTAGGTTTCCTTCAATTTAACGGTAATTTTTAAAATACCGTGACTGAGCCCCTTTAATACCATGGAGCATTTTTGCTTATTTTATGAAAAGACGCTTTTCCTGATCCTCCTCACTTATTGTTTATCGCAACAAAAACTAAACGAAAGGATCCGCGGCCGATAGCGTCTTCTTTGTCTCGCAACTTCTCCCATTCGAATAGTGGCAAACCATGACAAACCAGAGATTTGTCTGAGTAAAACTTCCCCCTCAGGGAGGGCAATTTAAACGCCATACTCAGTGAAAACTTCGTCGACGATTTGCGATTTGTTCAAGATCTTCTTTCTTCGCAAGTTTTATCTGCACGTGTTGTCGCTAGCTGTCAAATCTGTCACGTGCTTGACATGTTCCGGATCATGTTATGTTTCGATTTACAGTAACTTGATCCGATTCCCACTGAAAGATGTTTCAAGCAAAGGGATATTTTGTAAAATACTGCGATTTTACTCCTTTCTGTCTCTCAGGAGTCTGGGTGATTTTCTGCCGTTCTGTGGCTTTTATGACTTGGCGCCATTTGTCGTCGCAAATTATATCTGCACGGCGTGACAACGTGATGCACAACCTTTCATACGGAAATTGATTTTAATCGCACTCAACAACAACAACAACAATTTATTAAGGTATTTCCATAATAATACATGGCATTACCTATTTAAACTAGAGAAAACATCTAAAATAAAACAAATCTTATTTTGCGGAAGAAATTTCATGTCTACGTAACATTGCTTGGAAAACAAAAGCAGCAGTTGATCTACATACAGAAGGATCAATGCTGTTAAATAGGAACAAAACTTTTTCATTAATATCTAATTCTTCAAAAAGACTATATTTGTCTCTTATATCATTAAAGAATTTTAAACGTAAGCTATCATATAACTGGCACGAGAAGAGAAAGTGTATTTCATTTTCAACCTCATTTGAATGGCAGAAAGAGCAGATTCTCAAATTTATAGGAGTTTTCGGAATTGTGTGTCTTCCTGTTTCAATGCGTCATTTGTGATTTCCTAATCGGAATTTATTTATAGCAATTCTGTGATGGGGATTGTTTATCACGTCGAGGCAACCATTTTTTCTGGTATCTTTTCTAAAAGAAGCGTAAAAGTTTAATTTTCTGTTTGTGTCTAACTTACATACATGCACTGAACCAGAAGATTTTGTCACTGTTCAACTCGGTTATGCGAATGCTAGTCACGAGAATAAGTGCTCGGTAGTTGAAATCTATAGGATAGCAATTTTTAACAGCAACAAGAAATTGTTGTTTAGCCCTTTTTCCGCGGGGCGGGGGAGAGGTAGTCTCCTCCGCAGCCGTTATTAGCGTCGTCACGCAACGCTTCTCCCCCACTAACGTTAGTGGAGAAACGTTAGTGGGGAAGAAGCGTTGCGTGACGACCCTAATAACGGCTGCGGAGAAGACTAGAGGTGAGGGGGTGTGCGATGTTTAACAAAACATATGGTCTAAGGGCGATTTTGATTTATAGTTCTGTCTTTTAGGATTTGGTGTGACTTTTCGCCGTTCCGTCTTTTAGGATTTGGGGTGATTTTCCGCCGTTCCACCATTCCGTCATTCCATGTTTTATAACTTCGGGTGATTTTCCGCCGTTCGAGATTCCGGCCTCATTCCGCTTTTAAGGTCGCTCTCAGTGCGCGCGTGGGGCCTAAAGTCGGAATTTAGGCCGCGCGGATGACTGGTGCCGAGTTTGAAAATCAGACGCTTCTGAGTCGCGCCTTAGAGCATTTCAGCGCAGCTGGATATTCTATTGACTATGTCCTTGTTCGTGAAATTTTGCTCTGCGGCGCAGTTTTTTTCCTTATGTGTATGTTGTGATGTCGTGACGTCGTGGTGTCGTTATGTCGCCTGTGTGAACCAGATTCAGCGCAAAGCAGACAAAAGTGACAGAAACGCTTTTCCCACCACAAAAAAAAATAAAAATGTCACACTAACCTGCCACGATGTAATCACGTGCTGCCATTTTACACGGGCACGTGAATGTAATTACTGATCCCTGGGTACTGGGGATACGCAAGAAGGGGTAAAAGGAATGCGTTTTAAGACAAAGAATGCGTTTTCTCGCGTTCGAGATCAATCCCGCTGGGCAGCATTAAGGTTTACCTACCGCCACGTGTCAACCAAAGAAAAACTTTTTAACTCAACAACTCCAGCTATATGATTAAGAGCATGGGTTTTTTTTTAAGCAAAGCATATTTTTACCATTTCAACCCTTCTTGCCTAAGTTAGTCGCAGACGTACTTAACCTTCTCTTGTTCCGGGCAGGCGACTTCTGTGGCATTATTACATAATCTAATACTCGAGAAAAGCGTTAACTTGCACGTGAAGACTATGTCCGTGTCTGTAAATTATCATCACATGTGCCTTCACGTTGTCCTATGAAAACATAGAATGTAGTCATTCGGAAAAAGGGAATGTCATCATTAATGTGATAACTGCTCGTGAATACATATTACCAAGTACATTACTTTAGGTGAATAATCTGTCCAACGACTTTAATAAGAAAGAAGCAGAAGTACATTTTTCCTAATCAGTTGTTAAGAAAAAAAAAACAGGGCAAGAGTGAACTTCTTGTTTCCAGTGGAGTAACACTTCTGAATATTCCTTAAAAACCTAGATATTTGCACTAGGAGAGATTGATTTTGCGGTTTAGCAAATTTCTTATCTAATTATTATGATCTGCAGAGACTGTCTTTCTTTTTCTAAATGGAGAAAACTTTTACGATTTTCAGCCAGTTGTGCACAGCTAAATTGTAATAGGGTCCCACGGTATTATTGCTGATAAATGAAAATGTAATAAAAGAAAGTAATCACCGCAATTGAAAACACATCATTTAGGATTATCTACATATTGTTCTGATGTAGTTGATTGCTGTAATTATCATAATCAGAAACCAGCTGCCTATACCACTGATTTGATGAATATTTTGCAGATAAATATCTGCCGGCCAGCCATGTTCGTGGTCTGTCCTCAATATCAGAGTTTCTTGATTTCTGTTGTCAACTTTTTTCATCGGTAGCCTTTCCCCAGCCTTCCCCCTCACTTTATTTTGCAAGGTTACGAGAAACTGAAAATATCGCACAATGAAAAATGCAAACTCCTATGCAACGTTAAAAGACCTCTAAGCATCGGGCTTCCATTGTTTTGTTACATAATCGGACCGGCACGGTTAGCCGCACGTGAGGGCAACAATGCAATGTCTGACCCCGGAGTCTGACATTTATGGTCTGAACCATGACTGCAGGACTGCCAAGTGTTTTCACGTGCGGTTTCGCGGTTTATTCCATGCATCGTATCGTATACACTTTTACCATTTGAAAACCAGTGATTGAATATCATAGCACATTTTGAGACAGCTCTTTGTGGTTTCAATTTGAAGACTTTTAAGTCATTAACTTAATCCATCCTCAACAAAGAAGTGTTTCAAATGCCTTTAAACGGCCGTTCCGTTTCTTGTTGTTTAGTGTTATATAACTTAAACCAACCGTACATTAACGTGACAGGCAAAACATGCACACAGCACGTGAAGCGAGCGCGAGAAGCGATTGGTGGATCACTTAAAATGTGGGGTCATTTAATTGACAGATAGATCTTCAGAATATCAGTCTAATTGAGTTAACTTAAAATACCTGGATAAGAAATCCAATCACGGCATCACGCCAAATTGCAAAGGTTTGCACCTCAAGAAAGGCATCTTTATACGCCTTCCCAGCCCGTCATTTCCCATTAACAACTACTATAACTTGTTCTTTAAAGTATCAAGGTAAGCTCAACTATTATGTTCTGCAAAAATTTTGCTATGGAAATGAATGTTCCTCTATTTATCTAAGATCGAGTTAATTATTTTGTATTTCCGTTGTTGGGTATTCCGGACTGTTTGCAATTCTTTATCCTCTCGCTGAGAGGATTACATTGAAGGTTGTTTTAAACAATTTCGAAAATTGTTTAAAACAACCTTCAATCTAATCTCACACGAGCAGATTTTTTACGCCGATTTTTAATCCATGTTTCACGAGACAAATTCCAGGACGCAACTTTGTTGCGGCAACCCGGTATGTTACTCATTCTAAATTCATGAAAATGTTGCAGGTTTTTGAAACACTTTTAAAAATCTGCAACATGTTACCGCAACCACATGTTGCGTTAAAAGTCGCCCCGTGCACCTTGTTACACGACATCGATTTTTTTAACGCAACAATGTTGCTTTAAAAATCAGCTCCTGCAACATCACCTTAAGCAACCACAGGCAGCCCAAGTCAGAGAAGATAACATTACATAACGATCTTGCTCTAAAACCGGCTTCACGTTGCTTCTACCTTATCTTCATTGCTTTTTGTTCACTTGCTACCTTTTTAAGAGCTGTCCATGGTTTCTACCTCCTAAAACCGATTTAAACTATCCGCGACCTCTAAAACTAGTTTCAGTGCTCTGCTATTTTACAGTAGAGGTCACTTTGTGTCCTCCCATGTACGCTGCCAATCTCTGACTCACAGCTTGAGATTTGGCCGACATGTGGCAAACGGTGGCAGTCTGTGGTGACTGCAGTCTAAAAACGCCGTTGAATTATTTCGTGGGACATCATTCAGCTCTACATAAAATGCACACGGCTTAAATTAAAGCAGATCTTTGTCTTAATTGATTAAACAAATATGCTCTTCTACTAACAAACCGTCATAAAACGGACTTCATGGCATGTACTCCAAATAAAAACTGTGTTTGCTGGGTAATTCTTTGTTGTCTCTCTTTAATTGAATTGTGTAAACCTATGCGTAATAAACTTGCTGCCCGGTGAGAGAACAATGGGCCAATATAAGAGTTTGTTTGCTATGCAGGAGCTCTTAGAGCCTCATTGTTAATTATGCCGCCTGCTGAAAATCACGCGAGCACGAACGCAGATTTAATATCAAAGAATGTTTGGTACATTCAAACCTGAAGAACCTAAATTCCCGTATAGCCCTTGAAAACGACAGGAAGTTGACAATAAGCAGTATCGCGTTGGTTTGATGCATTTAATAGGCTTAAGTCAAGGTGAAGGTATGCAAAACGGAACAGAATTAGATGACAGGTCATTTATTTAAGTATAGTTGGAGTAATTTACAGGGGGAGTAATCGATACTGGGTACATTCCTAAATACTCTTGCCGTGTTGATTTTTGGCGGCCTTTGACAACAAACTCTATTTTACCTCTTCTGACATCAGGTGACGTACCTTGCCGCGCACAGAACAATATGAAGGAAATACTAATGATGAAGAAGACGCATAATAACCTACTTCCACTACGTGGAAAAATATCGCCTCCCACGATTTTGAACTGCCTAAACCAATCTACGGAGCAGAAAAATTACAAATGCCGTGAGACCACAGAAGCTGTGGGTGGGAGAGAACGTTTGTTTTCCGCGTCCACAGTGAGTGCCGCTAGCTCTAAACAAGGTTCAACTTTCTCCGAGAGAGCCTTAACTCCACCGTTTACTCCACCGGCAAATGGTGATCGCGCGTTCCTGTTTAGAAGGCCTTCCGAACATTTTCTTGAAGTCCTAGAAGAACATAAACAAAGGCCAACAGTACCTAAAGTGCGATCTTCCTCGTGTTTGCCTCCGTTGGGGAAAACGACTCAAGGAGAAGAATCCCAGAAAAGGAATTTAAGAGGAACTAAAATTGCCTTCAGTGGTTACCTAAACGGAGAAGATGTCGTCTCCCGCCAAGTTGAATCGAATGGGGGGCGATTGCTGGTTGTTTCTGAGCAACGGAGCGATCCGACAGCAACAAACCTCGCTAACAAGAAGATTCTGCGAAAAAGCCAATCTCTACCTTTAATCAAGCCATACACAGCTTTTACCCCAGGAATAGACTGTGTGAACGTTTCCGTCTTTGAAAGTCACTCTCCGTCCGATAACTTGAACGAGGAACAAAAACTTAACACCTGTGACCGCATGGATAATGCGCCTATCGAGGAATATTTAGAGGAACTGTGCGATGAAGGTGAACCACTTGAACAAGACGATGAAGAAGAAACCTTAGAGAAGTTTAGTATGATTTGTCACTGGTTAAAAGAATGCGAAAAAGCTAAAGTCGTATAGCAGCAGGATTTCAGTAAGCCATTCAGGAAATGTATCTGTAAATATCGACTTTTGTGGACCTTGCCCCGGACCTTGCATGAGTGCATATTTGTATTTATGAGCGCTTGATTGATTTGCGTTTTCATATTATTTTACCAAACCTAAGGAACCGGCGTCCTTGGAATAAAATAGGCACTATCATATAGAGTCATAATAACGACATTACAGTCACCATACATACATAGGAAATTCCTTGAGGTTATTACTTGACAGAACAAGTTTATATACAATTTTAATGTCATGTTTCCTTTAGCAGAAAAGAGTGGTATTCGCTCACGCGACCCTACAGTTTTTACATTGATTTGTGTTATATCATGGGCGTGTTGTGTAAAAATGTTAAACTTTCTGCGTTATATTTTTGGTTCTCTGTAAGAAATAATTGAAATAGGTGACTAACGTATAAAACCTGACGAAATTTTATATATTTTGAAAACATTTTGACACAGTGCTGCTGGGTCTCCTGTCCAAGGAGAGTATCAGGGATTTATTTTAACGAGACAGATCCTTCAGGATTGATCTCTAGTTTAAGTTAATCGTCTTGTATAGCATCATATGAAACATAGCACACCATCTATGGAGGAAAAACAACAACAAGCCGGATAATTTATTCAAAGTTTTTCTTTATTAATTCATTGTTAAGTTTGACCCGGGGTGTCCGCAACATACCACTAATTCCGGTGCTAGTCACGAAATCCCCGGCCGGTACGGGATTCTTTAATGGAAGTTCATTGGGAAGATTTTTATAAGATGTGTATTGCTAGCTAATGAAGTGTTAAATTGATACAATTTTGTTACAAATTTATTTCTCTATCACAATAGCTTTTGCGTGTTGTTCTAATTTACATTCTGCGTTATTAATACTACAATTAGACAAAGAAAATAAGTTCGCTTGCAGGCTAATGTGACCTGTCCACTAGTATAGTGGCGTATGTTTGTTTAGACTTGTTTAGGATTTCTGTATATTTTACTGTACTGGGTGGTCTTTTTGGCTTCTTATCGCGACCAAGGGTGTGTCAAGGTCATTTATCTGCTTAGACTTTGTATATAAATGAGTGAAAGATAATTTATTATTATATTGTTTAATAGACGAGAACGAGTTAATGGAATAAAACTTGATTTTATTCAAACTCTTCTTTGCTAATTTTTTGCTGGTGTAAATGGCCTTTGTTACGCAATTAGTATAACGTGGGTGACAGCAATAAAGAAGATCATCAGCTAGGAATATTTCCTGATATACAGCCAACTTCTCAGAACTATAACGTTCAAAACGTTTGGTTAACTGTAGGGAGAATTTACCTTCGAGCTCGGGGGGATGTTACGAAGCCTCAACAGTGTTGTAAGCTCGGGTGTAAGCAAAAGGACAAACACAGCAGTCTGCGTGCAAAGATTAGGTAATGCACGCGCAAACGCAACGATCCAATGCGCCTGCGTTTACAGCTGCTACGAGAAATTAAAGGATGTCCTACAAAATCATGAAAGCATACTCGCTGATAGGTATTATAGGATGTCACATTTTTCACGGCTTGATTGATCCCCTCCAGCCCAGAACTCTCGATCTCGCTGTTTTGTGTTCTTGAGCCGGCTAAACTCTGATCTTCTTCAGTCCTTCATTCATGAAGCTGGTGTAATTTAGTACTACCAAGGAAACGTTTTGGGGGACCCTGGGTGGTTTACCGAAACATTGGCAACCATATAACCTGCGATGGACTTACGTCCCATCCATAACGACTAATAGCTTCGTGCTGAGTAAATTTAACTTACCTGTATCCACCCTAGACATAATCAGGAATAAAGGGGGGTAAGTTTCTAAAGAAACTTTGGTGCTGGGTCGGTGAGGAGTATTACAAGATAATTTGGTTTTATCAACTGAGTTGATAATGTGAATTGGCCACCGTAAAGAGATTCGAAAGCTGACGTTTCGAGCGTTAGCCCTTCGTCGGAGCGAGTAGAGACCAAATTATCTTATAATCAGGAATAGCTAACTCAACAAATGACAAATTAATGAAGAAACATCTTTCACTAACTAGCGCTCGTTAGATTTCAGCCATCTGCCATCTTATAGCGAAAATTGATCCCTCGAGAACTGTACTTTGCTACGTTCAACACCAGCGTCGATTGTTTTGAGTGTTATAGGATTAAAACAAAAGCATTGTGTCTATTCAGCCACTAAGTGCAAAACAAAAATGTCAGCAATCACGAAAAGAAGCAGGACGAAAAGTATATAGAACACTTCGATAACAGTCTGTCGGCAGGTTTCAAATCACTGGAAAACACAACTGTTCAAAGTTGTTCTGAATCCAGTACGATGGTGTATTGTTAGCAATCCAAGAGAATTGATTTTCAGCAACAGTTACCGCCATACTTGTCTAAGTGATCTTTCGGCTTAAATCAAATGCAGACATTATATAATTTATTTCTTGAAATCATCTGCTTAAGTCCTCTCTCTCAGCCAATTAAGGAGGAAAGAATATATCAAGGGATGTTAACCGGTTAGAGAAACATGTTAATAAATCTGCCACAGAGAGATCGTCAGTGTAGTCTGAACTGACGCAAGAACGATCCTTGTGTTTAATTAAAGAATTTAAAACATTCAGACTCTCTTTACTCTCCAAACACTTGTAGAAGAATGCTGGCAGATGATTGTACTATTGAAGTGTCTACATACAGGATCAGACGGGTCTCAAGTTGAGGGGGAAGTTTTAATAAAGAATTTTAAACCTGGCTAAAATGAAGCTTAAAGGTTCGGAGACTAAAGAAAAAACATATAGATAACATTTGATTCCGACTGCTCGTAGGTGCACTTAAATGGCTGTTTACAAATATTCTCTAATATATTTGTACTTCTGAAAGCATTTCAGAAATCATATTCGAGTACTGCGCACTATGTATAAGACGAGTAAAGTCTGCTGACAGCGCACAATCGGATTATCTACTTTGAGGGCTCGGCTGGTTGACTGGAGACACTTGCCTTGAAAAGAACATTTCCAAGGACCTGACTCGTGTTCCCAGTCCAAATCTTCGGGCACCAAAACAAGAAGAAGAAGAAGCAGAAGAAGAAGCAGATGCAGAAGTCACTGAAGGCTACAACTTTGGGAAGGGAAATGGGAGCCGATAAAAATACATTCAATTATCGGGGTGAAAAGGGGTTATAGGACCCTTATAGAGAAACTACTTTTGCAATTGACCGTAGATTCAGGGCACTTTAAGAAATAGAAGTGAATAGCGATTAAAGGCTTCATAACCTGCCACCTTCTATTACTTACTACTATTTTTAAGAAAGAAAGAGAGAAAACAATTGTGTGATTATCGAATTATAGAAACGTAACAGAGGTTGAACTTCAATTGAGAGAACGAGGGGGCTATCAGTTGCAACACGAACCGCAAGCGAGAATGATTCCATATCGAGTTTTCCCAACTTTCACGAGTGTTTCTATCACTCAATAACAGCACGGAGATTTCTTTCAGCCAGGACTTCGAGAAAAATAAACGAATCTAGCACGTTTATTTTGATTATCAAAATGTAAATTCTCTTTGTTTTGCGCGTCATATTGTGCGCCAAGAGCTTGTACAAGTTTTGTGTCACGTTCTGTCGATTGATAGTAATACAGGTTTAGCGCTTGCTTTCTTACGGGGTGTTTTCGCGTAGTTCTCCAAATATTTTGAGCAACAAAAGCCACCAGTTTATATTAAGTATGTAGGGATCTAATCCGGATGCTCACAAAATACAATAATTGCATGTTTACTGCTAGTAAACTAAAGCTCTTAGAAATACAGTGTTCTATGGTTTTGCAAAAAGAAACGTTTCCTGTTCGTGAAAGTCTCGTTGGAAAAAATATACCAGGTGACAATTCAAACTTTAATCTTTAACTTTAATCTTCAACCTTCTCTATCTTCTATTACTGCTAAGATTTTTCTATCTAACTCTATTTATTATCCTTACGCTCAGTAAAATAACTTTATGCTTCACTGCACGTTTTGAAGCTCTAAGATCTTAAAACCACATGGGTGAGTCGGTAACTTATTTTGGATTTCTTAGCTTGCTGCGTATACAAGTTCACAGACGTCTGGAATCTTTTCTATCAAAGGATCAGTTCCTTTCAGAAGTAGTCCCTTTCCCCAACAGACCAACAAAATCTGCGCATCATTACCAGTCAACTTCATTAGTCTTAGAAATAAAATTTGGCAAAATTTAGTATGTACCGTATCCTTACTATCTGAACAGTAAAGTTGCTCGGTATAATAATTGCCCTTCCTCTGGTCCTAAGCTTTTCCTCAACAGAAGACACGACCTTTTTTAGTCTTGCAAAAATGTAAGACACGCGGCATAAGCCAATTATGGAAACACTGATATTTATAATCCTGCCACAAGTGATAATCGACATGGAGGGTCAAAAAAATAAAGCAGCTTTCATTTGGAAGTAAAAATATCCCACAGGAAGGATTTAATGATTGACCCTTAACATTTCTCACCACAGGCTCGTGCAAAGTAAACGGTAGAGATCTTATAGTTAACATTTCTAAAAGACTGTTGAAAACTTGGCTACAGGCTGGATTCCATATGCTCGATAGGACCGCAGGAGGCAGATGACTTATGCACCCGATAAATCTTTTTCATTTGGAAAGTCATTAAGAAGGGACAATACGAAGGTCTTTAGTGACAGAAGGATGCGGTTATGTCTCCAAGGCAGGGTTCTACGGAGCTTTAAATGCTGTTTATGTCAACTTTTGCGTAAAATAACTCAAAGATTAGACACAGAGGAAACATTTTAACACTCCCTCGGATTTAGTTTTGGCCCACGGAGATGTTGCTGTGTCTTAATTCTGATCCACTTCTGGGTTATTAAGTTTTGGTTTCAATCACACCTCCCCCGTCGCTCTGCCAGCGGTCAGTGACACTCAGTAACACTTTTCCCGAACACTAAAACTAAAAGCTTATTTGCTTATCCTGTTCTAAACTAAATGAATGCGTGACTGTCTCCGGGGGGGGTACTTCCTTATAAGAGGCTACTGGGGATGTGCCGCTGGATGGGGTCGCATTTTCACGACTGGACTGACTATAATGGAGTTACATTTTTAGTAGAGTTACTAGAATGGGGTCGCATATTTTCGAGATTTCTGGGATAAGGAAATTCTGGTAAGCAAGGATTTAAAAATAAGAAGTAAGCGGCTTAAAAATGGTTCGTGCTGTTTTTTTAATATTTAACAGTCGTCTATTTATGACGGTATGTTTTTAAATACTTGCGGTTAGCAAATGTACTAGAATGTTTCAACCGTAGGTGAAGAGTAAAGTGTTCTACATTCAATTTAACAAACGTGTCAATTCATTTTAGGATGACCTACTTAAAAGGCTCTATTAGGTAGAGGCATAAACAAAACGTGACTAAGTTGGGATCGCGAAAATTACATTTGCCCAAAAGTGACTAAGATGGGGTCTATAATTGGCCCACAGAAAAGACTATAATGGGGTAGGGGTTCTGAGTGGCCAGCGGCACATACCCAGCGATAATTAACTCAAGTACCCCCCCGGGGACTGTCTTGACGCCCTAGTTTCTCTCTATGCAGAATTACTTCCCGGAAAACTTGCCACTGCATGAACCCTCAGTAACACCCGTCATCCTTGCGTGCAAAGCAGAAGATTTTTATCATTATCTGTTATTAAAAAGCAATTAATTTTGAAGTGGCAGAAATTTCTGGTCTGACTTTTGAATCTAAATTCAAAAGGGTTATCGAGCCCCCATTTTCTAAGATGCCATAAAGGGTCAGAAAATGATAACAGAAAAAAACATCTGTTATCAATTAGAACATAAGGCATGTCAAATTACGCACTGATTTTCCTTGACCTTTTTTCTTTTATAATTTTCAAGGCTACTTGCACACGAAACAAGGTTTGCCAATATTTTGGTATTTACTTTGCCAAAACAGACGTTTATCCACAGACTGGTTCGATGCTGAAAAGCGCGCAAAAAATGCTTTACTTATAGATCTATGTAGTGTCACGAAATACAGCATCAATAACCAGTTTGACAAAGTTACGTGCACTGCAAAAGTGCTCAAAGTCGGTCAGTTGTGTAACCCATATTATGTATAAACATTCTCTCTCCTCTGTCTATCACCGATCACTACAGAACAGCCGCGCTCTCGTCATACCATGGTACACAAAGAGGGCTATAACATCTCTGTTTCCAAGCCCTCCGTTTTATGGCACTTTTCTCCTCCCTTGATTTGATAGTGCTCTGGCAAGTTCCTTGGTCATAGTAACCTCCCGGGGAAACAAATCATCACCCGTACAATGAAATGAAATTAAACATTGATAGGATACGTCGATCAAGTAAAAAGAGGGATTTATCCACTGCCTAGGTTCTGACTTACGTTGGTTAGTCTCTACTGATAGAAACTGTATTGTTTGCGTTGGCAGACGTGAAATACAGAACTTCTTTGCCAGTTGGAAGCGTGAATGACTTCGAATAAATGCAAGTCTTTGGCTAATCCCTAGCGTTTTTCTCACAATCTTAAAAGCATGTCATCAATTGACATCTACACTCCGTTTTGAAGAAGGTTGCAGTATTTTACCCCGAAATTCCGCGAAACGTCCGTCAAAGGAGTTAAGGTCACCATTTTCTAGACGACCTCCATCCACTGCACTCTAGCTTGAGCATTTGCGTTAGAAGACAAGTGGAATTATAGCTCTCAACAATACAGAGGTACAAAGGGAATACATTTTGATAATAGCACGATATCTCAGTAAATAGTGAATTCATTTTTGTCACTGTACCTAGACTTTGGTTTCTCTGTTGTCACGATCGGTCTACCTCGCCCCCACACCTTTATTTTAAGTTTTTTTCAAGAACGATTCCGGACTTGTTTAATATTCATTGACAGCCGTCTGCTTCGTCTTATTCGTGTAGCTATGATCAGCGCGCTTCCCTATTCACTACTTCTGAAAGCTCGTCAAAAGTCATTAGTCATTGTGGGCCCCGCGTTGCCTTGATAATAAATTTAAAGTGGCTTTGAACCCCCTAGAAAGAATTTCTTTGAACTTTGGGAAACGTTGCATCTTATCATGCTGATCATAATTCGATGATACAAAATGGTATCACCGTGCTCGTTTTTAAGTTATAAGCACTCAAAGCTAAAATTAAGAGTATTTTAGCTTTAAGTGTACAGGTTATACTGTTGCTATGGTAACCTATTATGCTACTACCATCATAGGTGCTCTAATGACTGGAAAAGTGCTGTAAAATTCTGCCAGCTTTTTTAAATCGAGCGGTCCGGGCGCGAGTGCCACTAAGGATCATTGTGCTGTGTTCTTGACACTTAAATGTCACAATGAACCTCTCCACCCAGGAGTACACAGGGATACCAGTATCCTGGTCTAAAACCTAATAAAGACTTGGAGCCAACATGCAGGAGCCTGAGTAGCAATCCCGTGGTCGCTATGGAAACCGGATTAAGCCGGTTAAATATAAGCCATTGTCAGTTGTAATGACTACGACATACACTTTAGTTAAGGCGGGGGTAAAGGTAAATTTAAGTGAAATTTTGGTAAGTTTAAAGAGAGGTTGAAAGGGAAAAAAAGGGTTATGGAACATCACCAGACAGTTGCCCGACCGCCCAATGGCACCCCAGGTTGTTGGGCAACTGTTTGGAGTGTATGTACCAATTTTTAATTTCAAACTCTAATTTTAAAACAACAGCAAATCTTCAAAATTTCCTATTTCCATCAATTTTACTAATCCTTTGAGAAAAACTATTTCTCTCCAAATATACCTAAAAATCACCAAAAAATTTACAAAACAACCCAAAACATAGATATGTGAGATGAGCATAGAGATTCTTGATTGCTTGAAACGTAAACGAGATATTTGCATTAAAAACATAATACCCAGCCAAAATACGGCTTTCGGGTTTACCCCCGCCTTAACTCTAGCAAATGTTCGTTTTTTTTTTCAAGCAGTTATGCTTCCAATTTAACTTATAATCTTCATTCTATTCATTAATTGTATCTAGCGATCTTATTTTTGAAACAGTGGACAATGAAGTGAACTCCATTCATAGCTCTGCATTCCTTTGTTCGTTCATTATTTATGCATTCAATACAACGCTTTTCCAATCGGAGTGTTTCAGTAAAATTACAATAAAGTCGTGACAAAAAGTACAGCTGGATTATGATTTAAAAATATACAATGAAATGCAATAAATTTCCAATAAAATAAATACATGATCGCTAATTGACTCATCAGTTCATTTGTTCGTTGAGAAAATAGCGCTTATAAATCACTCGGAGCTAGTCATCAATCTGTCGTTGTTAATTATACTTTCCTCTGTAAGGTTCAATAAACCACCAATAATAATGATAATATGATAATCGAGTAAATGAACTGACAACATATCCAATATTTACACCCTCAATGGGTCGTACAATCATCATTTTACTCTAGGAATGCCAATAAGCCAATTATTAATCATAATTTCCTTTGCTGTATCTTTGCAAGTATTAGGCGCGAAGCTTTCATTCAGTTCCAGATTTTCGCGGCAGAGCTTCAGGTTACAACCCAGCTGTCTCTGAGCGAATTCATCTAGGGGACTGGGAACCGGTGTTCGCAGGTCATAATATTGCGTGACTTTACAGACGGTGCGTGACATTTTACAGTCAGTTTCTACGAAAGAGTTTGCTTGCTTCAATGTAATGCCCTTCCAAACCTGTGTTATGCAATCGCAGATATTCACATCACTTCTTTCTTGAATGTTTTTCTTGATTTCATAATCTTCTTCTGGCGCCAGAATATCATCAAACTCAAACTTTACGTCCGTGTCAATTAGCGGCCTCGTGGCAGAGTTAGAAAGATCAACTATAAAATTGTCAACTGTGATTATTTCCGGGTTCGATCGTTTTTCTCTGTGTTCTTCGCGTTTCCTCAAACTTTTCCCTTCACTGCTCAGTGCGGACCTATGATATTCACCTTTGAACTTTCGTTCTCGAAATGTGTCCCCTGTATGGCGGTCTTTGTCCCTGGATGTCGAAGGTGGGCAAGGCTGCATTCTAACTGGCGACACTTCCTCCCGTTTTCCCAAAGTAGAAGTTACAATCGGTGCGTGTCTTCTGTCATTCTGTGATTTTCGTAAGGCTTGAGGCGTTTTGTAAAGATGAGAGCTTCCTTTGATAGCCGCAGTTTCATGCGATCTGTTCAAAACATCTGGCGTTAGACTGCGGCAGGCAAATTTGCTCGCTGCAATGCTCTCGTCTTGAATGACAAATCGTGGACTTGCACGGGCTGTGCAAGATGCTACCTGTCTCTCAGATGGCAGCCTTTTTGTAACACTTGGACAACTTCGTAATTTCAAGAGGTTTAAATCTCCTAAAACTGGAAAAGAAAATTGATTCCCTTTCTCTGAATCAGTACATGGCATTCCCATTATTTTGTCGCTGGATGAAGCAAAAAGCTACGAGGTATGAACTAATGTCAACCAGTTTACCACTTGTCGTATTAATTTCGGGACATTTTAAAAAGTGAAATGGCACTGGATCAGAAGGTCTGCCAATGACGTAATTCAGTGCTTGAAGCGCCTTCAAGTAAGTAAACAGTTCGACAGGAAAGTAAACTTTCAATGTGTACAGTTCTCGGTGTTTCTTTGTAACTCTGCAATAAAACACTTCGACAAGCTACCTAAAATACATTGGTAACTTTCTGTATCAATCTTTAGTTTTTATCTCGGTTTGGGATCAGAAGGGATTTCAGGTGTCAGTTCTTTTTTCCACTGATTCACTCGCGTCCAAGCGTGTTTCATTATAATCCAGTTGCCGGCTGTGTGTTTAAACAAGTATACAATTATGAATAACGTGTAAATTGACAACCACAATTAGCATTTTTACTTGCGAACGTTTGTTCAAGCGAAAGATCGTAAACAATGATGGTACAAGCGCTTCAACGCCGCTTTTAAGACGAAGAGCGAACTTTAATTCACTATGAAACTATCATCAATGTGACACAATTTTCCCAATCACTTTTTAAAATGAAAAAAAAAATTTAGTCGACAAATCATTGCCGGCAGCCGATTAACATGCAGCTATCACCGCTATCAAATATTGATTGTTTAGTTAGATCTCTTAGGTATTTTATTTGTTTTGTATTATAATGTAGAAGGGTTTTGTGCGCGCTCCGATAGGCTGAAACGCTGCGGTGTTTATTACGACTGTTGCAGGCGCAAGGATGGTTGCGCAAGATCATGAGCTGGTTAAAGTTAAGTCTAAAGTTTAGTGTTGTCAATAAAAACAACGACGATTGTCAGCAGAAAAGGTATTATATCTGATCTTCCCAAGCTGGACATTTAATTCTTCGTGCAGTACATTATACTGCAACATATTTCAAGCTTTGAACTCGTTGAACAGCGCACGCGCTTTGGCACTTTGCGCTTAGTGTGCGCTGTTTCCTAAAAAAAAACATACAGTTACCAACCTAAAGGAGGGTAAGCCTAAAACGTCGTCTACAGAAACAATTTACTTTTTCCTCAAAAGTTTTCAAATTATTTGTTCTCACTTTTTGTGTTCAAAGAAAGTGTTGCGCAAATGAATCTACCGGCGAACTGAATCTTGGAACCTGATTGTCACGTTTTAACTTCCTGATTGTCACGGTTTAGCTTCATGTTTTTCTTGTTTGATAAATTGTGATCGTAAGAAGAGACTCTGGGTTATCGGTGGGTTCGGTGAAGCGCTGAACTCGCCTGTTTGGATGCTCTAACCAGGCTATGGAGAGACTCACTCTAGGTTCATATGCGACACGTGTCCTGTATATTTCTAGGATCAGTGGTGTGTTACAAACTTTTTGTTCGGCTCGGGGTAAGGAACTAAGTCACTTTTGGTACGAAGAAATCGAAGTATTGTTACGTTGGGCAATTTACTGACTTTAACCTCGCATTTACTGCTAATGGTTTGTATCTACGTGATTGTCTGAAGGTCATTAATATTATTTTCTTTGGACAGAATAGGCCAGAACACTCCGGTCGCCTAGTTTTGTCCCTGAGAAAGGAAAGAATTCTCTAAGAAATTATAGAATCGAATCAGGCGTGCAAAATAATGAATATAAACCACCAATAACCAGCTCTTTCCCGCTTTTAATGAACCAAATTTATTCCTGTTCTTTTACAACAAATTTAATCATCGAGACTCCTGAGACTCGCCGCGTACTCCACTACTCCAAGAGAGCGTAAACATCACAGCAAGATCTTCCACCGTTGTCGCCTTCAGGGCCATCTACCAGATCCTCGCTGTACCATAAACGTAGCTCTTGTCCAGAGGTCACTGCGATTGGCTGATCAGAAAACTTGGTCAGCACTAGTTCAGTGGATTGACCGTCATACCCGGGGATAAACGACCACCCGGACGATAAGCTTAACTGCTTCGGCGGCAAGAGGACGCTGTTTCCTGCGGTAGTTATGGTAACGCCAGTATAAGCAGCTATGCCAGGGTAGTCTGAACAGCTGAAAGGAGACCAGTAGGTGACTGAGGCACCCGCTAGACAGGACACGTAACCATACAAGTGGACCAGCTTAATCTTTCCGATGTTTCCTCCAGATGGAATCTTAAACGAGCCAAACTGGCTGTCCTTTGCACCAAAACACACTGGAGCAGTATTTAGCTTCTTCCAGGGACCTTGAAATTCAAAGAATAAAAGGAAAAGATGAAAAATACGGCCTCTTCTAGTACCTGTGGAGGTAGTTTAACATTATACGTTGTTGCAGTTTATCAAGAGAATTTGATTTGATTTTTTATGACATGACCACGGTAACGAGTATTCGTTGGAATAGACTGATTCCATTCAGGAGAAAATTATATTCTCCAGAAAAGTTGCATTGATACATAATCGTTTTTCGCATTTCAATCTTCAATAATCAAAAATAAACCTTAAACAGTTAAAGACAGATTCAAATTACAACAAAAGTCTATTAAATGGGACGAGAAAAGCTTCAGACTTTTTACTTTAAAGACTACTTTCAGCATTTCCAGTATGGGAAACGACCTCAGTTACAATTATAAGCTTTTCCAAATTTGCAACAATCTGACAATAAAACAGCGGATTACACCGTGATTGACTAAATATTAACTATTATGTTTGTAAATTATCCCAGAACTGACTGGTAGTAATTATCAACACAACATGAGCCACCGCTGATTCCAATTTTTCATACACTATCTAGCACACTCTATAGTGCGCAACTGTGCGTTTTTTATTAAATCACAATATTTTTCCAACCAGTACAATGTTTTCTCAAATTCATAAAGAACCTGATACGAACCTTTGTTGTCATGACCATCCTTTTGGCTCAGTTGTTCCACTGCTTTGACCAACTCAGCAATCTGGGCGCGCAGCTCTGAGTAAAGAAAGAAGCAAACAACAAGAAAACCAACATTTTATGATGCTGAAGACCTATTCTTACCGTTTCGAATTTTTGGTGTCTACATCTTTGTAGGGCTTTTCGTTTTGAAACAAGTCATTATCGGCACCAAAACCGCCATCTTTATCAGTAAACAACTCGGAATTTTCGAGAAGTATGACTCACTTTTTATGGGGCCCGCTGATGTCACTGACATGCCCAAAAGAGCCAGGAAAACAAAGCCAAATGTGAGCTTCATGGAGAGTGAATGGCGTTCCCAAGAACAAGAGATCTACAAAAACAACAGAACAAAAATAAACGTGGATACTGGATGAATGTAATTTCTCGGCTTACGTTTTTTTTTTTCTGGAATTTTTTATTTCCAAAGTTATAATCGAAGTTACATTGATGTTGTTCCGTTGTACTAGTTTTCTTGGGTTTTTTTTTTTGAGAGTTTTTTCTTTTTATTTTAAATGTGCCTTTACTCAGCAGTTAGATAAACATAAGCTGTTTTCCGCGGTATGACTCAGACCGACTTTGGCTGTAGCTGTTTCTCGAATCCTAATAGCCTTAGTAGATTGCCTTCGATGGCCTACCGTACCGCATAATATTGCGAGTACAAGCATCTTCACCAACTTAGTGTACGATCCGAGGTTTGCGTCGCCAATCTACTCATTTCAATATAAAGGAAAACGACTCCAGCACTCTGTTTGAAAGTGGCTTGTTCGGCCGCTTTAAAAGTGAATGACCCTCAAGAAAAAAAACTGACACATTATCACAGATAAATTGCTGTCCGGTTATAACTAAGCTCCAAGTGATAAGTAAGTTATTGAAAAAAAGCCTGATTCATTGAAACAATATCTAGTGTGGTTCAAGAGCTCGACTTTCTTACCTTTTTAAAATTTGAAGGAAACAAAACAGCTAAAAACAGTTGGCGATAATTCGATCTTGCTATGAGAACTGCTATTATGTTGTGAAACGAATGGATGAATACAAACGTCACAAGTCTTGATCCGAGTTCCTTCAGCCTTAGCTTTCTGCATAGAATGAACGGGGTGTCTGAAGACACTCCTTTTAAAAATATAATTATTCACGTGACGACTTGATGGTCATGATATTTCTTTGGACAGTACACTCCGGTTGCCTAGTTTTCTTCAGTTGAAAGCAGAAAGAATTTCCAAAATATTAAATGCTGCAAAACACAGCAAGATATTAGGGAGCTTAAGCAAAGGCGTTTTGAGCGACGTACGGCAACCGGAAATGAGACGTTTTCTCTTTTTACTCGCCTTGGCGCTACCACATTTGTAATAAAGTGTCTTTACTCTTATAGAGACGATTTACTTGAAAATTAGAGCGCCTCCACTGTCCAAAAATGAGGAACGTCCATTTCCGGTTGCCGTACGTCGCTCAAAAACGCCTTTGCTTAAGCTCCCTAATGTCACAGCGTTGACATGTGTTCCCTTTTCGAGAAAAAAAAGAAATAGTTTGTTTGCTGACTAATAATAAATATTGAACGGAATATTGAACGGAATATTGAAAATTGGCTTTAGATCGTCAAGGAATGTTGAACATTTCGGTTACTAGGAAGTTTTAGTAACAGAGAAGCTCCGAGAAGTTTAAAATAACTACGGAAAATAACCACCTTTTATAGGACGTTATAGTTCACCACTAATTTTCTCCGATTCGTGATGCGATAGTGTTCGTCCGCAGAGAGACGCTATCAGCTCACAGTGCCGGTCTGAGGAAAATACCCGGATGGGTAGTAGTCGTCCGTAAAAAGTTTCACAAGATGTTTCTATGACTGTTTGACGCTTGCGTGACATTTTAATAATTTAATAAGAGAACTGATTTTTGTTTGATTTGAGGCAATGGCTGTCAAAATACGTAACTAATTAGTCTAGAATTTCATTAGGTCAGATTAGGTTGAATTTAGTATCATTGCGATCGGAAGGTTCACGAGGTTTGGTTTTGCACGCAACCCCCTTTTACGTTTAAATGAAACATGGAATCCTTTCACGAAGTAAGTTTCTTTGGTTTTTCTGTTTTGGTATTTTATGCTTGGGATCAAACGTCTGTTACTCGGTTAAAACATGGTTAAAAGCAAGTATTATTTACCGCGAATATTACGCAATTGTGTTGTACTTTTCCCTTCGTTTGGCATGACTGTTTTTTTCTTAATTACCGTTGTGTACTTGATAATTCAATTCTAGATCGAATAAAATAATCATTATACGATTGGGATTCCGTGGTTTCTTTGGTATTTCTTGGATTTCCACCCCACTGGATCACAAGACAAGCGGGCTTATAGAAAATAAACAATTGAAATTGTATTAAGTGGGTTTTTGTCTGTTTTCTTTTCAAATTTTACATTTGGCTTTCACGGCTTTCGTCTAAAAAAGTTGAACTTAATTCAATATGATTTTTGAACTGGTGCGCGGAAGAAAATTTAGTGGTGAACAATAAAGACAAAGAGTGTCTCGGAGCTATCGGTCTGACATTTGCCCCTTGGAAATTCGGTGTTCTTAAAACTAGCATGTTTGCCCTCGAATCTTTGCGTCTCGGGTATATATTTGTTGAAAGAACTTCACATTTCCGCGGGGCGGATAGCCGATAGTTCCTCAACAGAAACACTCTATTGTTGTATTAGTTGTCGGATTGACTCGGGTGCCTGGCTACGTGGCTCCCACACCTCTCCTCCCTCTCCCCAACCCCCCCCCCCCCCCTCACCCCCGCCCTCCTTGTTCTCAGAAAAAACCGGAAGTAATTGCTGTACCATTCATAGCTGGTAGGAGTGATTTGAACGCCTTTTTCCTCTCTCTATTTAATCTCTAGAATATTAAATTAACTTTTCCTAAAGTCTACACAGGAGAATGGACAGATAATTTTTTAGTGACTAGTTCGTCTTGATCTTCATTTTCTTTAATCGTCCCTTCTGGATCAACGTAGTTCTCTCTTTAAGACTCTTTTTCTTTGGCCATCGTAGCTTAATAAGAAATAACACACAAACTGCGGTGACAAACATGACAATAAAACGCATTTTGGAAAACAAAATTCATTAACTTGACGTTTCGTATGTACTCTCTTTATTTCGAGAGCGAGCAGAGATCGCGTACTGTATCCGAGCAGTTAACATCCCGTTACATGGAGAATTCCTTGGTTACCGTTCTTCCTTGTGCTGGAACGAGGAATAAGGAAGTCTCAAAGCTTGAAGTCAAGTTAACAAAACAGGAAGTTTAAATCGTTTCGAGTAATATGCTTCTCTCCACTACTTTGGTAACGTGATCAGAAGATCAGCGACTGCAATAAAGAGCAAATACCATCTCGCGAGTAGAGTTTCAAAATGACAACCACACAACCGTTTTTGAGTAGAAAAGCAGTTAATTATATATATATGCGCAACAAGCCAGGTACATTTTAACCATGTTGTTGAATTTATTTATGGTCTCCAAGAGCTTTGAATGGTTCTTGAAACTAATTTACACATTGTTCTCATAGAGCTTTGTGGAGGTACAGTGGTCTCATGGTTGCTAGTGCGCTAGTTCACTCTAACAGCGTCTCACTCCACCCAGGTGTATAAATTGGTAATGTCGGATTTAATACTGGTGGGAGGGGGGGTAACCTTGCGATCGACTAGCGTCCCATCCAGGGGGAAGTAGAAATACTTCTAGTCGCTACTGAAGCCGGAGATAAATGCCAGCTTAATGGGTTCTTTTTTCCACTGATTCACTCTCGTCCAAGCGTGTTTCATTGTAATCCAGTTGCCGACTGTGTGTTTAAACAAGTATGCCATGATGCAATTAGCATTTTTACTTGCGAACGTTTGTTCAACCGAAAGATCGCAAACAATGATGGTACAAGCGCTTCAACGCCGCTTTTAAGACGAAGAGTGAACTTTAATTCGGTATGAAACTATCATCAATGTGACACAATTTTCCCAATCACTTTTTAAAATGAAAAAAAACAATTTATCGACAAATCATTGCCGGCAGCCGATTAACATGCAGCTATCACCGCTATCAAATATTGATTGTTTAGTTAGATCTCTTAGGTATTTTATTTGTTTTGTATTATAATGTAGAAGGGTTTTGTGCGCGCTCCGATAGGCTGAAACGCTGTGTTTATTACGACTGTTGCAAGCGTAAGAATGGTTGTGCAAGATCATGAGCTGGTTAAAGTTAAGTCTAAAGTTTAGTGTTCTCAATAAAAACAACGACGATTGTCAGCAGAAAAGGTATTTTCCCAAGCTGGACATTTAATTCTTCGCGCAGTACATTACACTGTTTGCAACATATTTCAAGCTTTGAACGCGTTGAACAGCGCACGCGCTCTGGCACTTTGCGCTTAGTGTGCGCTGTTTCCAAAAACAAAACATACAGTTACCAACCTAAAGGAGGGTAAGCCTGAAACGTCGTCTACAGAAACAATTTACTTTTTCCTCAAAAATTTTTAAATTATTTGTTCTCACATGCGCAAATGAATCTACCGGCGAACTGAATCTTGGAACCTGATTGTCACGCTTTAGCGTCATGTTTTTCTTGTTTGATAAATTGTGATCGTAAGAAGAGACTCTGGGTTATCGGTGGGTTCGGTGAAGCGCTGAACTCGCCTGTTTGAATGCTCTAACCAGGCTATGGAGAGACTCACTCTAGGTTCATATGCGACACGTGTCCTGTATATTTCTAGGATCAGTGGTGTGTTACAAACTTTTTGTTCGGCTCGGGCTAAGGAACTAAGTCACTTTTGGTACGAAGAAATGAAAGTGTTGTTGGGTAATTTACTGAGTTTAACCTCGCATTTACTGCTAATGGTTTGTATCTACGTGATTGTCTGAAGGTCATTAATATTATTTTCTTTGGACAGAATAGGCCAGAACACTCCGGTCGCCTAGTTTTGTCCCTGAGAAAGGAAAGGATTCTCTAAGAAATTATAGGGAATCGAATCAGGCGCGCAAAATAATGAATATAAACCACCAATAACCAGCTCTTTCCCACCTTTAATGAACCAAATTTATTCCCGTTCTTTTACAACAAATTTAATCATCGACACTCCTTAGATTCGCCACAGACTCCACTACTCGAAGAGAGCGTAAACATCACAACAAGATCTTCCACCGTTGTCGCCTTCAGGGCCATCTACCAGATCCTCGCTGTACCATAAACGTAGCTCTTGTCCAGAGGTCACTGCGATTGGCAGATCAGAAAACTTGGTCAGCACCAGTTCAGTGGATTGACCGTCATACCCGGGGATAAACGACCACCCGGACGATAAGCTTAACTGCTTCGGCGGCAAGAGGACGCTGTTTCCTGCGGTAGTTATGGTAACGCCAGTATAAGCACCTAGGCCAGGGTAGTCTGAACAGCTGAAAGGAGACCAGTAGGTGACTGAGGCACCCGCTAGACAGGACACGTAACCATACAAGTGGACCAGCTTAATCTTTCCGATGTTTCCTCCAGATGGAACCTTAAACGAGCCAAACTGGCTGTCCTTTGCACCAAAACACACTGGAGCGGTATTTAGCTTCTTCCAGGGACCTTGAAATTCAAAGAATAAAAGGAAAAGATGAAAAATACGCTATCTTCTAGTGCCTGTGGAGCTAGTTTAACATTTTACGTTGTTGCAGTTTATCAAGAGAATTTGATTTCTTTTTTGTCCTTTTCACAATGGTAGAACTCGCTCGTTTCAAATCGATGATTTTTTTTTATGACATGACGACGATATTCGTTGGACTAGCCTGATTCCATTCAGGAGAAAATTATATTCTCCAGAAAAGTTGATACATAATCATTTTTCACATTTATCTTCAATAATCATAAATAAACCTTAAACAGTTAAAAACAGATTCAAATTAGCCGGAATGGCACCATACTAACTTGCAATGAATGAGCTCGTTTGACGAGTATTCAAGGCTGAATGTTCCACAAAAGAACCATAATGAGAGAAGAACGAGGTTAACATGGTGAAGTGCACTAAAGTCGTCATTTCGCACTATTCAGAGAACATTTTCTTACGATAAGACGACGGATTGTCAATGCTGAAGAGCGAATCTTCAATTACAACAAAAGTCTATTAAATGGGACGAGAAAAGCTTCAGACTTTTTACTTTAAAGACTACTTTCAGTATTTCCAGTATGGGAAACGACCTCAGTTACAATTAAGCTTTTCTAAATTTGCAACAATCTGACAATAAAACAGCGAATTATACCGTGATTGACTAAAGATTAATTATTATGTTTGTAAATTATGCCAGAACTGACTGGTAGTAATTGTCAACACAACATAATAAGCCACCGCTGATTCCACACTCTATAGTGCGAACTGTGCGTTTTTCATTAAATCGCAATATTTTTTCCAACCAGTACAATATTTTCACAAATTCATAAAGAACCTGATACGAACCTTTGTTGTCATGACCATCCTTTTGGCTCAGTTGTTCCACTGCTTTGACCAACTCAGCAATCTGGGCGCGCAGCTCTGAGCAAAGAAAGAAGCAAACAACAAGAAAACCAACTTTTTATGATGCTGAAGACCTATTCTTACCTTTCGAATTTTTGGTGTTTACATCTTTGTAGGGCTTTTCGGTTTGAAACAGGTCATTATCGGCACCAAAACCACCATCTTTATCACATGATGGCTAATTGGTTGTCATGGAAATTAAACGAACCAATTGGAAACGAATTTTCGAGAAGTGTGACTCACTTTTTATGGGGCCCGCTGACGTTATTGACAAGCCCAAAAGAGCCAGGAAAACAAAGCCAAATGTGAGCTTCATGGAGAGTGAATGGCGTTCCCAAGAACAAGAGATCTACAAAAAAAAAAAAACAGAACAAAAATAAACGTGGATACTGGATGAATTTATTTCCAAAGTTATAATCGAAGTTACATTGTTCCGTTGTACTGGTTTTCTTGTTTTTTTCTTGTGAGAGTTTTTTCTTTTTAGGGACCGTTCATTTTTTATGGGGTAGGGGGGGCTGGTGGGATTTGGTAGATAGTCTCTGTAGCATATGATGGCCCCCCCTCTTAACCGGATATTTTTTCCCTGGCCCCCCCTCATAAACCTAAATTTTTTTTGATGACCCCCCCCCCAAAAAAAAGAAGTCAAAAGCAAAGCAAAAAGAATGATCAAGTAAACTCTACCTTATAAGTTAAACACAAAAACTGCAGTTTCAAAAAGTTCTTTCTGAATCACCGTTTTCGCCTATGGGATATGTCCTTTGTGTAATCTGACTATTTTTCAAGTGCCCTAACTAGGGGGGTTCGGGGGCATTCTCCCCCGAGAAAATTTAGAATTTCAGAACTTCAGAAACGCTATTTTATGCCATTCTGGCAAACTTTTTAACATTTGTAGATTTACTGCAGTTTAAATTGAAAATAGTAGAAATAATTTTTAAATATTTACATGTGCACTGGCCATGGTAATCTGTTTTTTTCTTTGATAAACAAGGTACTGTTTGTTGTTGGGAGTGAACATTCTCAAGTAGTTTTGAATTGATATTGTTCCATCCACTACAAACTAGGGGGGTCCAGGGGGCATGCTCCCCCGGGAAAGTTTAGATTTTTAGAACCTCAGAAATGCAATTTTAGGGCATTTTGGTAGAAAATTTTGCATCATCATAGATGCTGTTCTTACAATATTTTAGGGTAGTTTTTTGAGTGACCCCCCCCCCCTAACAGACGATATTTTTTTGGATGGCCCCCCCTTTAAGACCAGTTTTTTTTTCATGGCCCCCCCCTCAATCCCACCAGCCCCCCCTATCTCATAAAAAATGAACGGTCCCTTATCTTAAATATAGCTTTACTCAGCAGTTAGATAAACATAAGCTGTTTTCCGCGATATGACTCAGACCTTTGTCATGGCTGTAGCTGCTTCTCGAATCCTAATAGTCTTTCTATCAATGCCTTAGTAGATTGCCTTTGATGACCTACCGGACGGCATGATATTGCGAGTACAAGCATCTTCACCAACTTAGTGTACGATTCGAGTTTTGCGTCGCCAATCTACTCATTTCAATAAAAAGGAAAACGATTCCATCACTCTGTTTGAAAGTGGCTTGTTCGGCCGCTTTAAAAGTGAATGACCCTCAAGAAAAAAATTTGGCACATTATCACAGGGAAATTGCTGTCCGGTTATAACTAAGCTCCAAGTGATAAGTAAGTTATTGAAAAAAAGCCTGATTCATTGAAACAATATCTAGTGTGGTTCAAGAGCTCGACTTTCTTACCTTTTTAAAATTTGAAAGAAACAAAACAGCTAAAAACAGTTGGCGATAATTCCATCTTGCTATGAGAACTGCTATTATGTTGTGAAAAGAATGGATGAATACAAACCTCACAATTCTTGATCAGAGTTCCTCCAGCTTTAGCTTTCTGCACAGAATGAACGGGGTGTCTGAAGGCACTCCTTTTAAAAATATAATTATTCACGTGACGACTTGATGGTCATGATATTTCTTTGGACAATACACCCCTGTTGCCTAGTTTGCTTTATTGAAAGCAGAAAGAATTTTCAAAATATTAATTGCTGCAAAACACAGTGAGATATTAGGGAGCTTAAGCAAAGGCGTTTTTGAGCGACGTACCGCAACCGTAATTGAGGCGTTTTCTCTTTTTACTCGCCTTGGCACTACTGCATTTGTAATATTGTGTCTTTACTCTTATAGAGACGATTTACTTGAAAATTAGAGCGCACCACTGCCTAAAAATGAGAAACGTCCACTTCCGGTTGCCGTACGTCGCTCAAAAACGCCTTTGCTTAAGCTCCCTAATGTCACAGCGCTGACATGTGTTCCCTTTTCGAGAAAAAAAAGAAATACTTTGTTTGCTGACTAATAATAAATATTGAACAGTGGTCAAGAAGTAAAGAATATTGAAAATTGGCTTTAGATCGTCAAGGAATGTTGAACATTTCAGTTACTAGGAAGTTTTAGTAACCGAGAAATTTAAAATAACTACCGAAAATAACCACCTTTTAAAGGAAGTTATAGTTCACCACTTAATTTTCTCCGAGTCGTGATGCGATAGTGTTCGTCCGCAGAGAGACGCTATCAGCTCACAGTGCCGGTCTGAGGAAAATACCCGGATGGATAGTAGTCGTCCGTAAAAAGTTTCACAAATTGAAATTGAAATTGTATTAAGGGGGGGGTACACGTGAATTTAAGTGAAATTTTGGTAAGTTTAAAGAGAGGTTGAAAGGGAAAAAAAAGGGTTATGGAACACCACCAGACAGTTGCCTGACCGCACAATGGCACCCCAGGTTGTTGGGCAACTGTTTGGAGTGTATGAACCAATTTTTAATTTCAAACTCTAATTTTAAAACAACACCAAATCTTCAAAATTTCCTATTTCCATCAATTTTACTAATCCTTTAAGAAAAACTATTTCTCTCCAAATATACCTAAAAATCACCAAAAAATTTACAAAACAACCCAAAACATAGATATGTGAAATGAGCAAAGAGATTCTTGATTGCTTGAAACGTCAACGAGATATTTGCATAAAAAACATACTACCCAGCCAAAATACGGCTTTCATGTGTACCCCCGCCTTAAGAGGAAGTTTTTAAGGTCATTCAAGCTGTAGCTACCGTCAAGCTAATAGGTGTGAAGAAAATCACAAGTTTAACACGTATGTCAAGATAACAAATGAAAACAGCAATTGCATGGCGTTATAGGATGAAAACAAGCTTAGCGCCAAAACGAGGCTATGCCTCGTGCGAGTCTAAGAAATGCCTCCCAAAAGGGAGGCAAAGAGCTTTTCACCTCCTACTTAAAGTTAGTTGCATCGAAGAGATGTTGGAGGCTCCTCGTGCGGGTGGACCGGTGAGGGTGGGACTCTGCAGAGACTCTGCTCCCGTTAACCCTACCCCCATGAGGGGGGTAGGGGGGAGCAGAGAACGAGGAGCATTTTGCTTGAATTATTTTTCGTTTTTTCCCTTTTAATAAACATGTTTAAAACACGCGTTTTAACCTGTATCCATATCAGATGAATATATCTGGCATTAAAAACTTGATTTAAACGTCAAGAATATTCGAAATCGTCCGCCTTTAAGGGGGGGGGGGGTACACGTGAATTTAAGTGAAATTTTGGTAAGTTTAAAGAGAGGTTGAAAGGGAAAAAAAAGGGTTATGGAACACCACCAGACAGTTGCCTGACCGCACAATGGCACCCCAGGTTGTTGGGCAACTGTTTGGAGTGTATGAACCAATTTTTAATTTCAAACTCTAATTTTAAAACAACACCAAATCTTCAAAATTTCCTATTTCCATCAATTTTACTAATCCTTTAAGAAAAACTATTTCTCTCCAAATATACCTAAAAATCACCAAAAAATTTACAAAACAACCCAAAACATAGATATGTGAAATGAGCAAAGAGATTCTTGATTGCTTGAAACGTCAACGAGATATTTGCATAAAAAACATACTACCCAGCCAAAATACGGCTTTCATGTGTACCCCCGCCTTAAGAGGAAGTTTTTAAGGTCATTCAAGCTGTAGCTACCGTCAAGCTAATAGGTGTGAAGAAAATCACAAGTTTAACACGTATGTCAAGATAACAAATGAAAACAGCAATTGCATGGCGTTATAGGATGAAAACAAGCTTAGCGCCAAAACGAGGCTATGCCTCGTGCGAGTCTAAGAAATGCCTCCCAAAAGGGAGGCAAAGAGCTTTTCACCTCCTACTTAAAGTTAGTTGCATCGAAGAGATGTTGGAGGCTCCTCGTGCGGGTGGACCGGTGAGGGTGGGACTCTGCAGAGACTCTGCTCCCGTTAACCCTACCCCCATGAGGGGGGTAGGGGGGAGCAGAGAACGAGGAGCATTTTGCTTGAATTATTTTTCGTTTTTTCCCTTTTAATAAACATGTTTAAAACACGCGTTTTAACCTGTATCCATATCAGATGAATATATCTGGCATTAAAAACTTGATTTAAACGTCAAGAATATTCGAAATCGTCCGCCTTTAAGGGGGGGGGGGGTACACGTGAATTTAAGTGAAATTTTGGTAAGTTTAAAGAGAGGTTGAAAGGGAAAAAAAAGGGTTATGGAACACCACCAGACAGTTGCCTGACCGCACAATGGCACCCCAGGTTGTTGGGCAACTGTTTGGAGTGTATGAACCAATTTTTAATTTCAAACTCTAATTTTAAAACAACACCAAATCTTCAAAATTTCCTATTTCCATCAATTTTACTAATCCTTTAAGAAAAACTATTTCTCTCCAAATATACCTAAAAATCACCAAAAAATTTACAAAACAACCCAAAACATAGATATGTGAAATGAGCAAAGAGATTCTTGATTGCTTGAAACGTCAACGAGATATTTGCATAAAAAACATACTACCCAGCCAAAATACGGCTTTCATGTGTACCCCCGCCTTAAGAGGAAGTTTTTAAGGTCATTCAAGCTGTAGCTACCGTCAAGCTAATAGGTGTGAAGAAAATCACAAGTTTAACACGTATGTCAAGATAACAAATGAAAACAGCAATTGCATGGCGTTATAGGATGAAAACAAGCTTAGCGCCAAAACGAGGCTATGCCTCGTGCGAGTCTAAGAAATGCCTCCCAAAAGGGAGGCAAAGAGCTTTTCACCTCCTACTTAAAGTTAGTTGCATCGAAGAGATGTTGGAGGCTCCTCGTGCGGGTGGACCGGTGAGGGTGGGACTCTGCAGAGACTCTGCTCCCGTTAACCCTACCCCCATGAGGGGGGTAGGGGGGAGCAGAGAACGAGGAGCATTTTGCTTGAATTATTTTTCGTTTTTTCCCTTTTAATAAACATGTTTAAAACACGCGTTTTAACCTGTATCCATATCAGATGAATATATCTGGCATTAAAAACTTGATTTAAACGTCAAGAATATTCGAAATCGTCCGCCTTTAAGGGGGGGGGGGGTACACGTGAATTTAAGTGAAATTTTGGTAAGTTTAAAGAGAGGTTGAAAGGGAAAAAAAAGGGTTATGGAACACCACCAGACAGTTGCCTGACCGCACAATGGCACCCCAGGTTGTTGGGCAACTGTTTGGAGTGTATGAACCAATTTTTAATTTCAAACTCTAATTTTAAAACAACACCAAATCTTCAAAATTTCCTATTTCCATCAATTTTACTAATCCTTTAAGAAAAACTATTTCTCTCCAAATATACCTAAAAATCACCAAAAAATTTACAAAACAACCCAAAACATAGATATGTGAAATGAGCAAAGAGATTCTTGATTGCTTGAAACGTCAACGAGATATTTGCATAAAAAACATACTACCCAGCCAAAATACGGCTTTCATGTGTACCCCCGCCTTAAGAGGAAGTTTTTAAGGTCATTCAAGCTGTAGCTACCGTCAAGCTAATAGGTGTGAAGAAAATCACAAGTTTAACACGTATGTCAAGATAACAAATGAAAACAGCAATTGCATGGCGTTATAGGATGAAAACAAGCTTAGCGCCAAAACGAGGCTATGCCTCGTGCGAGTCTAAGAAATGCCTCCCAAAAGGGAGGCAAAGAGCTTTTCACCTCCTACTTAAAGTTAGTTGCATCGAAGAGATGTTGGAGGCTCCTCGTGCGGGTGGACCGGTGAGGGTGGGACTCTGCAGAGACTCTGCTCCCGTTAACCCTACCCCCATGAGGGGGGTAGGGGGGAGCAGAGAACGAGGAGCATTTTGCTTGAATTATTTTTCGTTTTTTCCCTTTTAATAAACATGTTTAAAACACGCGTTTTAACCTGTATCCATATCAGATGAATATATCTGGCATTAAAAACTTGATTTAAACGTCAAGAATATTCGAAATCGTCCGCCTTTAAGGGGGGGGGGGGTACACGTGAATTTAAGTGAAATTTTGGTAAGTTTAAAGAGAGGTTGAAAGGGAAAAAAAAGGGTTATGGAACACCACCAGACAGTTGCCTGACCGCACAATGGCACCCCAGGTTGTTGGGCAACTGTTTGGAGTGTATGAACCAATTTTTAATTTCAAACTCTAATTTTAAAACAACACCAAATCTTCAAAATTTCCTATTTCCATCAATTTTACTAATCCTTTAAGAAAAACTATTTCTCTCCAAATATACCTAAAAATCACCAAAAAATTTACAAAACAACCCAAAACATAGATATGTGAAATGAGCAAAGAGATTCTTGATTGCTTGAAACGTCAACGAGATATTTGCATAAAAAACATACTACCCAGCCAAAATACGGCTTTCATGTGTACCCCCGCCTTAAGAGGAAGTTTTTAAGGTCATTCAAGCTGTAGCTACCGTCAAGCTAATAGGTGTGAAGAAAATCACAAGTTTAACACGTATGTCAAGATAACAAATGAAAACAGCAATTGCATGGCGTTATAGGATGAAAACAAGCTTAGCGCCAAAACGAGGCTATGCCTCGTGCGAGTCTAAGAAATGCCTCCCAAAAGGGAGGCAAAGAGCTTTTCACCTCCTACTTAAAGTTAGTTGCATCGAAGAGATGTTGGAGGCTCCTCGTGCGGGTGGACCGGTGAGGGTGGGACTCTGCAGAGACTCTGCTCCCGTTAACCCTACCCCCATGAGGGGGGTAGGGGGGAGCAGAGAACGAGGAGCATTTTGCTTGAATTATTTTTCGTTTTTTCCCTTTTAATAAACATGTTTAAAACACGCGTTTTAACCTGTATCCATATCAGATGAATATATCTGGCATTAAAAACTTGATTTAAACGTCAAGAATATTCGAAATCGTCCGCCTTTAAGGGGGGGGGGGGTACACGTGAATTTAAGTGAAATTTTGGTAAGTTTAAAGAGAGGTTGAAAGGGAAAAAAAAGGGTTATGGAACACCACCAGACAGTTGCCTGACCGCACAATGGCACCCCAGGTTGTTGGGCAACTGTTTGGAGTGTATGAACCAATTTTTAATTTCAAACTCTAATTTTAAAACAACACCAAATCTTCAAAATTTCCTATTTCCATCAATTTTACTAATCCTTTAAGAAAAACTATTTCTCTCCAAATATACCTAAAAATCACCAAAAAATTTACAAAACAACCCAAAACATAGATATGTGAAATGAGCAAAGAGATTCTTGATTGCTTGAAACGTCAACGAGATATTTGCATAAAAAACATACTACCCAGCCAAAATACGGCTTTCATGTGTACCCCCGCCTTAAGAGGAAGTTTTTAAGGTCATTCAAGCTGTAGCTACCGTCAAGCTAATAGGTGTGAAGAAAATCACAAGTTTAACACGTATGTCAAGATAACAAATGAAAACAGCAATTGCATGGCGTTATAGGATGAAAACAAGCTTAGCGCCAAAACGAGGCTATGCCTCGTGCGAGTCTAAGAAATGCCTCCCAAAAGGGAGGCAAAGAGCTTTTCACCTCCTACTTAAAGTTAGTTGCATCGAAGAGATGTTGGAGGCTCCTCGTGCGGGTGGACCGGTGAGGGTGGGACTCTGCAGAGACTCTGCTCCCGTTAACCCTACCCCCATGAGGGGGGTAGGGGGGAGCAGAGAACGAGGAGCATTTTGCTTGAATTATTTTTCGTTTTTTCCCTTTTAATAAACATGTTTAAAACACGCGTTTTAACCTGTATCCATATCAGATGAATATATCTGGCATTAAAAACTTGATTTAAACGTCAAGAATATTCGAAATCGTCCGCCTTTAAGGGGGGGGGGGGTACACGTGAATTTAAGTGAAATTTTGGTAAGTTTAAAGAGAGGTTGAAAGGGAAAAAAAAGGGTTATGGAACACCACCAGACAGTTGCCTGACCGCACAATGGCACCCCAGGTTGTTGGGCAACTGTTTGGAGTGTATGAACCAATTTTTAATTTCAAACTCTAATTTTAAAACAACACCAAATCTTCAAAATTTCCTATTTCCATCAATTTTACTAATCCTTTAAGAAAAACTATTTCTCTCCAAATATACCTAAAAATCACCAAAAAATTTACAAAACAACCCAAAACATAGATATGTGAAATGAGCAAAGAGATTCTTGATTGCTTGAAACGTCAACGAGATATTTGCATAAAAAACATACTACCCAGCCAAAATACGGCTTTCATGTGTACCCCCGCCTTAAGAGGAAGTTTTTAAGGTCATTCAAGCTGTAGCTACCGTCAAGCTAATAGGTGTGAAGAAAATCACAAGTTTAACACGTATGTCAAGATAACAAATGAAAACAGCAATTGCATGGCGTTATAGGATGAAAACAAGCTTAGCGCCAAAACGAGGCTATGCCTCGTGCGAGTCTAAGAAATGCCTCCCAAAAGGGAGGCAAAGAGCTTTTCACCTCCTACTTAAAGTTAGTTGCATCGAAGAGATGTTGGAGGCTCCTCGTGCGGGTGGACCGGTGAGGGTGGGACTCTGCAGAGACTCTGCTCCCGTTAACCCTACCCCCATGAGGGGGGTAGGGGGGAGCAGAGAACGAGGAGCATTTTGCTTGAATTATTTTTCGTTTTTTCCCTTTTAATAAACATGTTTAAAACACGCGTTTTAACCTGTATCCATATCAGATGAATATATCTGGCATTAAAAACTTGATTTAAACGTCAAGAATATTCGAAATCGTCCGCCTTTAAGGGGGGGGGGGGTACACGTGAATTTAAGTGAAATTTTGGTAAGTTTAAAGAGAGGTTGAAAGGGAAAAAAAAGGGTTATGGAACACCACCAGACAGTTGCCTGACCGCACAATGGCACCCCAGGTTGTTGGGCAACTGTTTGGAGTGTATGAACCAATTTTTAATTTCAAACTCTAATTTTAAAACAACACCAAATCTTCAAAATTTCCTATTTCCATCAATTTTACTAATCCTTTAAGAAAAACTATTTCTCTCCAAATATACCTAAAAATCACCAAAAAATTTACAAAACAACCCAAAACATAGATATGTGAAATGAGCAAAGAGATTCTTGATTGCTTGAAACGTCAACGAGATATTTGCATAAAAAACATACTACCCAGCCAAAATACGGCTTTCATGTGTACCCCCGCCTTAAGAGGAAGTTTTTAAGGTCATTCAAGCTGTAGCTACCGTCAAGCTAATAGGTGTGAAGAAAATCACAAGTTTAACACGTATGTCAAGATAACAAATGAAAACAGCAATTGCATGGCGTTATAGGATGAAAACAAGCTTAGCGCCAAAACGAGGCTATGCCTCGTGCGAGTCTAAGAAATGCCTCCCAAAAGGGAGGCAAAGAGCTTTTCACCTCCTACTTAAAGTTAGTTGCATCGAAGAGATGTTGGAGGCTCCTCGTGCGGGTGGACCGGTGAGGGTGGGACTCTGCAGAGACTCTGCTCCCGTTAACCCTACCCCCATGAGGGGGGTAGGGGGGAGCAGAGAACGAGGAGCATTTTGCTTGAATTATTTTTCGTTTTTTCCCTTTTAATAAACATGTTTAAAACACGCGTTTTAACCTGTATCCATATCAGATGAATATATCTGGCATTAAAAACTTGATTTAAACGTCAAGAATATTCGAAATCGTCCGCCTTTAAGGGGGGGGGGGGGTACACGTGAATTTAAGTGAAATTTTGGTAAGTTTAAAGAGAGGTTGAAAGGGAAAAAAAAGGGTTATGGAACACCACCAGACAGTTGCCTAGTGTATGAACCAATTTTTAATTTCAAACTCTAATTTTAAAACAACACCAAATCTTCAAAATTTCCTATTTCCATCAATTTTACTAATCCTTTAAGAAAAACTATTTCTCTCCAAATATACCTAAAAATCACCAAAAAATTTACAAAACAACCCAAAACATAGATATGTGAAATGAGCAAAGAGATTCTTGATTGCTTGAAACGTCAACGAGATATTTGCATAAAAAACATACTACCCAGCCAAAATACGGCTTTCATGTGTACCCCCGCCTTAAGAGGAAGTTTTTAAGGTCATTCAAGCTGTAGCTACCGTCAAGCTAATAGGTGTGAAGAAAATCACAAGTTTAACACGTATGTCAAGATAACAAATGAAAACAGCAATTGCATGGCGTTATAGGATGAAAACAAGCTTAGCGCCAAAACGAGGCTATGCCTCGTGCGAGTCTAAGAAATGCCTCCCAAAAGGGAGGCAAAGAGCTTTTCACCTCCTACTTAAAGTTAGTTGCATCGAAGAGATGTTGGAGGCTCCTCGTGCGGGTGGACCGGTGAGGGTGGGACTCTGCAGAGACTCTGCTCCCGTTAACCCTACCCCCATGAGGGGGGTAGGGGGGAGCAGAGAACGAGGAGCATTTTGCTTGAATTATTTTTCGTTTTTTCCCTTTTAATAAACATGTTTAAAACACGCGTTTTAACCTGTATCCATATCAGATGAATATATCTGGCATTAAAAACTTGATTTAAACGTCAAGAATATTCGAAATCGTCCGCCTTTAAGGGGGGGGGGGGTACACGTGAATTTAAGTGAAATTTTGGTAAGTTTAAAGAGAGGTTGAAAGGGAAAAAAAAGGGTTATGGAACACCACCAGACAGTTGCCTGACCGCACAATGGCACCCCAGGTTGTTGGGCAACTGTTTGGAGTGTATGAACCAATTTTTAATTTCAAACTCTAATTTTAAAACAACACCAAATCTTCAAAATTTCCTATTTCCATCAATTCCAAATCTTCAAAATTTCCTATTTCCATCAATTTTACTAATCCTTTAAGAAAAACTATTTCTCTCCAAATATACCTAAAAATCACCAAAAAATTTACAAAACAACCCAAAACATAGATATGTGAAATGAGCAAAGAGATTCTTGATTGCTTGAAACGTCAACGAGATATTTGCATAAAAAACATACTACCCAGCCAAAATACGGCTTTCATGTGTACCCCCGCCTTAAGAGGAAGTTTTTAAGGTCATTCAAGCTGTAGCTACCGTCAAGCTAATAGGTGTGAAGAAAATCACAAGTTTAACACGTATGTCAAGATAACAAATGAAAACAGCAATTGCATGGCGTTATAGGATGAAAACAAGCTTAGCGCCAAAACGAGGCTATGCCTCGTGCGAGTCTAAGAAATGCCTCCCAAAAGGGAGGCAAAGAGCTTTTCACCTCCTACTTAAAGTTAGTTGCATCGAAGAGATGTTGGAGGCTCCTCGTGCGGGTGGACCGGTGAGGGTGGGACTCTGCAGAGACTCTGCTCCCGTTAACCCTACCCCCATGAGGGGGGTAGGGGGGAGCAGAGAACGAGGAGCATTTTGCTTGAATTATTTTTCGTTTTTTCCCTTTTAATAAACATGTTTAAAACACGCGTTTTAACCTGTATCCATATCAGATGAATATATCTGGCATTAAAAACTTGATTTAAACGTCAAGAATATTCGAAATCGTCCGCCTTTAAGGGGGGGGGTACACGTGAATTTAAGTGAAATTTTGGTAAGTTTAAAGAGAGGTTGAAAGGGAAAAAAAAGGGTTATGGAACACCACCAGACAGTTGCCTGACCGCACAATGGCACCCCAGGTTGTTGGGCAACTGTTTGGAGTGTATGAACCAATTTTTAATTTCAAACTCTAATTTTAAAACAACACCAAATCTTCAAAATTTCCTATTTCCATCAATTTTACTAATCCTTTAAGAAAAACTATTTCTCTCCAAATATACCTAAAAATCACCAAAAAATTTACAAAACAATCCAAAACATAGATATGTGAAATGAGCAAAGAGATTCTTGATTGCTTGAAACGTCAACGAGATATTTGCATAAAAAACATACTACCCAGCCAAAATACGGCTTTCATGTGTACCCCCGCCTTAAGAGGAAGTTTTTAAGGTCATTCAAGCTGTAGCTACCGTCAAGCTAATAGGTGTGAAGAAAATCACAAGTTTAACACGTATGTCAAGATAACAAATGAAAACAGCAATTGCATGGCGTTATAGGATGAAAACAAGCTTAGCGCCAAAACGAGGCTATGCCTCGTGCGAGTCTAAGAAATGCCTCCCAAAAGGGAGGCAAAGAGCTTTTCACCTCCTACTTAAAGTTAGTTGCATCGAAGAGATGTTGGAGGCTCCTCGTGCGGGTGGACCGGTGAGGGTGGGACTCTGCAGAGACTCTGCTCCCGTTAACCCTACCCCCATGAGGGGGGTAGGGGGGAGCAGAGAACGAGGAGCATTTTGCTTGAATTATTTTTCGTTTTTTCCCTTTTAATAAACATGTTTAAAACACGCGTTTTAACCTGTATCCATATCAGATGAATATATCTGGCATTAAAAACTTGATTTAAACGTCAAGAATATTCGAAATCGTCCGCCTTTAAGGGGGGGGGGGGTACACGTGAATTTAAGTGAAATTTTGGTAAGTTTAAAGAGAGGTTGAAAGGGAAAAAAAAGGGTTATGGAACACCACCAGACAGTTGCCTGACCGCACAATGGCACCCCAGGTTGTTGGGCAACTGTTTGGAGTGTATGAACCAATTTTTAATTTCAAACTCTAATTTTAAAACAACACCAAATCTTCAAAATTTCCTATTTCCATCAATTTTACTAATCCTTTAAGAAAAACTATTTCTCTCCAAATATACCTAAAAATCACCAAAAAATTTACAAAACAATCCAAAACATAGATATGTGAAATGAGCAAAGAGATTCTTGATTGCTTGAAACGTCAACGAGATATTTGCATAAAAAACATACTACCCAGCCAAAATACGGCTTTCATGTGTACCCCCGCCTTAAGAGGAAGTTTTTAAGGTCATTCAAGCTGTAGCTACCGTCAAGCTAATAGGTGTGAAGAAAATCACAAGTTTAACACGTATGTCAAGATAACAAATGAAAACAGCAATTGCATGGCGTTATAGGATGAAAACAAGCTTAGCGCCAAAACGAGGCTATGCCTCGTGCGAGTCTAAGAAATGCCTCCCAAAAGGGAGGCAAAGAGCTTTTCACCTCCTACTTAAAGTTAGTTGCATCGAAGAGATGTTGGAGGCTCCTCGTGCGGGTGGACCGGTGAGGGTGGGACTCTGCAGAGACTCTGCTCCCGTTAACCCTACCCCCATGAGGGGGGTAGGGGGGAGCAGAGAACGAGGAGCATTTTGCTTGAATTATTTTTCGTTTTTTCCCTTTTAATAAACATGTTTAAAACACGCGTTTTAACCTGTATCCATATCAGATGAATATATCTGGCATTAAAAACTTGATTTAAACGTCAAGAATATTCGAAATCGTCCGCCTTTAAGGGGGGGGGGGGTACACGTGAATTTAAGTGAAATTTTGGTAAGTTTAAAGAGAGGTTGAAAGGGAAAAAAAAGGGTTATGGAACACCACCAGACAGTTGCCTGACCGCACAATGGCACCCCAGGTTGTTGGGCAACTGTTTGGAGTGTATGAACCAATTTTTAATTTCAAACTCTAATTTTAAAACAACACCAAATCTTCAAAATTTCCTATTTCCATCAATTTTACTAATCCTTTAAGAAAAACTATTTCTCTCCAAATATACCTAAAAATCACCAAAAAATTTACAAAACAACCCAAAACATAGATATGTGAAATGAGCAAAGAGATTCTTGATTGCTTGAAACGTCAACGAGATATTTGCATAAAAAACATACTACCCAGCCAAAATACGGCTTTCATGTGTACCCCCGCCTTAAGAGGAAGTTTTTAAGGTCATTCAAGCTGTAGCTACCGTCAAGCTAATAGGTGTGAAGAAAATCACAAGTTTAACACGTATGTCAAGATAACAAATGAAAACAGCAATTGCATGGCGTTATAGGATGAAAACAAGCTTAGCGCCAAAACGAGGCTATGCCTCGTGCGAGTCTAAGAAATGCCTCCCAAAAGGGAGGCAAAGAGCTTTTCACCTCCTACTTAAAGTTAGTTGCATCGAAGAGATGTTGGAGGCTCCTCGTGCGGGTGGACCGGTGAGGGTGGGACTCTGCAGAGACTCTGCTCCCGTTAACCCTACCCCCATGAGGGGGGTAGGGGGGAGCAGAGAACGAGGAGCATTTTGCTTGAATTATTTTTCGTTTTTTCCCTTTTAATAAACATGTTTAAAACACGCGTTTTAACCTGTATCCATATCAGATGAATATATCTGGCATTAAAAACTTGATTTAAACGTCAAGAATATTCGAAATCGTCCGCCTTTAAGGGGGGGGGGGGGTACACGTGAATTTAAGTGAAATTTTGGTAAGTTTAAAGAGAGGTTGAAAGGGAAAAAAAAGGGTTATGGAACACCACCAGACAGTTGCCTGACCGCACAATGGCACCCCAGGTTGTTGGGCAACTGTTTGGAGTGTATGAACCAATTTTTAATTTCAAACTCTAATTTTAAAACAACACCAAATCTTCAAAATTTCCTATTTCCATCAATTTTACTAATCCTTTAAGAAAAACTATTTCTCTCCAAATATACCTAAAAATCACCAAAAAATTTACAAAACAACCCAAAACATAGATATGTGAAATGAGCAAAGAGATTCTTGATTGCTTGAAACGTCAACGAGATATTTGCATAAAAAACATACTACCCAGCCAAAATACGGCTGGGCAACTGTTTGGAGTGTATGAACCAATTTTTAATTTCAAACTCTAATTTTAAAACAACACCAAATCTTCAAAATTTCCTATTTCCATCAATTTTACTAATCCTTTAAGAAAAACTATTTCTCTCCAAATATACCTAAAAATCACCAAAAAATTTACAAAACAACCCAAAACATAGATATGTGAAATGAGCAAAGAGATTCTTGATTGCTTGAAACGTCAACGAGATATTTGCATAAAAAACATACTACCCAGCCAAAATACGGCTTTCATGTGTACCCCCGCCTTAAGTGGGTTTTTGTCTGCTTTCTTTTCAAATTTTACATTTGGCTTTCACAGCTTTCGTCTAAAAAAGTTGAACATAATTCAATATGATTTTTGAACTGGTGCGCGGAAGAAAATTAAGTGGTGAACAATAAAGACAAAGAGTGTCTCGGAGCTATCGGTCTGACATTTGCCCCTTGGAAATTTGGTGTTCTTAAAACTAGCATGTTTGCCCTCGAATCTTTGCGTCTCGGGTATATATTTGTTGAAAGAACATCAAATTTCCTCGGGGCAACTATCAGCACGGATAGTTCCTCGACAGAAACACTCTATTGTTGGATTACTTGTCGGATTGACTCGGGTGCCTGGCCTCGCGGCTACGCGGCTCCCACACCTCTTTCCCCATCCCCGCTCTCCTTGTTCTCAGAAAAAAACGGAAGTAACTGCTGTACCATTCATAGCTGGTAGGAGTGATTTGAACGCCTTTTTCCTCTCTCTATTTAATCTCTAGAATATTAAATTAACTTTTCCTAAAGTCTACACAGGAAAATGGATAGATAAATTTTTAGTGACTACTTCGTCTTGATCTTCATTTTCTTTAATCGTCCCTTCTGGATCAACGTAGTACTCTCTTTATTTCGAGAGCGAGCAGAGATCGCGTGCTGTATCCGAGCAGTTTTAAAACATCCCGTTACATGGAGAATTCCTTGGTTACCGTTCTTCCTTGTGCTGGAACGAGGAATAAGGAAGTCTTAACGCTTGAAGTCAAGTTAACAAAACAGGAAGTTTAAATCATTTCGAGGAATATGCTTCTCTCCACACTACTTTGGTGACGTTATCAGAAGATCAGCGACCGTAATAGAGCAAATACCATCTCGCGAGTGGAGTGCCACAATGACAACCACACGACCGTTTTTGAGTAGAAAAAGCAGTTAATTATATATATTTATGCACAACAAGCCAGGTACATTTAAACCGTGTTGTTGAATTTATTCATGGTCTCAAAGAGCTTTGAATGGTTCTTCGCACTAATTTACACATTGTTCTCATGGAGCTTTGTGGAGGTACAGTGGTCTCATGGTTGCTAGTGCGCTAGGATCCGGATTTGAACCCGGAACATTGTGTTGTGTTCTTGGGCAAAACGCTTCACTCTTACAGCGTCTCTCTCTCCACCCAGGTGTATAAATTGGTAATGTTGGATTTAATACTGGGGGGGGGGTTAACCTTGCGATGGACTAGCGTCCCATCCAGGGGGGAGTAGAAATACTTCTAGTTGCTACTGAAGCCGGAGATAAATGCCAGCTTGATGGGCCACTTGGCTGTTATGCAGACGTCCCGCTCTATATAGTTAGAACCGGATGCCAGCCATACAATCTCCAACAGCAGACCTCGGTATCGTTACCAAAATGAGACGCAACTATTTAGTTTAGGAGACATGGGAGAGATAAAGAAAACCAGGAAATATGTACTTTCAGGCAAAAATATTAGTAGTTCGACTATTCCGAATATTTACCTTCATAACTGGCAACACCTAATTGGCTCAAGATGACTTTATAACAACTTAAAGGTTTGGTCCAGCTTTCATGACTGTATTGCTTGAAAATAAAATAATCCAATGTCCAAAGTCCGGAGTCCAAGAGTCGTGATTTTACTATGCCCGCATGACAACTGTAAAAATCACCGTTCGGCCATAACAATACTCATTTTCTCCCGTTTCTATTTTTTTTCAGTCTGTACCGCCGTTAGTTTATTGACAAACAAAAAGGATGAGGATAATTGCAGAACAGGCCGCGTATAACTGATAAGTTTTAGTTACATCTTGGACTCGTGCATTCTCCGGATTCGTCAGGGAATTTCAACACGGGGACTGTTGCCTAACAGAAAATGTCTCGCGCAAAAATGGCATTATTATTTCAGTTCTTCGTCATGTTTGTTTTATTTTCACGATTCCAAATCCTATAAACGTGTTGGCATTTTAATTTTTTAGTGAAAAACAGAGACGAGGTTTTGTTAGAAAACAGTGCTGGCGTGAAGTCAAATGCAAATTTTAAGGTAAATATCACAGTTGCTTGAGCATCAAAAACAAAACATAGAAATTTTCAGTTTCTTTTTTCTGTTACGTAATAAGTTTTGGAAATCGATGACACATACATCTACTGCAATTTGTCATATTTGAAATCAAGTGATAAGTGATGGGGCTAGTCAAAAGAACTAATCCAAGACACATTTTCCTACTTTAAATATTCAGAGTGTGATTACAGCAGAGATGACAATATCTGACCTTAGTTCCTCTATCACATAAACATCACATATGCCAACTTGTTTTGAAAGAGACAAACGAGATTCTTGACACATGTCACTTCATTAAGCACAACTTTACATCAGCTTTCACTTAGGCTCCAGTTCATTGCAATACCGCAACGCGCTGGGATTGCACAAACCATGACTAAAATAGGAAATTTTACGAATCCATTAAGAAAAACATCTGTTGTTATTTATCCTCACCAAGAGCTTCTATCGTAGCTTATGGGTTTAACACAAGTTCTTTAACATTATTAGCCCTCAATCCGTGCCACTATTACATCTCTTCAGCCATTTCTCAATCTTATGGGCATTCTTTTGTTCAATGTTTAGATTTTCGCTAGAGCTTGTCCTCGACGAAGCTAACGCATGATTCACATTTACCTGTGTAAGATTAAATTTTTTTTCTCCCTCGTGGTCACAATATTGTATGTTTTCGTCGGACGCACTCCGTGGTACGATGCCCGATCCAGTTTCCGAAAAATTTGTCGAGCAGTTCAATAAATCCCTACTCACTGAAATCCCAACTGTAGTTGACAAGTCACAGCAACCGTCCAGTTCGGAATACAGTTCTGTATCGGCGAGAACCATGTGAATATAATCCATTGTTTTGTATCGGCGAGCCATATTAGTTATGCGATAACGTGACCAGGCTTTTAAAAACTCTGGACAATCATCGTAAAAGATTTCTTCTTCGAGATTACAAGGAAGACTCCGCCATCTTGGAATCCAAACAGAATGATCACTTCGATGGCTTGAAGTTAGAAAAGAAACACAAGAAAATCTGTCGGTCGCTAGAGAGGTCCTGGACTGGATTTTTTTGACGCGTAACTTTGTCGGATAACTTGGGATATCTGGAGTTATAATTACTGGAGGCGATAGCGGCGCTGACTCGCTTTCTGTATCCATGACCGTCGTGAGTTCACGGGAACATTTGTAGGTGTATATGTAAATATTAACTTAACAGGTTGCGAAGAGACTGAGCGATTAATCCTGGGCTAATGCCATTGAATCGAGTGAATTTACGGGCACTTGTGTTTTACAACAGGCGCTGCGTAATATATTCCAACAGGAGATATTTTCGCTTTGTTACACGCATGCTGATCAAAGTCGCAAAATCGTAAATCCAATATTAACTGCCATCTGCTTCTCTATGATTGGTCAGCTTTAAAACTAAGCTTCAAGAAAAGTCCAATACAATTAAAATAATTTGTCTGTTCACTTCATCTCTTTACGATTGCGATTATCAACGAAAACAAAGAACTACAAAGATACATATTCTTAATTTCTTTATCACTTCTCTCGGCGGTCAATTTTCCGTAGGACTGTTGGAAGCTTTCACCAACCATTTTGTAAACAACACGTCAATGCATTGAAGTTTTTACGTATTATTTTTAATCGATTGCTGCTAAGGAAGTTATACAGTGGCACAAGCTGATTTCCATACAGCTCTGACTGTGAACATGAATAATTAACGACGTTTCGATTTCAAGATGTTTTCAGATGAGCATAAAACGGAAACTGAAATCGTGTCATTCTTTACACAATTTTCGCTCATAAATCCGTTGTTAATGCTAAAGGTTTTCGGCTATCTTCTCTGATTGACACTTTCAAACACTTTTTTTATGCTTTCTCCGATTTTTAATATAGTGTAATGCGTTAACGCCTTCATATTAAATTAATTTCGGTTTTTTTCTTCTCTTTTCCGATTTTGTTTTTCTGTGCTTAAAAAAGATTGATCACAGTCATTAAAATGGTTTGTTTGTTTTTTCCGTGCAGTCACCGCTACGGAAGCGAATTTCCATACACAACAGTGCCCGCGTAATTATAAACCCCCACGAAAAGTGGTTTTAGAACATAAACTTTGCGAATGAACGAATCGAAAGAAAGCAACATTTCCGTGCCTTTATTCCAGTAGGTTGATTCATTTTCAAAACGCAGCACAGCTTGCACGAAACAAGTGGTTTACTTACAGCGGCAAACCACTGAGATTTTTAACTATATCATAGAAAATGATTGAAAGACAGGAAATGAAAGAAGCATCGATGAAAGTAACAAAACCTCTGAATAATATACAGTTTTGAAATCCCATTCTGATAATCAATGCTGCAAGGTTGAAAGAATTTTTTTAGCTTATCCCGTGTTCTACTGAGGCGGTAATCATCGACGGATCCGAAACGACATACATCGTTCAGTTCTACCCGCAGTAATATGGAGATCCTTGTCAAAAATAAATACATTTAGCTACCATGAGTTATTGTGTTTTAATGGATGGATATATAACTCTTCTTTTGTAACGGAACACCGGTAATCTTAAAGCTGTGACAGAAATTAAGATATGAGCCCGCAGTAATTGGCGTACGCTGTTGCAGAGTTCCTGCTCATATAATATTATCATAAATTTTTCGCTGGCAAAGCTAATAAAATTAAAATTAAATTTATAATAGTCACACGAAATTGGTCCAACCAGAAAATTCAGTCGCACGCAGTCGAATTTATTCAAAACTGTGCGAAAGAATTGGCCATGTGAATTTGCGAGAGAGTTTTACCCATTGCCGGAAGATCGAAAATCCAATCGAAAGCGCGTTCGATTGGAAAACTGAAATCCTAGCTATAAACTGGTCGCTGAAAAGCTAGTTTATCTGAAAGTGCACTAATTTTCAGTTTCTACTAGATTGGTTTTTAACTGTGTGAATTTCACTAGATTATATTTGTGCTGTTCATTATATTAGCAACAGTACAATCGTAGCAAGGAAGAAGTTTTAAATTAGAAGCGTTCGAAATTTACAATTTTGAACTTTTACCATCGCACTGTCAAAAGCAACCAGCATGTGAACATGCAAGTATGTAAAGGTAATCACATGATTTCGATTGCAATTTGGAATAAATACGATTAAATCTTTCAAAGGATTAAAGAAGTACATGAGCCCGTAAGGTGAGTGCATTTGTAGTATTTGAAATATTGACAAGTGCCTTTATATATTCCAAACTCCACGTAAATAATCATGTGATTACTTGTTAATAACACACTTCAAAATGTAGACTATATAGGCCATATTTTAACTTTATTTATTATATAGACACGGATGTTTTACTGAAAAATATACCACTCGTAAAATTCATAAAAAATACATCCGGGACCCGAGTGGTTTATTTTCCATAATCTCACACGTGAGTTTATCGATGATTTCATTGATATCAAGTTTGTTTCTTAAATTGTACTTAAATTCGTTGGTGTATCATCGAAACATCTTCGGGTCTTCCTCGACAGTCTTCGGCAATCTTCAGACATCTTCGGAAATTCTCGGAAAATGTTCGGGAGCGTTCATCCTGCCTTCGGAACAATTTTGAAATTTCTTCGGAAATCTTCGGAAGGTGGTCGGAAATCTTCGGGAAATCATCAAAAACACCGTCATCAGCATGTCTATATAATAAAAAGAACATTACACGGCGGCTTGAAGATATGAATTTTATTTTCTCGTGGCAAAAAACAATATTTTACTCACTCGCTGCGCTCGTTCGTATGTTTTGCCACTCGAAAATAAAATTCATATCTTCGCGCCCCCGTGTAATATCCTCTATGTAATGGTAATCTGTAATCATACGAGTGATAACAAAATCGGACGACTGCGCAGCGGGAGTCCGATTTGTTTATCACGAGTATGATTACGGACCGAATTGGACGTCACAAAGTATTATTACCAATTAATCATAAAAATGACAATTTCCGAGAAAAGAAGAATAACCAATTAAGAAAGGGAAATTGGCATTAAAATACTGACAAATGTCGCTTTAAAATTGAAAAATGATGGTTGATTAAACTACAACTTTGAATGTGATTGGCTTATTGAACTGTCCGATAATAAACTGTCCGATAACAACTTCGCAAGTGAATTAGTGAAAAATTGAAGTTTTTTTAAACCAAACACGCTCGAGGAAATCGTAATTTTTATGATTAAGTCTATAAAAATAGACTATTTAGTTAAGGCCGAGGTCTTTGTGATACATTGTTTACTAAGGCACGTTGCAGTGCCTTTGTTCCCCCAAATATCTTCAAAAATGTACGAAACTATTCGCAAAACCTTCGATAATGCCAAAAAATCTTCGGCAATTTTTGGCTGATCTCACCGCCTGCTATCGCCTGACGTTCTTTGGAACTCTTCGGATATCTTCGGAAGGGTTCGGGCGATTCTCAGAAGTCTACGGAAATGTTCGGGGTAACATTTGTTAATATTCGCAAGGCTCGGATAATCTTCGGAGGTGCTCAAAAAACGTGTAACTACTTTCGGTTATCTTCGAAAGTTGGTCGGCCTGAAATTTGAATTGACAATCAGGCCTTGCAGTCAAAACTGAGCTGTGCTACCGATACGACACCATAATAGCCTTTTCATCGCAGATAACAAAAATATAGACAATGCTAAAGTTGCTTTGGCCTCCTCTAATGGTTGACTTGAGAATTCCGGGTTTAACTTGACGAGGAACAGCATACTTTGTTCACTCGACGAACTACTAGCGATGACGGGACGCTAGCGACCGTCATAATGGAAAAGTACAGTAACCAAATTACATAGGAAACAGTGGGAACAGAGGAACACAATAGCAATAGGAACAGAGGAACAGTAGGCACCGCAGAGTGCCCACTGTTCCTCTGTGCCCACTGTTCCTCTGTGCCTGCTGTTCCTCTGTGCCCACTGTTCCTCTGCGCCCTCTGTTCCTCTGTGCCCACTGTTCCCTTATGCCCACTGTTCCTCTGTGTCCACTGTTCCTCTGTGCCAACTGTTCCTCTGTGCCCACTCTTCCTCTGTGCCTACTGTTCCTCTGTGTCCACTGTTCCTCTGTGCCTGCTGTTCCTCTGTGCCCACTGTTCCTCTGCGCCCTCTGTTCCTCTGTGCCCACTGTTCCCTTATGCCCACTGTTCCTCTGTGTCCACTGTTCCTCTGTGCCAACTGTTCCTCTGTGCCCACTCTTCCTCTGTGCCTACTGTTCCTCTGTGCCCACTGTTCCTCTGTGCCTGCTGTTCCTCTGTGCCCACTGTTCCTCTGCGCCCTCTGTTCCTCTGTGCCCACTGTTCCCTTATGCCCACTGTTCCTCTGTGTCCACTGTTCCTCTGTGCCCACTGTTCCTCTGTGCCCACTGTTCCTCTGTGCCTACTGTTCCTCTGTGTCCACTGTTCCTCTGTGCCAACTGTTCCTCTGTGCCCACTCTTCCTCTGTGCCAACTGTTCCTCTGTGCCCACTGTTCCTCTGCGCCCTCTGTTCCTCTGTGCCCACTGTTCCCTTATGCCCACTGTTCCTCTGTGCCAACTGTTCCTCTGTGCCCACTGTTCCTCTGTGCCCTCTGTTCCTCTGTGCCCACTGTTCCTCTGTGCCAACTGTTCCTCTGTGCCCACTGTTGCTCTGTGTCCACTGTTCCTCTGTGCCCACTGTTCCTCTGTGTCCACTGTTCCTCTGTGCCAACTGTTCCTCTGTGCCCACTGTTCCTCTGTGCCTACTGTTCCTCTGTGCCCACTGTTCCTCTGTGCCAACTGTTCCTCTGTGCCCACTGTTCCTCTGTGTCCACTGTTCCTCTGTGCCCACTGTTCCTCTGTGTCCACTGTTCCTCTGTGCCAACTGTTCCTCTGTGCCCACTGTTCCTCTGCGCCCTCTGTTCCTCTGTGCCAACTGTTCCTCTGTGCCTACTGTTCCTCTGTGCCCACTGTTCCTCTGTGCCCACTGTTCCTCTGCGCCCTCTGTTCCTCTGTGCCCACTGTTCCTCTGTGCCTACTGTTGCTCTGTGCCCACTGTTCCTCTGTGCCTACTGTTCCTCTGTGTCCACTGTTCCTCTGTGCCCACTGTTCCTCTGTGTCCACTGTTCCTCTGTGCCAACTGTTCCTCTGTGCCCACTCTTCCTCTGTGCCAACTGTTCCTCTGTGCCCACTGTTCCTCTGCGCCCTCTGTTCCTCTGTGCCAACTGTTCCTCTGTGCCTACTGTTCCTCTGCGCCCTCTGTTCCTCTGTGCCCACTGTTCCTCTGTGCCAACTGTTCCTCTGTGCCCACTGTTCCTCTGTGTCCACTGTTCCTCTGTGCCTACTGTTCCTCTGCGCCTACTGTTCCTCTGTGCCCAGTGTTCCTCTGTGCCCACTGTTCTTCTGCGCCCTCTGTTCCTCTGTGCCCACTGTTCCTCTGTGCCCTCTGTTCCTCTGTGCCCACTGTACCTCTGTGCCCACTGTTCCTCTGCGCCCTCGCCAGGTAGAATAATGAATGAATGAATGAATTAATTAATTAATTAATTAATTAATGACTTTATTTTACATGGATGAACCGGCTTAGCTCTGAAGCTACTTTGCTGGTTTTCCGTGAAATACATCAAGATACAAGTTTAAAAATACTAAAATAAACCATTCAAAAGAATCTATCACAATAAAATACATAAAACACTATGGGATTAAAATCAGTTTAAATTACAGAAGATTATACTTATAGTCTCTAGTCCTGATTAGATTCATTATACTTAGAGGGGCTCTGTCCTAGAAACAGCGATTAATGATGACATGCATATCTTGAATGCGTCGACTCTCTAAAGTACTCCCTATACCAATCCTCAGTAATAGTTCCTTGTATGGTGCTGTTTTATCTTTAAAAAGATATCTGAGGGCGCGCTCATTCACCCCCTCTGATTTATCAGTGTTGCGAGATCCACAATGATGCCAAACTTGGCTACAGTAGTAAACATTCGGTAATATAAATGCACGATACAGCGCCTCTTTAGTTTTAACTGGCAAAATTTCTTAAGTTCGTTTAGTACATTCACTTTCCCGCCAACTTTCCGGCAAACAGACACAATTCATGCATCGAATTTTAATTTGTGGTCAATATTAACACCAAGGAACTTGATTTCGTTACATAAAGGAATTTTTACAACATTCGATATTCATATCATAACAAGTGTTATTTTGAACAAAATATGTTGTTCCTCGTCAAATTAAACCCAAAGTTGTCGAGTTAAATATTAGAAGAAGCCAACGTGACCTCGGCATTATCTTTTTTTTTATGAGCTGAGAAGAAAATGACCATGATCTTATCAGCTCGGCATGGACTGCCATTCGTACTGCGCAACCACCGTATGCAAGGTTCGGGTGAGCCTCGACCACCTTCGAACACCTCGGATCATGCGATGGCCGTGGGTAGTCTTCGAGTGTCTTCTTACAGTCTTCGGTTATCTTCGTTGAAATTTGAACTGGTGTTACACTTTTTGCATCGGTGTTACACTTGAACTGCACTGCTCTTAGCCGATCACAATCGATTAATTCTTTCAAGCATATTACTAATGCTCTTATTACAAACATTTTTAAATCACTGGTGAACCTTGCAATCTGATTGGCTCTCAGTAGTGCGATTTATTTACGAATCGCGCTATTTTTTCTTTAAACTGTTTTTTTTTTCCGGCCAATGAATAATTTGACTTCTTACTTCCACGAGCGCAAGTTGGATATGAGATGGTAAATAGCTCAAATGATCTCATATCCAACAAGCGCGAGTGGAATAATTATTATTCCGTGTAAGTCAAGAAGTCAAATTATTCCCGTATTTTTGTTGTTTCTTAATGGCCAAAATTCAGCAATAAACCTCAGCGCGAGGCTCTGAGGAATAAACCCTGTAGTTATTCCCCGGAGCCTCGTTCTAAGGTCTATTGTCTTAGGCTGAATTTTAATATATCGAAATTGGACTATATTTTAATGAACAAGTGTGAATAGACGCATAGATGACGTCATAAACAATGGCCAAATCCCTATATGAGATGTACCTGCAGGGAATCATGGTATAGTTGTATTCATCATCTTGGAGCTGAACTGGCGGATACCATGATTCCCTGCGGGCGTGACTCCCAGGGAGTTAGGCGTTTTTTGTTGTCGATGTTTCGTTATATTATAAGAGAAATAGATCCCATGTTCCCGTGTGTCTACTCAGCAATTTATCACACAAGACGTCAAAATGTGGTAAGAGCATCATTGATACATTTTTTGTTCTTGTAATATTTTGATGTCATCTGTAATCAATCACTTAGCAGACGCACGGTAACTTGGAATCTTTTTGTCAAATTTACAGCTTCGAGTGTGTTCTAGCATGTGAATCTCCTTTCTAAATTCGAAAGGCGAGAAACCGCAAATAACCTAAGGGCTTCTGAGAATAAACTCAATGTTCCATTTCCGCGCACAAACTATTTCAAAAATAACTTCAGCTATAGTGGCGCCATACTTTGGACCAGTCTTTGTTGTGACTTAAGGGAAGCTGAGTCCCTTAGGCAATTTAAACGCCTACTCAACGGAGAACAATAAGGCACGCCATTCGTGGGAAACAGCTTTTTATTGAAATATCTTCATTATATTAGGTATCAGGCATTAGGTATTATGTATTAGGTATTTTTAGCAGACGAATTTTTTACGGTGGATAAATATTACCTATGTCTATCTATCTATCTTTCCAGACACGGAATAGCAGCAGGGCATAGTTTTTACCTCGAAAACTAAGGTTTATTTATATTGATCATGAATGCAGGCGTTATTGAATTATTTGGGAGGTCTTTTCTGGAAAGATATTGCCTGCGTTCTTCTTTTCACACGTTTATGGACTGCGTGGGTCAAATGAGCAAATTATTTGGCGAGCCAATCAAAAGGCGTAATAAACGGTATGATCAGATGGCCGATGTTAATCATGCTGTTGTTATATTATATCTAACGGTTCGCAAAAGTCACGGACGAATACATGAATGGATATCACTGGCAGACTGGCAATTTTTGGCAACAATTTTTTTTAACAATTTCTCGATAGGCCCGGGCTTTTCATAATACTAAAATATTTGCTCGTTCAAGTCAAGATGGTGGGTTACAATCAATTATGAGTGGCCCTTGCGCCGTCTTTAGTATGAATTATCTCCATTTCATGTCGTTGTATTAACCTTTCAGTCAAATAACTACGTTCGCCTTCCTTTCTGTTTCTGTATTGATGTTCAATGATTCTTCCCTTAGACGTCTGAGGGTATTAGGTGCCTCCTACAGTGTAAGGAAATACAGCCACCAAAATGGTGCAACCAGTTGATTTATTGTCCACCCTGAGATCAAAACACTTGTAGTCACATACCTGGTTTTCCTTCCTGAATTTTTTTTCCCAACATCAAGTTGGTGCAAAATTCATGTTTTCACCCCAATTACAAAAAAAATGTAGTCATTCAGGTGATTCCTTTGCATCGCATTGCGCATCCCTAGTGCGCAAGATATTCGCGTTATTAGCGCACGCACAAAACGTAAGAGATTTCCCTGAAGTGAAGTTCGACAGCGAAATGCTGTTTTCTCTTAAACGAGCACGGTGACCCCCACTTTATTTTAATGCATGAATTTAAATTAGATAAGGTTATCTACAATATAAGCTTATCTCGATTTGAAGAAAAGTTTAAAATTCTGGTAAAAAATATTTTGGTTTTAATGCTGTAAGGAACACGTGTTAAGGTTGTGCTGGGTAGGCGAGCACGCAGAGAATTTTTACGTTTGTAGTATAATCGTAACTAATAGACAAGTATATGAAGAATAAAAATATGTTTATAAAATACCGTATAAAGGATAGGAAGCTATGAATAAAACGGTGTAAAGAAATGAAAGATATAAAAACGAGCAACAGAAGGTAGATATAACAGGTAATGAGTTTGTTAATATGTTGACAGGTGGGATTTTTTAGGAATAAAGTTTTAAATTAGTAATTAAAAATCCATTAGGGGCAAACATGGCATTTGAATTTTCAACAAAGCCTAACAGAAAAACTTGGACTGTCTTATCAGATAATTAGTCAATAAAGCTGTCAGCAGATGGATACCTTTAAAAAGCGATTGTTTCAAAATGAATTATTCTGTGACACTCATTTCTCGAGCATCTCCAGCAAATTCCACACTCGAATTCGCTCTGCCGTTATGTTGACCGATATGAGTAAGATCTCAATCTCGTTGGCCCTCTTGTGTTTGGCTGTCTCAGTGTTGTTGCTCTGCACTGACCAAGAAGCAGAGGCTGCTGCGCCACTTCCACGATTGGGAAGAAGAGAAGAGGTAACAGTTAAAGTAAAACTCGCAGTTTTATTAGCTGTTCATAACAGGCTGGCTTCGCTACATCAGTTCGCGCTTATTTTGAGTATAATTATGGAAGCTATTCCTGTAGTACTATCCACCCTTTAATAATATTGATTTAACAAAGAATTTCTGGAGGAAAATAAATTGTTTCCAGTTGTTTCAAATATTATCAATGTTAAAATCCTCATTCGGCGTTTCTCTTTCCAGTTGATTCCTTCACGAAGACACATTTGCGAGGTTGCACGTTCCCTAAATTGCCAGACAGATGAGGATGATCAGCGAAGGGAAATGGAGTTAACCGGCGGAAACTGACCAATACCATTAAAGAAATCTTGTAAAACGCATTCTGTAAAGGACCACGAGATGTCCTTAGCTGAGATGTAGATACACTGAAATTACGAACTATGAATATCGCCAATAAAACAAAGCTTATAATTACTTGAATAAACATGAAGTTGTTGAAGTCACTTCTGACAAAACTTAACTACCACTCGCCCGGAGCAGGCTCAGTACCTTAAGATTTAGTTTATATTATTGTAGCAGTTTTGTACGGGCTTGTGAAGTCGATGTACTCCAGCCTTACAAAACCTTTTACAAAGTCCCATAGCATAGAAATTGTTTCGGAAGTCCTCCCTTCCGAGAGAATACGAATTGAGATTTCGCTAGGAAAGGTGTTCTTCAATTGCTGTTTGTCAATATTTGCAGTCTCGAACTGAATGTAAGCCATCAGCCGCCGATTTAAAATGCAAGGCTGATTAAGGAGCTGGAAAGTTTTCTTTTCAGTTCGGTTTTCACCGCATTTCATCCTGCTTTTTTCAAATATTGCGAGTAAACTTTTTATTCTCACTTTCCTGACTGGTTATGAGTAGTTAGTCCTGCCTAAACGAAATATTGGGCCAAGTTTTTAAGATTTGAAATGAAAAGACTCACATCTGTTTGAGTGTCGTCGCATACTTTTAAAGTTTGTTTATTTAGTACATCACTAATGGCCATAAGTTTTGTTTGTTTAAGAAGTCCTTGCGTGGTTAACAGGAGCCATTGAATGCTGTCAATTGACATGAACACCTGCGACAAATTAATTTGAAATTTCAAAAGATGTCTTATTTGGAAGATAAAAATAAAAAATGACGGCATTAAAACTCCAAAGTCAATAAAAGACCTTAGGAGCGAGTTTGAAATATACTTATTATATGGCTAGCTAGCTATACCTATTATATGGCAAGATGAATCAAATCCGGCGCTGTGATTGGCTACCCGAGCGCTCGGGACTACCCGCCTTGTCCCGCAAGAAAAATTCCCCAAAAGCCATATAATAAATCCTTTATTGACCAAGCTTGCTCGGTCAAGATGGCTTGATATTGGCATCGTTCTTTTTTTTTGCGTGTTTATGGACCTCGACTCCGTCTTGGTCCATTAACACGCAAAAAAAGAACTCGGCCAATATCCAGCCATCTTGACCGAACAAGCTTGGTCAATAACCCATACTTACTGTACACTCGTTTTTTATAAGAATATCGCGAGGCAGAAATTTGCGAATTTTTAAGAATATTTTACCAGTAAGAATAAACCCAATTATCTGTTCTTAACTAAACCGTGTAAAATCCTTACTTTCTCTAAACAGCAAAACTAGCTAAAGAGCAACAGAAACAACACTAGCCATATGTTCGATGCTAATAACGTTTCTGCAAGAAGTTGTGTCCGTCATATGAGGCTTAAATGCCTAAGGGATGGCTCTAGAATTACTTTAACACCATACCTTCGAAAACAGAAATGCCTTATGTTATAATCTAAGAATATTCATACGAATATTTTCAGCTCAAAATCGGCCGAAAAATACGAATATTAAGCCCCGGCCGGAAAAACAATATTCTTAAAAAAGGGTGCAATGGCAATTTCCTCGGCCTTCGCCTTTTTTTTTTCACTGGTTAATTTATAAGTTTTTCAAAGTCAATTATTCCTCCTCTGCCTTTTGCTTCTCGCTCTATACCTTTCTCCAGCTTTAACTCAGGTTAAAGGAATTTTTTCTTTGAATGGCTCAGTGGGAAGGTATGTGGGTACAATCGTAATCATGCGTTCGGCGATACGACGGATGTTGAACAAATATCAGGATTCAGTCATTACGGTCAATAAAAAACATTTTATTAAAGAACACAAATAATATTCTACACACTCGATTCAGCATGATGAGAAAATAGTTCACGGACTGGAATTTAGTTCGTATAGTGTGATCGTCCGGGTGAGGGTAGTCAACTGTTGTTGGTGACTGACGTTTCGACAACCTGAGCGGAAGTCATCTTCAGAGTCAAGTGAATAGTTTAAAAATCGACGTGTAACCAGGGGACATAATTAAAGAGTTAAAAAGACGTTCTCTGGTTAAAAGTTTAAAAACGTGAGCTTTCGATTGCCAGTCTGCAATCTTTAAAAGTGAAGATAAAGATTGCAGACTGGCAATCGAAAGCTCGCGGTTTTAAACTTTTAACCAGAGAACGTCTTTTTAACTCTTTAATCAAGTGAATAGTGTTTGTCAGTCGATGATGTTATAGGTTTGGTCCGTTGAAAGTGATTGGTCACTTTAGCCATGATGGTATTAGCTGAAAGACTCGTGTCATCAGTCATTGGTCAGTTTCGATCCGTCTTTTATTAGTCAAATTGGTTGGTTTGAGGTCCGGGTATAGTCAAATTAAGTCGATCTGTTAGAAGTCCGTTTATCGGTTTCGTTTGCGTCGTGGATAAGTCGTTTATAATGCACCGGTAGTTGTTGACATCTGTTAAGAGGCGTTTGTTTTAAGTTAGTCTACCAGCTTTCAAGAGTCAGTCGTTGAAAATAGTTCGTACTGTAGGTTAAGCATTGAGCAGTGTCCCAGTCAATGTTGTGGTTTGTTAGTTCATGATGTACAGCATGTGATTGTTGGTCTTTTTTGCCATACCATCATGGCAAAAATGACCAATCACTGTCAACGGACCAAACTTATAACATCATCGACTGACAAACACTATTCACTTGACTCTGAAGATGACTTCCGCTTAGGTTGTCGAAACGTCAGTCACCAACAACAGTTCTTCTTAGAACTACCCTCACCCGGACGATCACACTATACCAACTACTGACACTCCTTGGTTCAAACCATTTACTCTATGACTGGAATTTGTTGGAGATCAGAGTCCATCTTTCCCAGGCATCTACCGGCCATTTCTCTCTACTTTTACAGTATTATTTGATTATTTTTTTAACGGTGCGGAATGAAATTCAAAGGTTCTTTATCGGCGCGTGCACTTTGTGCTTTTACCTCGCCATAAACATACTGTCTCAAACAACAAACAAACAATGATCGATGATCATGAGGCAGTAGAATACAAGTTATTACACTTAAATAATTAAATAGGAGTAAGGACGAATTTCAGTTCTGCCGGTTCACTGCTGTCTGACCTCACATATTAGACGCGCTGTAAAATAGTAAAAGAAAATACATCATGAATTAGGATTTGCTTAGTGGCAAGATGAGAGGTACGTGTAAAGTTGCATCTCTGAGTTGAAGTTGAAATTGACGCCGTACACCGTGTCATCATAATGTGCAACTAACGAGTAAAACAAGAAACTGCCCTATGAAACCGAAAACAATGTAAAAGGAGAGAAAACAATTTGTAAATTTGTTATCTCTTGTTAGAGTAGATATAAACAATAGCCGCATCTGGCAGGAAAGTATGCTCGGATGTCCAGGAACATTATCTGTTACGAATAGCGAAAAATTTTCCGAGAATGAAGCTCGAGGAAAACTGTGAGCCATTAGGAACAGATGATATCCAAGGACAAATATAAGAGCATATTTTAAGTCAAATGGAGGCTATTGTTTTTATTATCCTTCAAATATTTTTCGCAACACGCGCAGTTTTGAAAATTGGAGAATATCACTCGGATATCACCCAGCCGGAACATATTCAGTCACGTGACGCGTTTAGACCAATCGCGAGCGAGCTGAAGTATTTGATGGATTATAATTACTTTTGATCACAGAAATAAAGAGTGCTAGGCTCGATGCTCTAGATCAATTCTAAGTGATTTATTAGAGGTTATATAGTTCCAATAAGTGTTGGACTTGCTTAGTACAGAATAATTTGGGAGGTTCTCCAGGGTGAGCCACTATAGTAGACTTTTACCCTGCCTCGTCCCCAGTCGCCCGCGCGATAGTAAAATTAACTAGTGAGGAGAGGCGCAGGGAATCATGGGGAGGAGATGCTGGCGCACCCGCTTCTACTCGCGCCTTCTTGCGCATGCTCACTCCCAGTCTCCCAACTGCCCTTTGTGCTAAGAAAAAGATAAGAAAAGCCTGTGGAGCAGGCAGACTTTTACCTACATTATAAAACATCGCTCGAACGAAAAACTCACTTTTTAGCCTGTTTTTTTGGGCTGACGTTCTTCCTCACGGTCTTCCCAACCCACCGTCGGATCTTTCTTAACACCTCTCCGCTCCAGGCCTGTACCAAGCTAGTCGATGACAGCAGCAGTTTTTGTTTTGACGTATTCTCGTGGCCGCAAATCAAGAACAGCTTTCCCGTCACGAGGGAGGAGCAGGTAAGGTTGGCATTGCTCCAGATCTTCACTGCGAGACCTTTGCTAATGGTGACGTTGTTTTGTCTGAACACTCTGGAAACTCGTCCGCGGATTATAGTGTGGTTCTCGAGTCTTTCTATCAAAATTGCTTTGAACTTGATAACTGAAAAAAAGTTATGTGCTATCAGATCTTTTATTAGAGGGGTCAACAAGACTTCCTTGGGAATTGCTACCCCTGTGGGTGTTTAACCCGGGTAACACCCCAGGGGAAAAGGCAGCCGGAGATCAAGGGCCACAGTTTATAGTTGAGACGCAAGTTTTAAACTGCGTGTGCCTTGCATTTCCTGTACATCGTAAGGCAAAAAACGAGATTTAATGAGAGTGTTTTTTGTAAAAGTACTAAGCAATGATACTGTTAGCAAATTCGTTTGGTCACACAGTAACAAATAGAAGCTGGATAATTTGTCAAAAAAGTTTCGTCCCGGTCACCAAGGCTGGCGAAGTATTCATATGGGAAAATTTTCAACCTGGTTACCGAGATCTCGGTATAACCGAATCAGCCGTAAAAAGTGGCGAGGTGAAATCTAGAAAACCAAGCGAGCCTGGTTGATAGGGTTCGTATGAAGAGGCTCTAAAAGTCACACTATTGCCTCAATACTCTTTTTCTTTGGCCATCGTAGCTTAACAAGAAATAAAACGCAAACTGCAGTGATAAACATCGCACACAATGAGCATTGTTGGAAAACAAAAATTATATCTTTGCAGATACAGGAAGATTAGTTATGGATTGTACACACGCCGAGCGAAAGGCTTTAACTTATGCTCTCACCATAGTCGAAACGTTTGCTGGCACATAACTTGTAATCAACGGGTGGTCTGTCCTCGCATGAGTTTTTCTTTTCAATCTCTATAATTGGATAAAAGAATAGGTAGTTAAGATAAGTAATTAAAAAAGCATTTTTGATAGTTAAATAATCCAGTGAATTATAATGATCCACTTAAATCTGACCCTGTCAGGGGCCGCTTTAGGGTTCAGCCAAGGGTACTGGTTGTTGTGGTTTCACTTTCGCAGAAGGTGACAAGTTCAAAATTGAAAAATAATTTCAGTTTAATTTTGCAAAATATTGAAACACGGAACCACATGTAGTTAAATGTATAAACATTACCTCGTAAAACTACTGCTAAATAAGCCTTTTATTTAAATGGTTACAAAAACGATTTGGGGATTCATCTGAAGTTAAAACGCTAACGTAATAAACAGTACCATACGAAGGTACTGCTTAATAGCTCAGTTTTAATTGAAAAGCCACACAGAACGGTTTTATCCACAGAATTAAAAGTTAGCAGCATATTGAACAGTAGTATTACTCAGGTCTCATTTCAATGGCCACACACTGATGTTTCATCCACAGATAATACTACATTATACCCACATAAGCGTATTACACTTAGATAGAACCACAATAATTCACTGGAAGTTTGAGTAACGGTACACAAAAGGTAACTGCGGCCTTGGATTATGAAAATTAAGTGATATTGTGGTACGTTCAAATTGCAGTGCTAGGTAAAATAATCTTAATTAAGCAATTTTGTTTTTTATTCGACAATGTAGAACATTTATTGTCTCTTTAGACAGGCAATTATTTTCGGAAGAGCTAGCTATTTAGCAACTTCAGACGGGTTGCCAAAATCGTCAAGGAAGGGCGCTGTTTCAAGTATGGGTGGCGGTAGGCTCTTACAAAGAGGAAATACTCCGTAAGTTTACAGAACAAAACTGTAATTATGTAGGCGTGGCTTCCTGTCAACGTGACGCGGAAAATGACGTTGATAGTGAATAGAGCTTTTACAAATTTTCAAGAATACGTGCTTAGAGGTTGTGTGGAAATGGCAGTTTCAAGAGGTAATTAAAAGAGTGTTCTGTTTCATCACTCGTTACTTGGTTCTCGACTCGTCTATGAAAGGCGTTTTCAATTTATTTTCAGATATTGACATAGAACGAAAATATCGATTGCTCATTGGTCAATAGCAGCCAGAGATGATCAATAATAAACAGCGATGACAAATAGTCAAAGAGTAAATGAAATAATTTAGGTCAGGGCCCTGTCTTGTAAAACAAGGCCAAGGAATTATCCCAGTCAACATAGGAAAATCAGATATTACTCGATGTGGTACTTAGTGTTTGTTACGAGGGCCACAGAGAAAACTTCATTGTGGCCAAAATGAGAGGATGTTTTTGACCTTTGTTGCCCAGAGCTATTACATGGCACGCTCAAGCGCACATAATTCATCAGGTATTTTAAGTACCGTCTCGATCATTTTTTATTGATAAACCGCCCTCACAGGATGCGAATGGTTAGCAGTAAGCCAGAGTAATCCCTATATATCATTCAAAGCGATGAATGTAATTTTTCCGCTTCTAAAGCCAGCTAAGAAAACAAATTTAACAAAGATTAAAGGGTATTGCCAGTGGAAGTTTCTCGAAGAATTCTTCTTACTTGCAAAAACAATGAATCAAATTTCGGACTTAAGTAAAGGACTAAAGTCTTGTGATAATTTAACTCTCAGTTATTCGTGTAAATCTGTCTTATGATTAGCAATGTTGATTAGATTACATGTAAACGTTACAATGGTTTGGCTGCAATAAATATGCATCATTTAAAATCGGTTAAATGCAGTAACGCAGCGGATGAAGAAGATTATTACATAACAACTGGAAACTAACCTGCAGGCTTCGAGACAGAAACGAATGAGTCTGGCTTGATACACACACTGTCAGAGAACTCGGGAAGTTCTTCGCACCTCACAACCTTTTGCCAGTCCTTTAGTGGAAAAACTTCTGCACAGTCCGTCTTAATCTGTTCACACAAGGATCGGCATGGCTTAATGACCTTCTCCTCCTCGATTCCTGGTAAACACATCGGCAGGTAAAACGAACACATAAAAAACACCACGTGTTTGGAACAGTTCACGCGTTGCACCAGCGACCTGTACAGTTCTATCGACCTGTTCGCCAAGGCTTGGTTCTGGTCACCGACTGCATTTGGAAAACGAGAAAGATTGTACGGTAGAACACGGCGACAAAGAGGTATGGAGATTTTCTCGCACTTTTGAGGAAGATCAAAGCGAAATCCATCTGCTGTATGAAAAGATAGAGCGAGCATTACCAAAAGCCAAACGAACAACATCTTGCAACATAAACAAACAACTATTGCACTTCGAAGAATAGTCTATCTTGTGCCCGTTTGGTAGATGTCTTATATACACGTTTAGCTTAGTAAGGTATTTGAATTACGCTTGAGCAAAGAACGTCAAGCCGGATAATCAATGAGAGTGTTTTTCAACCAGACAGGTATCCCCTTAACCTTTGCTCTGTTCGGAGGTACGGATTATAGATTTAAAAAATGTCGGTCTCCTATGCGTTGTCTGAGCTTAGAAAATTTTGTGTAAATCTCATCAAATGGTCAAGGCAGTGAATAAAGACAAACATTTTCCTGTCTTTGAGGTCGCCTTGCTCAAAGATGGCGGAAAACGGATAAGACCACACCGCACATGAAATCTACACGAGGCTCTGGCGGTGATCGATTTTAATGATTATCCGCGTATAACTGGTAATTCCGGTACGCCTTTTGAGCACGTTCAAGTTTGACAGATGCTTATAAAACATAATTTGTTGAAACACTACACGTGGTTAGGATTCCTCAGTCTTTCGTTTTCCGGGGCACTGGAATATTTTGAAATTCTTTTCAGCAGCTACTGTAGTAATTAGCCCTGTTGTAAATTCTTTGATTACAATGATAATTTCTAACGAAGGGACAAAGGAATTGAAGCGTGCAAAACCATGAAAAAAAAACTCTTGGCTCATGGTAAGAACATTTCAGGACGGCGATCGATTTTTAATGATATTTTATCGGCTTGTACAAGGACCACTTCGTCTCAAAATGGGATTAAGAGCAATTTGTGTTATCCTGTCTTTCCGGCCAAGTGATTACACAATGCGCTTTCTTAACAGCTACAAAACATATTTTCAATTCAAAAATTCAACACAATACAATCGATAACCAAAACCAACAAATTCAATAGCATCATTGTCGCAAAGATTGCAGACTTTATTATCGTATTCCCCCAACTCCTATCAGTTTTACTATTACTACAACTAAAGGAATTTTTGCTTGGCGAGTTTATTTATTTTCTGAAAAAATACTCAAAAGTCAATTCTACGATCAGTTCACGGGAACTCTTGCCAATTTTTCGTGCATAGAAACGGTACATTTTCCGCTTTGATTCTGACGATAAATGAAAAAAATGCCCATCTGAGAACTGCAGACTGAAGGAAGACTCATTTGTTACATATATAGTCCCATCATGTTTTAACCCTATATGCCTTTTGACATATGATGTTCTGAACGTTGGCACGCGAAGTATGCAAGCATCTTTTCCCGAAGTCGATCAGAGATGACCAATTTAGGAAGCTGAACCTCTCGCCTGTAAGCACGGTGGAACTGATAGAGTTTGAGCCTTCAGTCGACTAGCCTTGTTTGTGAAAAAAATCAAGAAAAAAAAATTATAAAAATCACTTTTTCTATTAGATGCAAGAGAAGTTTTTGATGTATATAGAGCCATATACTTAAGGAATTAATCGTGCCAGCGTGGTAGAGAAATACCTCTGAGTTAAGACCAGTTAAGTTAAGAATACGACAGAATCATTCAACAGTTTTTCAGGTGCGTTAAAAACTGTAAGCCTCGGTCAGCTTTAAGATGTTTGCTCAGTGGCATGTTGAAGATTCAGACCCGACAAAGAAGATATTTTTTGGCCCAGTTCATGCGACAAAGATGTAGTGTATTACCTCTAGAAATAACAGGGGTTGGCCAGAAGAAACAGACATTCAGTTGATTATCGCTATTTCTGTTTTACCAGGCTTGTAAATAAACGCCTGGGTTTAGATAGGAACTGCCACAGTTTATGACCTAAAGATCTAAACAAACCAGCCGCTTACGAAACCCAATTTAGTTTTACATGACAGCTTGAAAATCAAACAGATCCGGTGGATATGTTTGAGTGACTTGTTTTCGACATTGCGTATTTCTCATATGCATGCTTCGCAGTTGTAAAATGTTTACCATTTTCAAAATGGCATTTTTGCTTAGAGAAATAAGGATAACATCACGATAGTCATTATCAGTCAATTTTCTCTAAACAGACACAATCATCAGATCTGTAGAAACTAGCAAAAAAAGGCTGTTCATGAAAATTCTGATCGTTTACATAAATGTTCTTTTCAGTACAATGAAAAGCCATCTTCGGATGCAGTTTCGAGCTAATAGCAACATTGCAAAATTAAGAAACACCGTTCTTGTACAGCAATTTCATTATCAGCTGGTAGTTGTATTTATTTTTACCAGACACCATGTAAAAAAGCTGAGCCCCTAATTTAGCAATGGGACTTTGAGATCTTGTGCCGATAGTTGACGGGGGTACAGTCCGAGTCAACTGCCAAGTAACAGAAATTGAGAGCGAATAATCTGTTCTCAATCTACGAGTCGCTCAAAACTTTATCTAAATCCTCTTCACGGACACTTGGAAGACGTAAAGAAGCGACCGCCATAAGATTTTTTTAACAGCCGCACACTTCTAGGCTATTCACTATCTAAAACAGAAAAGATAGTGAGTATAGTGTAGCCAATACAACAACAGCATTCATGATAGATTGCTAGTATAGTTATTACAGTTATTTCACCAAGATATAGAAACACAGAACTAGCACGAACTGTTGACGTAATGGCGGCACAGGGAAAGAGAATTTACATTTGGATAATCGAGGTCAACTAGTGATTTTCCTTTCTATTTCTCGCAGTGTTTTCTAAAAACAAATTGAAACTATTTCCTCCGTGTTTCTGTGAAGTCACAAAAGCGCTTGTGAACTTTTTGGATAATTCGAAAATGCTGTGGAAGCACCTCAGCCTCACCTTATGTTTTTTTTTTGTTCTCACAACATTTCTTGTTCTCTCAAACTTCCCCTTACGTGTTTCTGTACTGAACTACTAATAGAAACACGGAAAATTAATTTACAGGTCATCAATTGACTTTTTGAGGCAAAATCAGTATAGTAAATTAACTTTCCAACTGGCTACTAAGTTGGCAGTTTTGTCGTTCTTCGCAGTGGCTCAGCCGGTGAACTGGGTAAGTACTTGGTGTATCCCTTATCATAGTGTATTTAGAACGTAGCATAGTATATTTATCCTTATTATAGTGTATTAGATACACTATAATATCTGGAAGGGATACATGAAGTACTTAGGGTGAACTGCTAATGATATCCGCTGAAAATATTCCTCACTGGGACCTGGCTCACTTGAAGTTAGATTGGCCCCTCTCGATCGATCGTCCCAAGTTAAAATGCGTGACTGTTCTAGAAACGGTTCGGGAACTGAATCAGCGAACAACCATCCGTGGAGATTTTTAAATGATACCATTTTCAAACAATCTTGTAAGTATACGATGGTGGGGGCACTAATAAAATCGGTTTGCTTCGTGCCTTGTGGTGACTGGGTAGTCACAAAAATTCTAAGCAATTCGCATAGCGATTTTGTTTTCTCTGTCTTCTTTAGTTGAAAATTTTCGAGTCTGCATGGAGATTCCGATTCCGATGGGAAAAGGTTCTCGGCCAAAGTATGTCTTCAACCGAAAAAGTTGTTATGAGTTTTAGCCGACCATAACATTACACGAAATTGAGTGTATAAACGCTAGCTTCCATGCACAGCACGCTCCAATGTTTTCCCCAGACGTTCTCTGTTTTCCTGCCTTCTCAGAAACACTGATCTCGTAATTCTGTGTGATATTTAAATCATTGATCTTTCAATTGCAAGACTGTTTAATATTCTCCCTATTAAACGAAGTTACTTAATTGTTTTTTTTTAGTAATTATTTAGATTTATTCAAGAGTTCCAACTACACTGCTCTAAAACATTTTCAAACCTGAGATGAGCAGGTTAAAATTAGTTATCAAAGTAATTATTTAAAACAAACACACAGGATAATAATACTAGTGAACTGGCCGGAAATTATTCTAATAAATTTTATTACCTGTATTATTAAATTTTGCTATATCAAATTCAGTCCTTAAATTGTGCAGTGGATTTCAGGCGTAAGTGTTTCATAACCACACATGAAAGTTAAGTGCTACAGGTTTTATTCTAAACTGATACATGATGAATGTACAAAATTGTTGAGTCGCTTCGCTCTATAAGCGTTTCTAGATCTTTTTAGCAAATTAGTGATAAGTTTTGGTTACCTTGTCATTTCTGTAAATCGAAGAACACTCAAGCAATGCAAAGTATGTGACGTTTGATTCTCAGTCGCGGCTGGGAAATAAGTGCTAAATCGTAAATTAACTTCTAATAGGATCAGTCTTTATCTCATTTATTTTTCACGCAATGGAATCTGTTCTGCTGATCAACTTTCTACTTGACATACCAACTATCTCATTCTAACTCACCTGCAGGCACGAAATCATTTTACTGACGTTTAAACTATGTCTATGACACATATCAACTGACAGCAAATGGCAAATATTGAAAGCAAATTCAGTTTAAAGGGATCTTGATTTTTTGTTTGATGTTTTATATATATGTTGAGAATGAATAACGGAGTAAATTATTCAGTTGTTGATCCCTCCAAACCGAAAGTGTCTTCAGCAAACAGCAATGACATTGAGACACGTATTGTCGTATTCCTCTTTCAAACTAAACGACCACTACCGACTTCTTTTATTCTGTTAGTTAACGTCATCTTTTTTTTTAACACAAAGTTCCTCGTAATGCAAGGAGACAAGAACTTTACTAACAGATTCATAACGTCCATGCAACACACTTCAAGCCTTTCATAGACTTAATATATTTTCTATTGGTTCTCTATGCCTGCTTTCAGTGAGGAAAGTATTACCGTCCAAGCAGTATAGGCGCCCATGAAAGTCATTTTAAAAATTGTCAGTATTTTGTTTACCAATGGGAACATGAAAACGATACCGGTGGATTGAGTTTAATTCAATCACTCGGTAACTGAATTGCGTTTAAATCGATCCTTTTTTAGACTTTTTATTTTAGAAGAGTTTTATTCTGTTAACTCTTAAAATGACTTGATATCCAATCACGATAGCTGAGAAATCGTCTAGACACTTTTTTTATAGACACTTCTCACTTTCTGCGAAAGTTGCTGCATATACCTTTGCGGATTCTACAGGACTAAAAAGTTCCGATGATCTCTGATGATTCACCAGCCCCAGAATGTCTAATTTTTTGAGCTGGATTTGAGAATCCTTTTTAAACACTCAGGAATTTCAGCTATTAAAGTTCTAGAATGGCTGAAGACTCCCGTCCTACGAGAGTTCAAGAGTGTCTGAGAAAAATGCTAACCTGAGCTAAGGGTTTGGTTGAAAATCTTTTCTAAAATTTGTAGAATTTCTAGAGCTGTCACTTTAATCTTGACATTCTATTTTAAAATCGACTCTTCAAGCTAAAGGAAACATTTCACCGTCACAGATCACTAACCTTGCATATTGACAATTGCTGATCAAGAAGCCGGCGACCTTGGTGGTTAGACTGAATTCTGAAACTGTTGTAACTGAGGTCCGAATGAACTCAGAGATGGCTTGAAAACTGCTGTGAACCAGTGTACACTCTTGTGTGACGTTCTGATAAATGCTCGAGTCTTTCAACTAAGCAAAACCAAAGAATGTATCCTTATGTGCCGTATCTTTGGCTAACCCTAACCCTGGCTGAAATCCGTCGTCTGAAGTTCGTGTCTCTCAATACTGTCCCAGCTATAAGGCTTTACAGAGATTAAATATTACCAGCAGTGATCGATAAGCATGGGCTTACAGTTGAATTTGCAAGTTTTATTTTCTTAATGGCAAAAATCGATTAATACATTCAGGCGTACAGTAAACGTCAGATTAGTTATTAGGGACGTTAAGAAATGACTACGTTGACGCCAAGGACGACGCCTAATAAAAAAGAGATTAACAATTTACCTTTGAATTTCTCAATTGTATCTAGATCTGTTCAGCCTGCCGATCGGTTTAAAAACTTGCTCTAACTAAATATGTAATGCCAGCGAATATATAATGCACGTGCACAGCCATTGTGCTGCTCATTAAATCTTTTGTTTGGTGACGTTCTCGTTGCCGTTGTCGTCGTGGAGTGTTTAAGGCTGGTTCTCACCAACGCATGCATAAGCACAAGCATAAGCCGAGATTCGCAGACTTAGTAAGATGCTGATAATTAGCGCCTTTTGTTGGACATTTTCCTAACAAAAAACGCTAATTATCAGCATCTTACTGCTTCTGCGTATCTCGGCTTATGCTTATGCGCTAGTAATCCTTTTATTCAACTGCCTGTATTCTTTTACCATCGTTCATGATGTAAGATTTACTTCACAGGAATTCGAACAACTGCTCAATCTTAGAACAGATTTGAAAGATTAAAATGATTCACGGGTATCGCTTCTTCAAAATTATGCTCAGCTTACATGCCCCAGAAATAGATTTTTTTTAAAAAAATCGCGTAACTGGCCAACGGAAATGCCTTAAACGGGGGGTTTACTTAAGATTTGAGTGTCCATTAAATATCGGGAAATTCACATCATAACTCATTGGCTTACTCAGCTCCGTATGAGGTTTAACAAGAGGACTTTCAACCGGCTGGTGAGGGATAATTATATCCAGGGGAGATTTTGACCGGAACGAATATCCGTTAAGAATATCCGTTACGCTGGGATACAAGTGTGGCGTACACTACAGTAGTTATACATTCACTTGATAGCCTGTAGAGAATAATATAATTAACTGGGAAACTATTTTGCTAATCAAGTGCAGGAATGTTATCACGGGTACAAAGGTGAATTTTTCCAGTGTGGAGCTGCGGATTCAAACATCATAGTCACCGGAACTACTAGATGTCACTCATTAGTAAAATCGACTTGGGTTCTAATCGGAGAGAGCACATGAAAGACTGCAAAACCATGCACACACTAAACTGCTTAATATTACAAAATTAAGGCAGAGCTATAGAGAACTGCCCCAACTCATTATAGGAAGACTTGCTTATTATTTGAATTTTTGACAGTTGATAGATAGTTTAATCGTATCTATAACAAACTTGTCGATCGTGATTGGTTCTCCGCGCGCCTATTTGTCACGTAATCGGCGCGCGATCACGTGGGTGTCCAATTACAGGTGTCCGATTTGAACTTTTTGTAATCGGACACCTGTAATTGGATACCCACGTGATTGTCACGTCAATTACACGCGCTTTAATGGTTTCCTTAGCAAAGTTTTCTACAGTTTCCAAAACTTAGGAAAAGCGCTACAGACGTTTTCGCTCAAAAGAAGTTCTCAAAAGACATTTTTAATTTCGAAATTTGTTATAGATACGATTAATTAGTAATTGGACCTCGTGTTGTACAATTCAGGGAGTAATCGTGCTCGTAATTTCAAATCGGCCTCGCGCTTCGCGCTCGTCCGATTTTGAAATTACTCGCTCGATTACTGAATTGTACTCCACTCGGTCCAATTACTATTACTTATAACAAGTTTTTGTCTGTTTGTTTGTTTTGTTTGTTTGTTTTGTTTGTTTTTGTGTTTGTTTTGTGTTTGTGGTCGTTTGTTTGCTTGTTTGTCTGTTTGTTTGTTTGTCTGTTTGCTTGCTTTTGTTTTTGTTTCTTCTCACCCAAAGTGATTCGAACAATCTGTTTACCTGGTATTGGATACAAAAGAAAACTGTACTGTACTGCCCTTCATTTCAGGAGAGATTAAAAAAACTCGAAATAACAGGGGCCTAAAACGGGATGGAAGTAATATGAAAACAACAATTGATGCTAGTGAATAACAAGTTTTTAATTTTTTTTTTACAGCACGCTTTTATTAGTCGAGAAATATCCGTATTTTCTTTATCGAAGAGCAGGGGCCGAAAGAGACAACCGAAGGGAAACTGCAGAGTTTCAGCCATGTTCTCAGAGTCTGATGTTTATTTTTAATGTTAAACTCTACCATTGAACATGATGCACAGCACGAAAATGTAGATTTACGGAAAATTAAAGTTGTGTAAATCTGCGTAAACCATTAACTGTTACTAAAGAGCAAGCAAGTTTTTGTGCGATGCGCTGAACAGGCATAAACAAAGAAGGTCCACAAGGTTCCTAGCCACATTTCCACACCTCAGCAGGTTTGGCAAAATGCTCTTGATCATGATCAGTTTTGTACCACCTAACAACAGCAAATGCATACTGGTGGAAGTTTCCATTGAGTTTCACACTGTGCAAAATGTATGAATTAACTACTCCAGGTCTTCTTGCTGCGGTAGTATCGATTGAACCATCATCACCAGTCCAAGAGGCCATTATTCTGGCTGATCTCAAGTTGCGGCAGTCCATTTTTGATCCAAATTTCTCAGTTCTCAGTTCCAAGAACAACGTATACTTGCGTGCAACATATGATACAAGTTTAATTTCTTCTCTAGGGTATAATGTCTGGTAACATTCCAAGAGTACCTTTAACTCTTCTGCGTCTAATGCAAAATGCCTGAACGAACTGGGAAGACTGACAAGTGTTAAATCACTCCACTGAAAGTCCCCCAGATTCAAGCGGGCGACACTAAAAGCCGGAATGATGGAACGGCGGAATGGTGGAATGGCGGAAAATGACCGAATCCTAAAAGATGGAATCACGGAACGGCGGAACGGAATGACGGAAAATCCCCCGAAATCCTAAAAGACGGAATGACGGAAAATTACCCGAAATTCTAAAAGACGGAATGACGGAAAATCATGTTCACAAAAGTTGACGTTCCGGCGTCAAACATTAACAATAAATGAGTTTCAGTGAAAAACTGTGCAAAAGCTGCTAACCTTAAATAGACCACTAATGCATTACTAGCAAGATAACTTTTAACCCCTTTAAATGGAACTGAGCTGAGTTTGGGCATTAAAATTAATTCTGGTCCCGTGACCACGATGCACGATGAATAGGCTACCGTATCGATCTTTATACGCCGAATTCGTTACGTAAGTGCTGAAGATGGACATCATCCATAACCTCCTTGTCAGCTTCCATTACTTCCACCGACGGATGATACTTTTTGCTGTGGGCGTTGCGAATGCAAGACAACTTTGGATGATAATGCACTGGCTCCGGCTTGATGGACATCCTTAACTCCCAATAACTATTAGGGATTGGCCTGAGTTCTAGTCGAGCAAGGACAAAGTCCCAGGGTGGTGGAGGAATTTTATCGTTCACTCGTTTGATAAAATTCACGCGCATGGAGCTGGAGAGGGAGGGAGTTTCACAAACCCGTGCCTTGGGTGATTTTCCGTCTTTTAGGATTTCGGGGGATTTTCCGTCATTCCGTCTTTTAGGATTTCGGGGGATTTTCCGCCGTTCCGCCCTTCCGTGATTCCGTCTTTTAGGATTTCGAGTCATTTTCCGCCATTCCGCCATTCCGTCATTCCCCATTCCGCCGTTCCGTCATTCCACCGTTCCATCATTCCGGCTTTTAGGGTCGTCCGATTCAAGCAACAGGCACTGTTAAAGAGTTCAGTAGCAGTTCGCGCAATAAAGCTTTCGGATGAACCACTTCCGTCTTGAGCAAAAAACGGCAAAAAGTTTTTCCTGAAATTCACTTGGAAATATTTAACATCCCAGACAAATCGTCCAGCTAGAAGTTTGCGCATGAGTTGTACCTCAACAGATCGTCCATTCACTTGCATCGCTCAAAGAATTCCATTAAACGCTCAAAGCTGAAACACCAAAATGCATGTACTGGTCCACAGTCAAGGACACATTCTTTTAAGTGGCAGTGAAGATGCATGTTTGGTGTCACAGCCTTTTTGCCATACAACCGTTCTCTCTCCAAACTTCACAAACAGCAGATCAGCTTTGAGAATGTCAATCTTGGACAGAACTGGATTACAAAGATATTGGCAAGCAAGAACAAATGTCTGCCAACACCTCAAATGGCTTTCTGATAGAAGACCTTTCAAACTAAACATGGAATAAATCAGTGTCCAATTCTTCCATTGAGATGCTGCGTAACCACCATGACTGGATGCAATTCTGTGTGGCAATCGTCCGATTCCTGTTCCAACATCAAATGAATTTATGCGTTCTTCTAAAACTTTAAGGTCTTTCTTTGACAATAAGTTCTTCTTAACCCAGAGCTTGAAAACGTTCTTTGCAGTCCCCAGGAACAAATTATGCATGGGATCAATTGCAGTAAACCTTACTGCATCAAAGTATTCAAGCTGTAACAGGCAACTATAATAGACCCCATACTTTGTAGCCAATGCCTCGTGCTTAGTTTGGGTGGAAGCTTTTCTAACCATCTCTGCATGTAGGCGATGGCTGCCATTATGGCGTGGAAGCCACGTTTTTCTATCAAAACCAGAGTAGTCGGTTTCTCTCCAAAGCTCCCTGGGAAATACTTTAAACATTTTGAGCAGCCCCGATGTGCTTAGTGACATTTAAAGCTACACAGTTTCCGTATAGCAGGAAGGTCAGCTGAGGCTAGCAGAAGGGCACCACGGTATGTCAGTGGTATTGTACTTTGACTGGTTGTCAGTCGAACACCTTTCCAAAATGCCTGAAGCTCATCAACAATTGGTTGCAAAAATGTGTTCAATGACTTGGGCTCTTTACTCATTTCTGGTACAATTCCTGCTACTATGATGTTCTCCCATTTAAAGCGCTCTTCTCTTGGAAGATTTAGTAGAACTAAGTAAATGACTCTGTCACTTCTTCTCTTGAATGGCTGAAACCAGTCCACATTGATTGCAAATGCCAGGTTTCTGGGGGCATTCCTGACTACAACTCCCAGGACAGCAAAACCAAAAAAAACTTTGAGGTCTAAAAAGAACAATGCCCATAACCGTTCTGCTTCACCAGTATATTAACATTTTAAAAATAATATTTCTTTCTTGACTTTATAGTTTAGTTACAAAATAAAATTAATTTTTTTGCATTTTTAATACACTTTTTTCGAATAATATAAGAGCAAGGTTTGCATTTTTTTTGGTTTTGTTATTTTTTACAAGGTTTACCATTTTGTATTTGTCAATGTGTTATTATGATATGGTTGATTACATATAAGGACATGGTTTTTGCCAAATAAACCAGAGTTTGCACACAGCAGATTGATTGATCAGACTTTATCGTTTCCTACTGGACACTCTATTTTCTCTTTTATTCTTTCTGGGGCTTAAATTACCTGTAGTCGTAGTCGAGCTTTACCTTTAAGCCAAGACTAAGCAAACTCTTGGCTTTACGCCACGTTCACATTTAAATCTGGCTTAAAGACGGCAATACGCTATATTTCGATGTAACGGTCGCGTAAATGTGTAGTTAAATCAGGCTTCAAGACGCCTATTCGCTATATTTCGTTATGTAACGGTCGCGTAAACGTGCAGCCATAACACTACTGTTGGCCATCTATTACCATATACCATTGTAGTTCGAAATATATAGGTTTGAATGAATGACAAACTGCAAGGGATCGCATACGATAAGCGTTGCCAACGTAGGATCTGCAAGAGACCTGATCAGCCCCCCAAAAATGTATAAAGGCAATAGACTGCAAGGCTGATACTACGTGAATAACGTTTCGAGACACCAACATGACAAGGACCGATAAAGCAGGATCGCAACGAGCTCCAATAAGAGCGAAACAGCTGTCCACTGTTGCGATCCTGCTTTATCGGTTCTTGTCATGTTGGTGTCTCGAAACGTTTTTCACGTAGTATCAGCCAGTTGCAGTCTATTGTCTTTGATTTGAAGCCAAGGGGAACAAATATCAGTTCCTGATAGCTGTGGGAATTTGAGTTAACCGATTTCAAAATATCCGATGAAATGAGATAGTAAATGACTTAGACCATCACGAAAAACCTGAGGCATGTAAATAAAATTGTAGCGATTTACCTGTTGGTGGTTCATAAACCGATACAAATTCGCTACACTATATATCCGCTAGCATGACGTATTTACTGTTATACCAGAGTAACCGCTGACCGAAATATTCGCAGAAAACAATATGGTGGACGAAGAGAATGAGTTTTTCCAACAAAGATGTCTTTCAAAAGAATTGGCGATGATCCTACAGCTCTAAGAGTGCAGAAGGTTTGTTCACTCTTATATGTTATTGTACTGAGAGGTTTTGTTAAGGGTGTGGATGGAATTGGATATTATAACAAAATTTTGGCCGGTGTAAGACTGCAGCCTACAGACCTGGGTGAAGTGAAGACTGCACACGGCAGTCCACACGGCATACTTTTTAAGCGTATATCGCGAACCACTTCCATTATCGAGAGCTAGCCGTAAAAAGACTACCATGAGCGTTACTCAGGCTAACTTGAGTTATTTTCATGGTAACTGGAGCGTTATTCGGGCTAATGCGAGTGCAGACCTGTTTAGTCCTGTTAGTGCCGCCGAAAACGGTTTGAATAATGGAATGATAATACAATATGATAGGTCTATAAGTTTACCTAAAAAGTCCACAGTCTGTATTTTATCGCTGGTGTAACTGGTTTTGCTGTTTGTGAAACTTATTAAGCAGCTTGTAAAGACTCCTTAATCTGGAATAATAATAATAAATAAATAATAAATTTGTTATTGTACTTTTTGTTGTACAGTTCAGAGAGCAATTAAGGAGGGGGACATTGAGGGGTACCCAATACCACAATACCCCAAGAAAAATTGGAAAAAACCGAAATACTGCGTCAGAAATCAACCAAATACCGACACCGCATTGCATCCATCTATGTAGCGTGTATCTCAAGCATGTATGCACCATATGTCCCTGTATTTTGGTTATTTTGGTAGTTCGACAGTTCAGTTATTCACAACTTGTTTGCTTTTTTCACGAAAGGAAATCTGTATTTGTTCAACCTTCTGACAGGTGAATGCAAAACAAAAAGCATGGAGTGAAGTGTGAACTCTTATAATGAATAAAAATCCTCTTACCTTAAACCCTTTGCCTAGGTTTCCAATCAAATATAGGCCAGTCTATAAGCTGTGGAAGCAAACAAGTCACCCATTATGTTTCTTTCAGTACAATAAACGATTATTAAATGAATAACTCTTCCAAGTTGAGATCCTGCTCAAAGGAGGAAGTTTGCTGAGCTTGCAATTTCCCTTTGAAGCATTAGCACACTTTCGTCAGCAGTTTCTTCAATTTCCTCATCACTGCTTGGATCAAACTCATCCACAAATTCCTCATCTGCTCTCTCATTTTCCACTCTTTCATCAAAATCTCGCATAAGCTTGGCTAGTACAAGTTTTCATAACTAAATGTAGGACTATTTTGAGGGTCGTCAAGCTGCGTATCGCACATGCTGCATGACAAAGGAAACAAACTTACCAAATCCTCTCTTGTAACTTCACAAGAGGATTTTTTCTCCTTTCACAACACTTATATTTCTTCCAATAATGTTCACCCCCCCCCCCCCCTTGCCTTCTTCATGAAAAAAGCCACACAGACAATAATGAGCTTGTCGACATCCTGAGCAGTCTCAGCCATTCTGAGAAAATGTGAGAAGACTTCAAAGACCTTGAACTACCAGTTTACAGATCAAAAAGTTGGGTCAGTTAACTCAACAGAAACAGCTCATTGTCATTGGATGCAAAAACAATCACGTTGAAGATTAACTGTCAGAAATGTGTAATCATTTAACATTATGCCAAAGACTTATTGACCTTTATATGTAGCTTACTTATTGACCTTTTTAGCGGAGCTCCGGCGGCCGAAGGCCGCCAAGCGGAGCCCCATACCCATATTAGGAAACTGAAGGGAACCCATGAACTGATTTTCTCATGTGTATCATGGCTAGCGGTATTGCTCGTGGGCGCGTACGCACGACGACGACGACGACGGTGGTGGAGTCGCGCAACATGGCGGCCACAATTGACACGTAAACCAAAACGAGGCTTCAGTTTTCGCGGGCTTTCCTTGTAGGTTGACAGAGCACATGTACCCTTGGTTTAAAGCGTCCTTTGGACATCCATGTTGCAGTCAATTGACACCTGTCAAAACAAGGAATCCGCTGACCAGTATCACGTGACCATATCGCGGGCTCAAGTTCAGGGCTCATCGAGGTCACGTGTTTTTTTAAAGTTGACCGCTGCCCAAGTGCTGCTTTTTTCGATCAGATCGCGGGCTCATGTCAGGATTAACTTGCTGTAAACAGCGTAGGGTTGGTAGGAAGCCGGTTAACGCTAACCCAGGATTAAAATTTAACCGAATTATAACCTTTTCTTTTGTACAAAGTTTTTTCACTGCTTTTGTTTTGCGTATTTTGCTTTCATTAAAATTCAAAACACAAAAACAATATACAGAAAATCTCACCGCAAAGTTACAAAACTCAAATCAAAATTCTACTTTATCCTCGGCTAGTTTGATCGGGCTCTGAACAACCCGGCCCAGGAGCTACGCTTTTAGGCTGGCCTAAATCTATATATTAGCTTAATGTGTTTTGTTTGGATAGGGTATTGACCTTCATGAGACAGGAGAGCGCAAATGAACGGTACCGCTATACCATGAAGGACCTCTTTTACCGAATACCAAAAGGATGACAAACCTCATACTGCCAGGCTAGATGATACCACAATACTGCATATTAAGATGTCAATTACCAAAATACCACATGAAAAATCTCAATACTGCAATACCATAAACCCCAATGTCCCCCTCAAATTGTGTAATTGTCATTTTACTAGCCTGATCCTCTCTGTTGCTAATCAGCTTAGTATTAACCACCATAGTTGAATTTGATCATGATGACATGAAGTCTTTCACCTGCCGAAACTTGTAAAAGCTAAAATTTTAAGCTTTGCTGGCAACTAGCAATAATGATTCAACTTTTGCCACAGATTACACTTATTCCTCCATAGCCAGCCTGACCACATGTATATACCTGTAGTCAGTGTACATTAAATTGCTTTTATTCTGGTATATGCTTTTTTTTATAGAAACAGAGAGTAACTGAGCTTTTGTTGGAGGATATTCCTGAAGATGAAGCCACACTTTTGAAAAATGGAAGGTAAGATGTTCAGTTATAGATTTTTTGCAGAGAAAGAAATTATGGAGAGTATGTGTAAATACTTGGAAGATATGTGAGAAACTGAGAAGTTTTTAGTTGCACAATGTATGCGCACAGGACTGGCTTATAGCCATATCTTTCTATGCAAATCCAATGCAGCAGTTACAAAGCCATTGCATCAACTGAATTACTTTACACTGAGACTGTACTAAACAAAGTAAATACTAGTGCATGTGTAAATACTAAAGTGAAGCCTTGGAGCCAAGGCTGGCTCATAGCTGCCGGAGCTTATCCCGGTTTCTGTAGCATGAAGCGGCTAAAAGTATTTCTACTTCCCCTGGACGGGATGCTAGTCCATCGCAGGTCACTCCCCCGCAATTTTGTTAGGTTTCCCCAACAAATAGCAGGTACCCATTTATGCACCTGGGTGGAGAGAGGCACTGTGAGAGTATTTAGTGTCTTGCCCAAGAACACAACACACTGTCTCCGGCCAGGGCTCGAATCCGGACCACTCACTCCGGAGTTGAGCGCACTAATCATGAGGCCACCCTGCCTCCCACCTACCACCATGTGTAAATACTAGTGAACCTAAATTTAGCACAATCATGCGAACATTCATTGTGGAGATTGTTAAAAAACAAATCAGTGTTGCAAATTAACAGAATCTTATTGACATTGGCAACTGGTTGGGGCTATATCCAGTTGACAATTACATAATGGTATGTAAGACACAGTGGAACCCCATAAATCCGGTCACGAGCAGGCCACAAAAACTCTGGCCATATTAATGAGTAGCTGTATTAAATCCTTTCACTCCCATGGGAAAAAAACACATTTTTTTTGTAAAACAGTACCTATAGACCCAAGATCACACATAATTTACCATTTGAAATATTTTTTTGTGGGATACCATAAATCATACTAACAGCCGTAGAAGAAGTCACAGTTTAAATTGTAAAGTGTTCAAAACAAAAAAAGAAAAACTTTGAAAAATTTCTTACTCTGCCTATAGTTCGGGTATTCCCAATAAAAGTGTAAGAGGCAAAAGTTGCAAAAATTATAGGGGTTGTTAATCAAGTCTTATATAGGAGGGGTATGATTTTATGCTTTCAAAAGACAGATCTGTCCAAGGCCTTTATGCTGTTTAAATTTGACACAAATTGACCAAATAGTGAGCATGTAATGGTATTTTGTGCCGCATGGCACTTTTGGGAGAGAGAGGGTTAAAGAGGTTCTTGAAATAAGAAAATGACTGATTGATCTTTTGTTGGGCCAGAACAAAGTGGCCGACAATTCATGGGGTGGCCGTGAGGCAGCGTTCCACTGTACACTGAAATTGTACATAGTCTAAGGATTGATTAAGGGCTTACCAAGAACTAGTCCAGATGGTCTCAAGATGGAAGATGTGTTGAATCAGGGACTTCCTGATTTCCACACCCTACAGCATTGAGCAACATGGCCTGCAATAATAATAATTTATTCTGACCTACATGTACAGTGTTCTTTTATTACTGAATGGCCTATCTTTAACCCAATATAGGTTTGCCTGTCTTGTATGTAAACATTGTCCTGTTTTTGACACTGTGGCAGTATTAAGTATTCACCGACAAGGCAAGAAACACTTATCAAGTAAGTTGATAAAAATTCAAATTTGGTGAAGGGGTGACTATGATCTCCCATTTCTGTGAAAATATGTTGAGCTGACATAAATTTTATCTTTTCCGTAACCCATGGAACTGTTTGCTGGTCACATACTTGAGCTGATTCAGATTGTCATTGTTTGGTTAGCCTGGGGGCCAGCTCCCTAACAGGCCTAGCGTGAAAGAAATCAGAAAGTGAAACATGTAGAGAGTGCAGTCTGGGAAAAGGTGTTGGCTTGCTCGGCTTTTCAATTTTGTTTTTGCCCTGTACTCGACAGCCTCTCCATAGGCTATTGTTATTGATCCATATTTAAAAAAAGAAACCTCATGCACATGTAGATGCTTCATCAAACCTTAAAAACATTTACACTGTGTAGAGTCGTGACTTTAAAATTAGTGATACTTGCTTTTCTCTTTAACTACCAGATACCAAAGTACGACTAGAGAAGTTAAGGGAAGATGCTGAATTGCGGCAAAAAAGAGAACACATGAAGTACATGGAGACCCTTACAGCTGATCCCAGTGAAGAAGCAGCACCATTACTGAAGATCACACAACAGAAAAAAGAGCTTGCCCTTCAAGGCTCAACAGAGTTGATTTTTAAACAAGATCCAGAGGAAGAAAGAACACCAAACAACGTGCCTTTCTTTCAGTCTAGGAAAGCTGCTGACCTATGCATTAAGCATACCAAAACAACTGGCTTAAAAGGAACAGAATTAAAGAAAACTTCGTCAAGTTCAGGGAAGGAAACACCAACAGCTGACGTTCAAGCCCTCAGAAAGCCTCTGAAGAATGATCAACCTGTGCAATCTTCATGTAAGAAATCTAGTTCAAGTAGTCAGAAAAAGGAAGAGTTAAGTCCTAGTGAACAGGCTAGGAGAGAGCATTTTTCTCGCTTGCGACAGGCTGGTTGGATCATGGGTTTGGATGGAAAGTGGTATAAGGACGAGAATGCTGAGTTTGATTCCGATGAAGATGAACCACCTCCTCCCCCATAAGCTGAGTCGAACAACATTGCTCATTTTTCAAGAGTAACCATAAACTATAAGGTCATCAAATTAAATGATCTAACAGTAAGAAGAGATCAGAGCAAGATGGAAGGCAGAGATCATCTTTCTGACTGACCTTTCTACCTTGCGACAAGTGCATGCACACCAGAGATGTACATGTAACAGGCCTGCACTGCATTTCAACAATTGGTGTCACAACCTTTTGCGAGAAGTATATTGACAATGCCTTACAAAATTGACAATGGAATCTACATACATGTACAGATTAGGCATCTAAAATTTTAACATTAACCATGACTGATTTTGAGAAAGTCAAATGAACTAAGACAACTGTCAATTAAACATAGGCACGCAAGGCATGCAAGAGTTATTTTTTTAGTTAAAAGGTTATGAAGATAGGAGCATTTAAGGGAGTGTTTACAGTGACAATTTAATTAACCCTTTTTACACAACAACACTAGTTTACCGAAAAAAGAAAGAGAAAAAACACCTCTGACACATTGACAGTCTAATTTAATTCATTCCCATATGAAAAACAAAAGTGTCAAATTACCATTTGTAACTAAAAATAGCAAGCATCTCGTGGGAACAAGTGGTGATGATTTGCCAGCTCTAATTGAATTTACTCCCTTGTGGAAAACAAGTGTCAAAATTACCATTTGTAACTAAAAAACAAAATATCTCGTTATATTTCCATGCAACAACAAAACAATCGTTACCTGCACCTATTGTAAACGTTCGAACTCTTTCAAATCAAAATAGTCTCGTCTCCTCTACAACATTTCGTAAGAACTAGAAGCAACGATGCGTGACGTCTAATTGAATTTAGTCCTTGTGAAAAACAAAATAAAAATCAAGTTACCATTGGTAACTAAAAATAGCAAGCATCTCGTGGGAACAAGTGGTGATGATTTGCCAACTCTAATTGAATTTACTCCCTTGTGAAAAACAAAAGTGTCAAATTACCCTTTGTAAAGAAAAAATAAAAATATCTCGTTATATTTGCACGCAACAAGAACACAGCAACTGTTACCTGTACCTATTGTAAACGTTCGAACTGTTTCAAATCAAAATAGTCTCGTCTCCTCTAAAACATTTCATAAGAACTAGAAGCAACGATGCGTGACGCCTAATTGAATTTACTCCTTGTGAAAAACAAAAATATCAAGTTACCTTTGTAACTAATAATAAAAACCTCTCTCGTCCATTTGCATACAACTACCTCACACACTGTTTCATACCTCAAGGCTTATCTCCTCCATAACTAAAATCCTAAGCCTAACTCACAGAAAATGCCGAAGTAAACCCAATATATGAATACTTCCTCCTCTTTTATAGAAGAATAAATATGGCAGTTCTGAACTGTATCGGGATCAAATCTTCTCATATACCAATTTACTTTTAAAACAAGAAATTTGATTGGCTGTTTATAGTACATCCGATCTGATTGGTGTGACATACATACATCTCTCACTGATCCATTGACCCGTCCACAACATACTCGTCGCGCCGACTAAGAGATATTTTTTTTACAAAAAAATAACTTAAAAATGAATCTGGGATTTTAATTCAATCTTTTGTTTTGAATAGTAACAATGTATACTAAGTTGCTACTTACAGATCTGTATCATGAAACACTAGATGTACAATTACAAATGAACTAGAAAACATGCATTCTTATGAACGACATTAGGACATTAACGTTTTAAACCACAATACAGTATGTTACACTTTTTACATCACACATACATGTTCACTGTAAACTGTCTTTAACAGGTTCATTGAACGTTAAAGAAGAGTGTTGTAGCCTTGAGAATTTATGTGGTGCAGAGGTAAAGCTCTGTTATGTAAAATCCCAAGTGCTTCTAATAAACTTGATTCTGTACATGTATTGTGATACACCTACTTCATACACCTCTTAAAATAATGTCTTGCTTCTGCATTTACCAGTGTTAAGATAAGTGACAAGTAATTTACAGGTAATTAAGATTTAACTGTACAAAGTATCAATATCATTATATATACAGTTTTTCATTTATTCTAAATAACACACAGGAAATTTTGATCATGGTTTCCAGGTTATAACTTGAACAGCAATGTGTGCAGCTTTCCTGACAGCAGGACTGTCATGATCGTGAATAAGTCTTGATACCTGAAACAGAAATGAAGAAGACAGGACTTTATTCAAAATGGTGCAAATACTTGAATTTCCCCTGTGGGATACTTCCATAAATTCGGGACTTAAGGTGTGTGCCACAAAGGATCTGAAAAATGACACCCTATTCAAGGGAAAAACAAAAACTAAGAATAGCATAACTGGGTCAACTTTGTTTCGTTTCTGTAACATTGGAACTTAACAGATGGTTCAGATTTAACTGATCATTTGTTTTTTGCCGGGTATTTACGCACTGCAGTTTTAGCTGTTTCAGTTTAGGTACCCTATAAAGGATCACACCGGCAACACAATGCCAACAGGGGCAAAAATTGGTTCCCTTATCTAACGCTTGGGAACCTCAAAAACCCTACCTTAATGCACGACACATACCTCTATGGCCCATATATGGGAGTAACCCCATCCCCTGGGATTTTACGTTTGTTTACTGCAACATATCTGCAGTTCACTAAGCTACAAACTAGAATTTCTCTAATCTGTAAATTAATTCATGGAAGCAACTCATTCTCAACTCGCATTACCACACTCAAACATGCATGAATGCTATATAAATGCACATAGATTAAACTTGATATTCCAAATGCCACACTGTAACTGTAGAACTGCCATAACGCAGTATTGCTTAGAATCGCATAATTGAATAAAATTGTGCATTCTGATTGGTTTACGAAGCGAGGTATTTAGCATGGAATTGCGAGTTGACTACGTAACAACTGTCGTCAAATTGTAACATAACAACTGCAAAAAAGTTTTTCTACAATGTCTTTTTCTACAATTTTATTCAATTATGCGATTCAAGGAAAATTCATTACCTAACTCGTGAATTCCGTGTTAAATTGCACTTGAAAACTCTCGTCAGGTAATGAATTTTCCTATAATATATATTATAACGGTCATTAATGAAAGAACGTCAACAAATGTGGGTGTTTTCAAGAGCACTCGAGGACGCTTATTAATCAAACCATAATAGCAGATCTTGCAGTACATGTAAGTAAAATTCCATGATAACTGACAAAATTTGTATAATTATTCAGTTTTAGAGTGCGACTCTAAAATTCAAGCTGCAAAAATTAAATAGTAGCTGCTGAGATACAGAAATTGTGTACAAAGTCAATTACAATCATGTAAAATTCTTAAATCCACATGAAAATAACCTATTAAATAAGTATGTAAGGAAAGCACTGTCCTTCTCACCATTTGTAGCTTAACATACAATCGTGTACATGTAACAATGTTTACAATAATGATTTAATGTCCAGGATAAATGGTTATCTGTACAGTGCATGTAGAAAGTTGTCCAGTAGCCAGTAACAGCAAAATTATCTCCCATTTTTACTAGCATTGATGTATTTGACATGGCCTTTTATAGAGGTTACAGCTTTGCATGCAGTTACATGTAGGCTACAAGAGATTATACAATGTAAAATTAATGCAGATTGAAATAGTTTGCTGAATTCAAAACTGCTGCATTGCTTTCCACATACCTCATTAACTGAAGCCAGTAATGTTGTTCTTCCCAATGGAGCTTCTGCGAGCGTTGTAATTGCCTAAACATTCAAAAAGTAAGCTTAAGTGAAAAATGCTGCACAGAACCAAAATTGCTTTCTTGTAGATTGTTACTTGCCAACTGAAAATAAAGCTAAATGTTAAAACTGTATCTGATGCACCTAACAACTACTCTCCCAGATTATTCAGGAGTTTTCCATGTGCACACACAATATTGCAATCTCTCAATTATTTCCCATAGATGCTGGCTTGAATTTTAAGCACTTTCAGGGCTGTAATTCCAGTTACTGGAAAGAGACTTACATGTGAAGGGGTGCGTGCAAAAAGGCCCTAAGTGACTCGAAGTCAATTTTCGGTAAAACAGCATTTTCTTATTTCATGCATTTTAGCACTGTTCCTTCACTAAAAGAACATGCACTGTCTTGGAAAGTAACAGAGAACGCTATTGCCCTGCTCATGAAGATGTTTTACCCATAAAAATTGAAAACTCGCGACAAAATCAATGAAAACAGTAGAAATAATTTTTTTTTTCACAATCTTCTGATATTGTATTGTCGCTATCAGAGTTACACTACTTACAACACACACACAAAAAAAATACACTAACAGAACTACTTACATAGTTTACAACAATTACAAAATTTACAACTACAAGTCGATTACATTACCAACAAAAATATATAACAATTCAATTACTTATACACTACTTACAATACAAAATGATTTCCGGTGTTACTTACAATAGTACAATTGCAACACTTACTCTACAAAAACAATATGATTACTTTTATTATTATTATTTTTTTATTATTATTATTATTATTATTATTAATATTTGTAGAGTTTATAAAGCACGTAGTTTAAACATACTTGTAGACTTAATTGTTTAAAAGAAAGAAAGAAACTTTAAAAGAATGTTTCTTTTAAACAGTAGAAATAAATAGCTAACTCGTGTTTGTAATATTGAACTAAACATCTGAAGCATGAAAGAACTCGTGTTCCCTGTGTCACGTGGAATCGTAATAGTGAAATCATCTTATTTCGCTTACATTTACTCGCGGACATTACCTTATTATCGTTTGATATGCTTACTTGTTCAATAGATACATGTATCGTTATGGTCCGTAGTAGGTTTCCATGAAGGTACAAATGCTAATGTCCAACTAGAGTACTCTATTTGGACATAAGCATTGTACATTCATGGAAAGTACTTTTATACATGTAACAACTACCCTGATTTAAGGTTTCCACAAAAACTGATTTATCAGAGATTTTATTATTAATATCCAATTGATCTTTAAACCTCCAAAAACAAACATTGAGAAGTTTGGTTCCCTTTATGGTTACCATGGGAACTAAATACAAAGTTTACAACTGAACAAAATAACTAACTACAACTATTGTTCGTTTTTTGTAGTCAACTGAGTGAAGTTGGATGATATAACTTACTTTTAGTGCATTTAGTCTAACTTCACTCTCTGGATCATCCAGTAACTTCACAAGGTTTGGAATTGCATTTGCCTCAATTGCAGAATTCTTCCCTTTAGTTGTTATCGTGATCCTAGGAAATAACAAAAACATATTTTTCTTCAATGAGATGTAATACATATTTGTGATACATGTAACTGTATACACTGACACAATACATAAATGTTTTGAAAAATTAATAGCTTGACATACTCAGTTATCCAGATACTGTATGACTTTATTCATGGTTAAAAGTTGCAAGACAAAATGTTGTAAAGTTTGATCCCAAAACACTAAGCAAGTCATAAGCCATAAAAATGCTAATAAATAACATTTATTTCTCCTTGGTAAGTGATCAACATACCCATACCTGGTTGTTATACATTTAACAAGATCCAATCATCAAATTTTACATTTATTTACTGATTGTACACAAACCTGCAGAATCGTCATTTATTACCTAAACTTAAATACCTTCTAATTGTTGACAAGATAAGTCAGAATTAAAACTTACGTCATAATAGCTCCAGCAGCCTGTGCCCTGACATCAGTATTATCATCAGCAAGAAGGGAAACCAGTTCAGGAACTGCTCCCACATCAACTGCCTTATCCTTACCATCCAAAGGAAAACTACAAAAAAATGGTTGTACATGAAGACAAACCTCTTACATGTCTGGGATTAATCTCTGTTAGAAATGATTCAATCCAAAAGTAGCCCGCTTACAATCTGGTTTAATTTCTTTCAAAAATGAAGAAAACTGACAGGGTGAGGGTTTTAAGACAAAATATACAAGGATGACGTCTGCATGTCCATATCACTCTTTTTGCGTTATCTTGTATTCACAGGAATAAACTTGTGTCTGATGCTGAGAGCAAAGAAGACTGCAAGCAGGCTAAATGAGATTATTTACATACTTTGCTGCTAAATCATTAGCAGATTAGTTATAACAATTAACACATAAGACCAATTAGCACATCATGTATGTACAGTACATGAAATAGAAAAGACTGATTACACTGTTCACTGTCGGCAAATTAGAAAGGCAATCCCTCTGTTGACCAAACTATGTACCTCAAATCCATTACATCCCTGGCAGCTTTTCCCCTGATTTCTGCTGTTTTGTGTGCAAGTAATTTTGTGAAGCTTTCCATAGCTCCACTTTCTAGTGCTGACTGGGTTTCTATCGTCATACAGTAATGAAGGGTGTCTAAGATGAGTTCCTATGATGTAAAGCATGATAGTGCCATCATTAAAACACACATTATTTAGGATCTACAGCGCATTGTATAAGAAAATTTTAGTAAAATGATTAAAAATTATCTACACTTGTATGACATGTCGCAGAGAGTTTATTTGACATAATCATTACATGTAACTAAACATACAGTACCATAGTGCAATGACTTCAGGCAGAGCCATCTGAGTGTTTTCAAGCAATCACAGCACAATTTAAAAACTGAGTTTGTTTGTGACCTCACCGTTTGAGCAGTGCGATTGGTAAGCACGACTTTGATTGACGCTAATTTCGTTCAAATTTCATTGACTTCAACAGCACTGTCAAATTTACTATGTACAGTAACTTCAATGACAAGGCTCGAAAAAAATGCAGTCCGGTTGTCCAGGACAAGTAGATTTCCCTCTGGGCAAGTAACTTTTCATTCCCACTTGCCTGATGGGCAAGGAATCAGGCAAGTTGTGTGTTACCTACATGTATATCATTAAAACAGAGAAATACTATGACTTTCCCAGGGCAAGTAGCTACTTGTCCTAAGCAAGCTAGGATTCAAGTTTTCTTTTTCAAGCCCTGAATGAAAGTCAGATTTTTTAAGCAAGCTACTTCAGTATAACTGGCAGTTTACTCTTACTACATGGCTGTACAGTAGTCATGCACAGACAAATGTACAAACCTTGATTTCATCCTCTTCTTTGAGAAGTTTTCCAACCAATACAGGTACAAGTTTAGCATCAACAACTCCCTCTGTGCCTGGACTCATGTGTACACACATTTCTATTGCTTTGTGGGCATTCCTTCTTGCTTGATAAACATTGTCATCAAACTGAGGACAAAATTTAAGATCCCTATAGAGTCGATGCTTCTTTGGCATCATCCCCAACACACAAACAGTTGATGTCGAGTAAACAACATGTACAAAATGACCTGGTCATACATAATTATAGGCACATGCTATATGACGTATTTATAATAATTGTCCTTACCAGTTCTGATAATGGTACAATCATTTTGTAATCCACAAATGCATCTCGTCCAACTGCGTGACCTACAGATGTGACTCTCATTAGAAATTTAATAACTGTCAAATGAAGTGATGCTACAGTATGCATATACTGTATTTCAATGTTTTCCCTTCTTAAATTAATCCATCGACAAAACTGGAGTATAAAATATAATGTCACTACTTGCATACAAATTATGACCAATTTGTGTTTTTATGCAAATGTTAAAAGAGCACTGAGATCAAACCTGCTCAACTACTTCATCGTTCTAGGTAAACTTTATTTATGGAATTGCCGCAAAAATAAACAAGTCCCTCTCTTTTTGCCTTTCGAAGATGTAGTCAAGAGAAAATATGAAATTGAAAAGCTTATAGCCTCTCAAAGCATCTTAAACTTAAAATATTTTCAGGCAAAATGGAACCTTGTTTTGAATAACAATCCATTCTTTTTTGTAAAGGAGTAAGTGATGCTTGTGTAATTAGAGTAAAATGTAGAGTAAGATTTGTATTATTAGTTGTGAAGGCAGAGTATCTGTAATATTTGTAGTGTTTGTAATTGTAGTGTAAGTAACGATTGTATTGTAAGAAGTTTCAGTAGTGTAGGTAATGTTAGTGTTGTATGTAATAGTAAAAAAGAAATGTAAACATAATTAATTACCTAAACAATAAACAATAAAGAGTAAAACAAAAAAAAAGGAAAAAAAAAAAAAAGAAAAAAAAGAGCACTGTGCGTTTTTTGGTTTTTCTAGAATGGTTAATTTGAAACTTGTATGATACCTGCAATAATACCAAGAACTTCAGTGGCTTTGTGTCTCACAGTAGCATCAGAGTATTTTAGCAGAGATTTTAAACTTGTACCAATGCCTGGAAACAAAAAAAAAAACAAATTCACAAAACATCATTTGGTTTTTGGTAGGACAGCGCTCAGTGGAGTAACTGGGGAAAACAGCTTTTGGGGGTTTTGAGCCACATGTGAGTCAAATGCTTGTAAGTGTCAGCATGCCTGTGTGTAATTATACATGAACTGAAAGTAATTATGTTTACTATATGTACGTGTACCAACAACACACCTACAGTAATTATTAGTATAGCAATGATTTCAAGAAGCTAAAGTGCCTTTTAAATCAATCACTTTATGTGAGGCTATAATACTGAAACGTGCAATGCTGGAACATAATACAATGCCCTGGTACACCCTTACAAAGGTTAACCAGTTAATAACCAAGTGTTAAGCACTAACCACTACTCTAAGCCTAAACTAATCAGATATTTCCAGGTGTTTGTTCCAGCACTCAACATTTCAGTACATGCATACCAAGCACTAGGCAAGGATAGCCACTGAGGACTATAAGATGGTCAAACAAAGTAAACAAAGTTCACAACAACTGGGCTGCCAACAATTATACATGAATACTTGTGATTTCTACCCACCATACAAGACATGTACTTACCAACTCTGAGTCCTTCAGATATGTGTTCAGGATTATGCATCACATCACACAGTGACATCAGAGCTCTTTGGCGAGTTAATAGATCTGGACTGTTTAATTCACGATTCTGCACGGATCAAGTAAAAAATGTATACTATCATTTTAAAAAAATCTTATTAAATATTAGTTAACTTGTCATGACCAGTAATTATGGCCTATATTTACTGGAATACAGCCCCAGTCGCTGGTATGGTCACTGTGTGCATGATTATGCAGTTGTTTATAGACTGAGTTGCTACATTATTCAAGCGTTAGAACTCTGCAGAGCCTTCACAATGCACAAATTACAATCTGTCCCTACATGATCACCATAGTAGTAGTAGTAGTGAACTTTAGTAACATGTCAGGATTCTCTAGTGCATAGCACTAATTGGTGACACAGATTAAGATAAAAGTAAATGTATTGATAGAAATAATAAAACCTAAGACCTAAAAGCCTATATACAAATACAATATTGCTTAGTAACATAGGGTCTCAAAATTAATTAGTGCAAAGCATACAATTTCTACTGCCATCCTCAATTAATGCAGTCAGGTCTGTTCTCCTAATCTGCGCAGACTGCCCTTGTCACATAGTAACATGTCAGGATTCATCATCATCATCATATCCTTTATTTAAACACGATAGGGTTTAAAGCTTAGAGCTTGTGGGGTCGTGTGGAAATAATTACAATATGAAACTAAATTGAAATAGTGATAACATTACTTACAGAATAAAATGTAAAACACAAGCATAAAATGTAAAATACAGGCATAAAATGTTAAATATTTAAAAGCATTTAAAATCTAGGTAGTGCCTTGGCAATGACTGGGCCGACTGTGCGCTAAAATCAAGTTCCTTAAAATAAATGTCCTTCTTCACTTTACGATAAAACTCAGTAAACTGGCCCGTATAGTGGCTCGAGACAGCGTTCCAAAGAATAGCGCCTCTATAGCTTATTGAGTTTTTAAGAAATTTTGAATTAAAACGAGGGACGATAACGTTATTACTCCTTCTGAGGTGGTATACAGTGCGAGGTTTATTTGTCAAATATGAAAGAGCCGCAGGTGCTTCACCTATGAACACGCTATGAAATAATTTAATTAATCGAAGTTTATAATAAAAAGTTAAAGTGTTCCAGTTCGATTGTCGGTATACTTCGTCAGTAGGCGTATCGTGAGGTAAGTTATATATTATTCTGGCTGCTCTTCGGTGAAGTAATTCCAAAGATTGTAGAAGGTCTGTATTTGAACAGCCTCCCCAAACGACCTGCCCATATAAAATAGATGGCAGTATTATTTTAAAGTACAAGTCCAGTATGGCGTTTCGGCTCAAAAACGAACTGCGAAAGAGATTCAGCTTATTTACAAAGTTTTTTTTCAAATCTGATGAAGAAATCTTGATGAAGTATAAAGGCGCTGTACCATCAGTCCTCAATTGACAAACACAAAACAGGCACTCATTTTACAAAAATATTTGGTTTCAAGTAAACTTTCAAAATTCAGCTAAGGCAATGATCACATCAAACTGGGCTCAACACTTGCAGACATCTAGGACAACAAATTATATGATCACATCTGAACGAGTGTCTGATACACGAAATCTGCATTCAAGCTTATTCCAAAATAAATCAGTACTCACTAGTTTAGGCAGTGCACGATCTCCATAGGCAATTCGTGATTTTGTTGGATCTATGTTTGGAGGTAACTTCACGGATATAACAGTGTGAGCCATTTTGTCACAGAGAAACTCTCGGAGAACTTCTGTCGAAGATTTATTCCAAAACAAAAATGGCGGTCCCTTGTTGCTACGTGACCATTGTAGTCCCAGTCCTTCACAGTCGTAAAATGATCTCTTCCCCAGAGCCCAGGAGCCCGGTTTATCGAAGGTCCCGAAAGTTTTCGCAGCCCGGAAAACCAGAGCAAAATCTCGAAGCTTATGATTACAGAAATGTTTTATTCGCGTATTCTTAATATAAACAGAGGTTCTCTTCACACAAGAAGTTTCAGGCGTATACACTTCTCTGTTTTCAGATACAGATGAACTAAAAATGGCTTTTCGGGCCCGAAAAGTTTCCGGGGCTTTCGAGAAACGGGTCCCTGGGCAGACATAACAGGAGCGGCAAAGAAAACCGAAACGGTACAAATAACAGAAAAACAAAACAGGCACTTCAATAATTAGTTTCCGACGTTTTGATTAGAGAAGGGCACTCTCAATGGACGTTTAGGCACAGTCAAGTGAAACAAGACCAGTTCACACCAAGAGAAAATGAGGGGACCCTCATTTTCTCTTGTTCACACGAGATTTTTAAGTTTTTAAAAGCAGAAAACGAAACTAAATGAGTAAAAATGAATGAAAATTAACTTTGAAGGTCAAAGTGATCGAATGTAACTGATATAAATGCGCATTTGAATGTCTATCACGAATGTAGCCTCTTTCACAAACCCCCTCCCCCCTTCGCGGCACAAGCTAACAGGGATGATGCTGATGATAAATAATTTGGCTGGGCTGCTAGCAACAAGGAAAGTCGCACCATTCGGGTTTCGCTGGCTAGAAAAAAAATAATTTTATGCTTTAGGTATCCAGTTCTCCAACGATAGAAGCAAATGATAAGTCTAAATTTTGATAAGAAATTGGATGACTTGGAAAAATCCCAAACTCCTGGAAAAGGAGCAAATTGACTCTGGTTGGGAAAATCAATATTGTCAAGACACAAGGACTGTAAGTAACATACAATGCTTCAGTTTTATCACTACCCGAAAATTTCAGCAAAAGGGTTGATAAAACCATTTTGGATTTTATATGGGATAACAAACCGCACAAAATTAAAACATAATGATATATTAGTCGGAGACAGCCGGAATAAAAATGATTAAGTTCGATTCGATGAATCAGTAAAGCCTTGAACGCTTCGTGGGTGAGAAGATTTACACAGAGGTAAAAAGCGCCGTGGAAAATCATCACAAATTTTATGACTACACACCTAAACATCTCTTAAACCTTTATAGCGGGAAATTAACGTATCAAGAATTTATTAATCTTTCAAAGTTAAACTAGTTTCACTACATACTATGGTCTTCCCAGTGCAATAAACTCCGTCTACTTATAGACAGAGGCAGACACGGAAACAGAACTGGTACGGCACTGACGAAAATCTTTCCAACGCTTCTCTGCACAAAATAATTGTTGAGAACAAATTCCAACCACCCACCCGTGAAAAGTGAATCATTAGTTACGGAGAGGAGCCTTCTGAAATCCAAAACTTACATAACTGGCCTTTTTCTACTACCAAAACTGCAAAGGTAATGTTTCAATTCAAGATAAATCCCAATATCATCTACACTAAAGAAAAAAGGCCATCATATTATCTGATGATTTATGCCATCTATCAGTATGAAAAAGAGAACAGCATTCAATCCAGCATATGCTTTTAAAGTGCTCCCACGCAGCTTTATTTTGGAATGAATTTTTTGAATGGTGGTCGCAAATCACCAGTGAAATCCTTCATTTTACCAGACTCAACTCTTTTAGAAAAAATAATGACTGAAACATACACCGGATTGCGATAAAAAACAAAACTGCCAAGCTTCTTATATTAAGAGAGTTTGTCCCAGAAATTTTGCCACCACCACCACCAACATCTCAATACGACAAATTAATTTACCTACGTTGTGTCAATGTTCCCACGTTTTTAAAATTTGCTAATCAGGTGATGAATGATCGCAAGTTCAATTTTGACTTGGCAAACAGGGATAGGTAGGTAGAAGTAAAATGTTGCCTAACTATGCGTTGTCCTTTCACGTGATGTGATGGGCGAACACTTCATAACGAGATTTCGAGTTTGTGCAATAGAAAGTGTCTTTCAATTCACTGGACAATAAAAACTGTATTCACACATAGACACATTTCAATATAGCAATGACTCGGGATTTTTATTTTATATTCCTAAAAGTATGGCATAAAAGTTGCATTACACCATAACAGTTATGGTAAAATTCCCTAATTATTTGATACGTTCCTACGGAACCATCTACTTTATTAGAATATTTACATTTCTTCGCTTTAAATGTTGCAAATAATTGAAACGTAATAAACCGATTTACAACTTTTTATGGCTATTTTTATCATGACTAGCAATCGGAATCCAATAGCAAATTTCTGAAATATTTACAGTCTACAATACATAAGATATTTGGCGTGCATGGAATGGAAAGCCTGGGTACTAGAGTAACTATTGGTTTGCCTTCCCGCTGCATTTGTCGTAGATGAATTTTCCGGGAAAATTTAAAATTTGTTATACGCGACTGCAGTGACGAGAATCATATTATAAAATGAAGTGGCCTATAGGGAATCCAAACAAAGGGGATAAAGTCGATCTAAACCCTTTTATGGCGAAAGTGACGCAATAGCGAATAATAAATGATCAGTTACGCATGCAGGATTTCTTTGTGGATTTGTAAGGTTGACCATTCAGCTATTTACATTATCGAGCACAAGGAGTTGAATTTGGCATTCTGCAAGCAGAACTTGCTGAAAGCACCAAGGACATCTGGAATTCAACTGTATGTGTTCATATTACCCCTTCAAAGTCCATTCACACAGGCCATTTTTGGAATACAACGATACAAGGGACCGCAAACGACAATGCACACAACAACCACTGCACACAGGAAATCCTGGGTCGAAATGGAGGAGAATAGTCTACCTACAAGTCCCGTTTTTAAACATACGTTTACATGCATGATATCTCGTCGACGCTTATTTCTGTTCAGCAAGAGTCACTACTTGATGTAGCATTACAAGTCTACTTCTTGCTTGAAGCCACAATGGAGGTGCTTTCTTCTTGAGTAGAATTTCTAAGCATAAAGCTTGTTTGAGTCATTAGGCCTTCTTCCAAACCTTTAAAAGAAAAGACCAAAGATGTTAAATTACTTTTGCAGTTCGATTTTCCGTAGCGCTGCTCTAGTTTAAGCGGTTTTATTATATGACTGATAAAATAACTTCATTGTGATTGGCTGAGAGCAGGCCAATTAATCGTTAATTCTTAATTTGCACTGCAATGCAAATTAACGCGCGTTCGCAATTTTCTCAGACATGTAATAAACGAGTAATATAGAATGAAAGCTCGAGCAATTAAGGATTTACACTACTCGTGAGATTTAAAATTTTTTTTAAATTGCGCTCGCCTTGAATTCTCAAATATTACCCGTAGAGTAAATTTGCACTTGTGTTTATACGATTACCTACATGTAATAATAATAATAATAATAATAATAATAATACATTTATAAAGCGCCCTTTCCCATGGGTCCAAAGGCGCTGACATACAAAACGAATGATATTCATTCAAGAGAAATTAGACAGTAAAGGCATTGGAAGCTTAAGTTTTGTGCAAGATTGAAATACTGTAACCGTTTCAAATCAATAAACGTACTATTTTTAAATAGTGAATTAAAAAATTGCTACTGCCCTGCGCTGAAGACATATTGACTAAAGCGTAGCAGAGTTGTCAACGCGTCAGACTCGCAGTTCAGCGGTCCTGGGTTCGAGTTCCGCTCTGACAACCAGCTGGATCTGCCGAGTTCAAATTCTCGGCCACGCTTGAGAATATCTAAATAGCCAACATTAACTGGTTTGCGTCCAGCCAGTTGGGATTCTTAACAATGTTATGTTCAAATTGAATTATTTGTTTCAGTTGTTTGCTATAAACACCGCTGAGGGCAAATAAAGGTCATTCACGTTTTATTTTTCACGTTCGAATTTTGAACGAGTTCTGAGCTCCTCGACGAAACGTATTAAAATAAATGTTCGATCGACTGATTGATTAATTAATTGATTGATTGATCGATTTTTTTTCTAGATCACCGAAACAAGTAACCCATGCATTGTACCTTTTTTTGTGTATTTTTTTCCGTCGTTCTTTTGGTAGCAACAATCCCACACTGTCCCAGCAATGAAGGCGAGTAAGATGGTTCCTAGCACTGCACCAAAGGGGATCATGTACTGCGGCAGGTTTTTGAAGTAAACCCATTTGAACTCAAACATTAGGCTATCGTCTTGTTTCAAGAGTTGCTGGCACGATTTTGATTTTTTCACTTCGTTGTTTTTTTTTCCTAGCACCCCCGTTCTGTCTTTTCGGGTTGCGAATGCTATCTTTACCGCCATACAATTGACGAACTTCTGTATAGTTTCAGTTTCAATCAACTCATTATCAATAAATAGAGAAACACCGATTTTGCATGGCGGCAAGAATTGAATCACTTCCCAGGAATCATTGCTAGCTTCTTTGTCATTGCAATGGAACGCCACAATGGAGTCCAATCCTTCGGCAGTCAAAACCGACACAGATTCTATTGGCTCGGTAATTTCTGCAATTATTAAGAAAGATTTCGTTAGTGGCTTCATATTGGAGAATTAATTCAACAATATCAATGGATCATTAGCAGTAAATGCTATAGCTGGGCCTAACAAGCTTCTTCTAAAGCAGAGGGCAAATAGAGGCTATCAGTCTTACGTGTCCAAGTCCGCAGGAATATATCAAAATAAGGTTCTTACACCCTACAACTTATAAAAAAGTTTTTTCACTGTTGCTATTGGTAAGGGATTTTTCAATCGCTGAAGTACAGTTTCACAAGAAAATGATCCACTACAAAACTTAAGGACTGGTTTACACATTCTATTTTCACGTTAAGTGCGGCATGAATCAGTCATGTACTTGTGACTGTAAACTGGAATGAAGAAATGATCATAGCAGATGTTTAAATCCACGATCTCCGTCAATGCAATGATATACTAACTGGGCTTTGAAGCCAATTTTGTCATCGTACCGAGTTCTGTGCTTTATTGATACCGCGACGGAAAGAACTGGCACAATTTTAAAAAATGGTCGTGTGCAACAGAAATTGATAAATCGGGCCAAATTTCCGACTTGCGCACTCAAATCTTTTTTTTTTCGTTTCAAACTTGGGCCGCGAAATGGCATGAGTGTAAATCAGCCTTTAAAAAAAAAAAAAAAAAAAATCACTTTATTTAAGTGTCGAAGTGTGCACTCTGACTGAACTAATTGAGGACACTAAAACAAGCAAACAAATATTGTAAATTGAACACAAACTTGCCAAAAATCCCAACTGGCGAGAGGCTAACCAGTTGGCTATTTACAAGGCGTAGAGGAGTTCAATCTGGGACCACCAAACACAAATCCATCTAGTGGTAGGGAGGAGGACTTGAACCCGGGACCTCCGGATTACAAATCCAGCGCTCTTAACCGCTAGGCCACGCCGCCGTTTCCTAAGTAGTTGCGAAGTCCACTGTAGAACTGTTAACTTAAGGTCATTGTGCACTCCATCAGAGGATTGAAACGTCACAAAAATCCCAGGCGAAAGCTACCAGCTAAACGTAATCCATGAAATTCGCTCAACAAGTGACGTTGTCGTTTATAGCTGCTTGGCGAGAGAACTGGTGCCCAGAACACAAGGTTAGAAAATGTGGAAGTAGTATTGAAGTATTTACATGAAGTGAATAAAGTGCAACTGTTGCCGCTCTTTGTATTTGTTGTCTGATTTTCATCTCTGAGGGCCCAGTTATATGGTCTCGGGTACCCGAGACAACCCTCCCCCCGAGCTACCCTGGCCGAGGTAACAATTAGCTTGTTTCTTTCTAAAATTCAACCAGCTGTTTACATTAGGATCGCCAACTCGTCTCGGGGGGCGAGACAACTCGGGTGGGCGAGTTGTCTCACCTCGGCAGGTAGGGTAACCCTGGCAAGCGGGACAACTTTTCTACATATAAACGCTTTGGCTCGCCTGACCGGGACATCTCTCGGCGTGGCGAATGTCACGTAATGCTTAGATTTAGGATTTAAGTAAAAATTAACTCGGTAAAACCCACTGTCGAATGACCGAGAAAAACCCAAAGAACTAGAGGGATATTTGCACATTTGATTATTCAGTAAGGTTTATGAATAATCATGCTGGGTTAACTTTGACTCGGCCTACTGGAACTATGTTTTCACATATAAACGCTCGATAAAGTTACCTCAGGGGAAGGGTTGTCTCGGGTACCCGAGACCATATAACTGGGCCCTGAGTAATGTGTATGTTGCAGGTCAAAATGAAATAAACCTAGTTTGAGTCTGAATTTCCTTTGTCTTCTAACCATAATTATTCATGATCCACGAATAATTAGGATTAATAGACAAAGGAATTTCATTTTAATCTGAATTTCATTTCAGTTGACCTGCAACATGTACAGCGGCTCACTCTTTGCGATTTTTCTTCAGAGAATTAGTAGGCTAACAACGGAGATCGGTCACGGCGTGTGCCGGGCCGAATGTTAGTCTTACGAGAGTCATTAATTCCACGACAGTTAGCAAGCAATGATGAATCAACAATACCTTCGATGATAGCATATGTCATCTCGTAATCAACATAATCAGAGTCATACAGGCCAGATGGGACTCCAATCTAAAAAAAAAAAAGAATTCGATAAATACAGCATGAAAAAATTCGCACCATAATATCAAGGAAATGAAGTTATCACGAGGTGTGTGTCACCTCTTCATTCTAGCGATTAAGGAGGCGATGTTTTTTTAAGCCAGTTCTTGTGGAATTGAATGCTGTTGACGGCTTTCAATGTAAATGAGGTTCTAGTATGGCTTCGCACTTTTGTTTTTTTAGTGTGTTTTTATTTCTTAGAATAGTAAAATCCACTCTGAAGGATGATACATCAGCTCCTTTGATATACCACGATCCGTGAGTGATCATGGATCACTGATCCTGATCCATATCACCCCACAAAAAACGCGCCCTTTCTGTCGGTTGAGTCACAATAGCCCCTTGCGCTGTATATAAATAGCTACACTTCTGATCTATCGCCATTACACAGCGTGAACGAGCATTTGACCACGAGAACACAGCTTGAACTGAATGATTTTAAAAACGATAAATATCAGTTCCGCGAGAAATGCATACCGAATCTAAGTTGCTGGATTCAGTGTAAGAAAAAATAAATACTTTTTCTTTGAGGAATGCAGTTCAAATTCAAAAACCGGGAAGGTATGTAACATTGAGACATTACGTCATAATTAGGAAAGGTGTTTGTCAAAAATTGTATTTTAAGTGTGTCAAGGAGCCGTTATTTTTGTGTTGGAACTCTTGGAGTGAAAATACTCTTAATGTACATCTGCTCACTCAAGGTTCTTAGAATTAAAGGGTTTTTTTACATCAGGTCTACTTTACATGATTTAGGTTGTTCAAGGTTTAAGGCATCTTTTTCCATCCTGGATTAATACGAAAAATTGTGTATGAAAGTTGACAAAAAACAAAGCTTGATCTTTTAGGCACTCAATAATAAACATCTGCAATGATTCCGCCGGGCACAGAAGCATTTCAACACATACAGACGAAGTTTCGATACGGAGCTTCAAGACTGTTTACAAGTAGCTTTTAATCATTTGTAAATTAACTAACCCAAGTCAAATATAAATCTTTAATGCTAACTGCAACTACTAGTGTTCGAGTAGCTAAACAGAACACATCGGATGCTCTATATAATCAATGAATGCAAGAGGCTAATACAGACATTTAATTTAAAAAGGCGCCAACATAATGTAACACTACATTAGGTTAAAACTCATCACGTTATGCTTGGCTCGCAAACAGTTTTCAGTTTTGGGTTTTTTAGCTTGTTTTTTCATTTCATCGATCCAGCCATAAGTAAAATGTTCTCGATCTATATTTCTGACGTGCGTTTCTTACGTACCGGAGTGTAATATTATGTATCTGTGGTTTCCTTAGATATCGCTTTGTAGCCAATCAGAACGAGAGTAGAACTTTGGAAGAACCCTCCTTGGAAGAGGTTAATTTTCAAAGGGTACAGCGTTTCCTTTGAGTTTATTAAAATGATAATTTGTAATACGAAAATTTCCTTTTAGACCCAACTTTTTAATTATAAAGTTCAAAACGCGTCCTCTGCTATTGAGGAAGTCTTTATTGAATGTAATGCTGTAAATTTTTCCTTGATGTAAATATCCGTTGAGTGTTTTTTTGGTCCGGTGAGTCAAAAGTGTCGGTTTATTTCTCTTTATCGTTGCAACGCGTTTTATTAAAATCAGACCCCGTTTTTTCAAAAAGAAAAACAAAAAGGCAAAAAAGCGAATTCTATCTCAGAAACCAGGAGGAGGGATTTTTTATCTCTAAGTGCTTCTAAGTACATTGAGCCTCGTTTTCTGAGGGATGTAATTTGAGATATACTTTTTTTCCTTGTTACGAATTAAACGGTTCCTTTTCAAATGCAGCCTGGACCGACATCATGTGAACGTTTGAATGTGTTGTAAAATCTTGAGACCATTTTCAAAAATCATCAAAATTTATGAATGTCTCGAATGTCTCTTTTTCCCGCCGAGAGAACAGGTCTGAAATTTAATTTAACCTGAAAAACTCGTTATTGACGTTGTTGCCCTACAGATATCCGTGTACTGCTCTGATTGGGTGTCACTTGCGAGGGGAAAATAAAAGCGATTCAATCTAACCAATCAAAGCGCACGAGGGTCGCCGGTTTGCCGCGAACACCAAGAAAAATAGTCCAGTTACCTTTTTACCAAACAAATGGTCATCACTCTTAAGTTCCTGAGCCGTTAGACGAGAGGACACCTGAGCTGTGAACATAGACAGCAGAATTATACCCGTGATCATCCATACTGTGGCAAACAGACGACCAAACAAAGACTTTGGAGCCTTGTCACCATACCTGCACAGAAATACATACATACATTTACATACATACACGTGTCCTGCTGTGCACTAATTAATTAATGCTACTAATTACGAAATTGTGGGAGTGCGCAATGGCCTTATGGTGCGCTTGTCTCTGGATCGAGCATTCCGGGGTCGAGTCCTGGGGCCCGTTTCTCGAAGGTCCCGAAACGTTTACGCACCCGAAAGCCGTAGCAAAATCTCAAAGCTTATGATTACAGAGCTGTTTTATTCACGTATTCTTAATTTCTTAATATAAACAGAGGTTCTCTTCACACAAGAAGTTTCAGGCGTATACACTTCTCCTTTTTTTAGATACGGATAAACTAAAAATAGCTTTACAGGCCCGAAAATTGGGTAGACATTAACTCTTACAGGTGCATAACCCAGGTGCATAAATGGGGACCAGCGATCTTAATGCTTGGAGGTAGCACTGCGATGGACTGGATCCCATAGTCCAGGAGGGAGTAGAAATACATGTAGTCTCTTTTGCTACAGAAACCGGAATAAGCTCGGGCCACTTGGCTCGTATGCAAACTTTACCTACTAATTTACTAGTGGAACATGATCTGCACATAACTAAGAACGACTTATTCAGAATCACTCAACAGAGTTTGCACAATGTTTTTTTTAGTGTTTGTTTTACGTTTCTGAAATATTTCCCACTTTGTTAAAGAACTAATACAAGACAACGATGACTATTAAGAAATGTCGTCTAAGCATTTTTCAAAACAGTCATTTTCAACACAGTATTAAACTTAAGATATAACTATAAACTTCTCATTCCTGACTGAATCAGTTGCATTTCCTTTGTTGGTCTTAAGCATTTCGTATTGCATTCCTGCTTCACTTATTTTTCTTTGCCAGGAAATAATGATGCCAACATACGCTTTTCTGCAAATAAAGGCGAATGGGAAACAGGGAACATTGACAGTGACACGTCTTAATGTTAAACAGGAGGCAGCGTGCTCGAGTGGTTACGGTGCCGAGTTGAAATTCGGAGGTTCCTCTCTGATCCGCCTAAGCTGGTGTTGTTTCTCGGTAGACCCTAGTTCAACTCCAAGGTCATGCTTGTAAATAACCAACTGGTCTGCCTCCCGCCAGCTGGGAATTTTAAACTTGTTATGTTTAGTTGATATATTTGTTTCTTTCAGTTTAAATGGAATACTTGTGAACCGCTAGGTGTAGCTAAGCGCATTGACCACTATAAACAACAACATATGAACATTTTTTTTGTTTGGAAACAGAGAAAGCTGTTACCGTAATGAATTTGTGATGTCTTTTCCTGGTAGATGAGACATCGCCAAGAACTAAACTGATGACTAACGTTACATCAACATTATCCAGACCCCCTCAGAAAACCTTACTTGCGAGAGAAGCGGGCTTACCCTACTGTTGTCATAGTAACGATTGCCCACCACATGCCGTCAAAAATTCCCCGCCAAAAACGCCTTGGAAACTGCTCTGAATTTGATCGATGATCCTTGTAAAAATCAAACATAAAGTAATTAGTGCTCAACATAAGACAGAGTCACGAAAATTTGTTAGCAGATATCATTTTACAATGTCATTTTGTAATGTAAATTATGTCACTTCAAGTCCTGCGGTATAATATCACTTAACAAAATAACAGACTTTGATATTGTATTCTGATGGAGATGGACAGAGGCCGCCAAAAATTCACTAAAGAGAAAGCAACAGATCGGATTACAAAACGTTTTAGAGCAGAATGTCTATCACCGATCACAACACTGGAAGCAATATCACGTAACCGGTTAATAATTCATCGGGTTTACTCTGTAATGGACTGTTTGGTCGGTCTGTTTGGTCTAAAATATAGCAAGCAAGCAACTTTTGCTCTCACTCTTGGTCGAGTAATAAAGAACAATAAAACAGCATAATGTATACAAGTCCCGTACATTTGTTACGATCACAAATATTGACAAATAAATTAAAATACGGGTGTATCTATACTCAGTTTTATAATTCGTTTCTCATTTTTCTCATTCTTGTTTTGCATAATTGTCTAATTTATACTTACTAAGAGCCACAAGATCATTCCTGACAGTGCCGCACAAGTAAAACATAAGACCAAAAGGGGCCATAACTCAAGGATGGATAGGTAAGCCACGTTCACGAGGTCATGGCCGCTCTTTTCCCTCACAAGCACAGGGTGGACTGTTTCAAGAGTTAAAAAGTAGAGATCAATGTCTTCACCCTGAAAGACAGGAAATTTGATTTCTACACTCTCCTCAGTAATACTTCCAGTGATATGTAGTTCGATGAGCTCTTTGATGCATTGTTTAGAAGCATTTTCCAGAGTGTTGTTCCATGCCCTAAATCGTTCGACTAAACTCTTCGAGAAGAACGCAGACGTTTCCTCGTAGGAAGAATTATCTAACTTGTCATTTGGTCCTCGTTTAACGATGGAATCATTCACGTTTGGCAATCCTGTTGCCGGCGGTTGTTCAGTGATTGATGAACTTGCAATGTACTGCACTTGAAAAGAAGGAGTAGGGGATACATTAGTGGCAATGAGTAAAACGGAAGAATAATCTAACTTGTCATTTGGTCCAGGCGTAACTGTAGAATCATCCACGTCTGGCAAACGTGTTGCCGACGGTTGTTCAGTGATTGATGAACTTGCATTGTACTGCACTTGAGAAGAAGGAATAGAAGAGATATTACTGACAATCGGTAAAACGGTGGTATTTATCTCCCGATAAAAACCTCCCGTATTGTTTTCCTCAGAAGCGACAATAAGGAATTGAGAGAGCAAAATAAACAAAGTTTCCAACACGATCATTTTCGGCTGAAGTGGCTAAAATACCTCCGTCTTTTTCTGCATGTAAGGCTGCTTTCAGAAAATTTGACGCTTCTCAGATTAAATTCCTTGCCTTACTCATTCCAGCTCATAGAGTCTCTGGGAGTGCCTTGAAAATAATTTTTGTTTGCTAATTCGCTTTTTTGTATTTTTTTTTATCTGAATAATTAATAACCAGCAAAAATGGATATGAAAAAGCTGACACAGTAACTGATACTAGTTTAGCGTGAGTCTGAAATGAGCCCATCAAAGACAAATCGCGCGTGCAATCATTTCTTTGTCAATGTCCTGAATTGTTAGCGGTCGGTACTGCACACCGCAAGATTTTCATATTTTACATTTCTACACATTTCGTGACGTACTACCAACAGATGGACGAATGATTTTTTTTAAGGATTTAGAAAACATCATAACACAATAGTAAGGTAATTTATTTTTCTTCTTTAGTTATGACGACTGTAGCCACTACAACGAAAATAACTTTGTCAGTGTGTCATTGTTCATTATAAAGTTTTCGAACTGTACACACAAATCGCTGAGACAAATGCATTAGAAAACGTCTTTTCATCAGAGCATGATTGATCTATGCCTTGCAGCTTTGCAACACATATCAAGAGGAGTTCTTTCTTTTATTAATTTCACGCCGTTGGCAACCAAACCCCCATGTTTTAGATCGACACAGGTGTCTTAAAAATAGTTGTTTGCAAAACTGGGTGCATAATTAACAAGATAACAAAGTCTAACAACGTTGGAAGCTTACAGTCATATCAAACATTGCAATGCTGGTTTAATTATTTATACTAGAAACTCTGAGCTGTAGTACAATAAATTAAAAGGGAACAACATAAAGAGAAAGTAAAATGTTACACAGTCGTGGACTGTTCAAATTTAGAATTTTATCCCTCATTTTGACACGTGCAAAAATAACTATTTTCGAAAATATTCAGTAAAGCATAATCATTCGTGTTTGAGTCAGCTCTATTAATACATTAATCATGTAAACTTGAGAAGCTACACACATCGATGAACGGCGACAAGCCAGGATAGACAACATTCAAGGTGTTTTGACAAACATCGTGAAATTGTACTAAAGAAATTTCTGACAGTAAACATCTTTGTAAATTGGTTGTAAACAGTGAGACACTAATTGATTTGTAAAAAAAGGTGCGGAAAAGTTGACAGTCCAAATAAATTTACTCCACTTTGCTTAGGCAGAAGGCAAGTCGAACAAACACTTATATCAGTCTTATAACAACATTCCGCTTTGGCTCTAAAGTACTCGAGAACTTATCAAAGTTAAATTTAACGACGTTCGCGCTAATTAATTGTTTCCGCGCATCCTTACTGCGCAGGCAAATTCACATGCCACGTCATGCATCGAGCGCGCGCGCCAAGTAATAAAATGAACAATGGTAGGGCAGGTGACCATTGCTATAGCTTTGTCTGGATTTAACGACCTTGGACGTTCGGTGACCCCTATTTTTATTTTGATGGATCATTTTCTCTACCGATTTTCTACGTTTAGCCAAAACGTTAAGAAAATCTATCGATTAGAAGTAAAATGCAACATCGAATTTCGTTCTTTTTAGTTCTTCTTTTATCTGTGTGGCGGTTTCAAATGCCTCTTGAAGGGTTAGGTTTTGTGAAAACGTCGGCAACATTTGGAATTATTAACGCAATGGATTCACTTATACACTTATATTCACTTAGAATAGGATGTCTCATTTGGGAAACAAGTAATTCATTATCTGTCCTCAGTAGACGTTTGAAGAAAATCTATCGAGTAGAACATTTTCGCGCGAACGTCGAACACGTCTATATATAAGCGTGCAAAAACTGTAATTTTGTTTTTCGATATTCTTCGATCGAAATCAAAACTGACCGACTTCTGAAAGTCAGTAAATCCGCTCAATTTATTGGTGTTGACCGTGGAAGATCGTGGCCTGGTGACTACTGCACGAGTATGCTCCACAAAATAGCTTGTTCATGTGTAATGGCATTAGGCAAGATTTTTTTTTCGCTCGCTATAATAAGAAAACGGCGCTGGGTGATAGTGAAAGTCTTTCCGCTTCCTCTGTCGATGTGTATTTTTAAGCCCCGCGAAGGATTAAACACGACATAATGTCGACAATATAAACGTAGTAGAGCCCTACCTCGTTCCCAGGGTCCTCTCCTTCCCGTCCCTGGGAACGAGGTTGAGTAGAGCCGTCATAATAAAAATTCAGATGCCGACCTGTTAAGGAACCAAGCTCGGAAACACTGCTCCGCCTGGCTGAACTAGTTTTAACACTAAATTGTTTTTCATTCGCTACCAGTTATTATAAACAAATCAATGGTGTGGCCATGGGCACCAAAATGGGACCCAGCAACGCCAATCTTTTCGTAGGCTACATTGAACACAAATTTTTTAATCAATACAACGGCCCTAAACCTGAGCTATACCGTCGCTACATTGACGATTGTGTCGGCGCCACTTCTTCTACCAGAGAGGAACTCAATCAATTTATAACTGCTGTTAATTCGTTTCATCCGGCTCTTAAGTATACCTGGGAAATTTCCAATACTTCTTTGGCATTTCTAGATATCAAAGTTTCTGTCGAAGGCAACGGTTTATGCACCAGTGTGCACTACAAACCCACAGATTCTCATAGCTATTTGTTGTATTCATCTTCACATCCATCACACGTCAAGAATTCTATTCCTTATTCTCAGTTTCTTAGACTTCGTCGCCTTTGTAGTGAGGACTCTGATTTTTCCTTTAAATCAGAGGAAATGTGCAATTTTTTCGACAAACGTGGATATCCTGCCTCTGTTGTTCAAGCAGGCCATCATCGTGCCCAACAAATTGATCGGCAGTCAGCACTACAAACGTCTCAGAAGGAGAATAATAATAGAATTCCATTCACCCTCACATTTCACCCTCACAATCACGCAGTAAAATCCATCATTCTCAAAAACTTTAAATTACTTCAAAATGATCCCGATACTGGTTGAATCTTTTCGCAACCGCCATTAATTTCATTCAAACGCGACAAAAACATAGGTAACTTTTTAGTTAGAAGTGCATTCAAAACGAGTGAACAACCTGGAACTTTTAAATGCGCACGCGCGCGATGTAAAACATGTCCTTTCATTTACAACGTTGAGAAATTGTCGGGACCCAAGCGATCCATTAAGATCACAGATCAATTTACCTGTACCTCAGCCAATGTCATCTACTGTATAACTTGCACTCTTTGCAAAAAGTTATATATCGGCGAAACAGGTAGACGACTAGGTGACCGTTTCCGAGAACACCTTCGCGACGTAGAGAAAGACGATAAAGACGCTTCTAAACCGGTTGCTAGACACTTTAATCTGCCGAATCATTCTAAGCAACATATGGCAGTCTGCGGCCTCTCCCTACATCAAGGAAGCACAGAAAGCCGCAAAACTCTTGAACAAAGATTTATTTTTCAAATCGGCACTCTTAATCCTCACGGTATCAACTGAACGAACGCTTTTCATTCAACTAATTCATTCTGTTGTTTTTCACGTTGCCAGGCACCAACCAATAGCGTAGCTCCACATTTCTGTATATAAACCACACACAACCCACAATTCCTTGATTCGCTCCGACGAAGGGCTAACGCTGGAAACGTCAGCTTCCGAATCTCTTTACGGTGGACAATTCACATTATCAACCCAGTTGATAAAACCAAATTATCTTGTAATACTCCCACCGACGCAGCACCACAGTTTCTTTAGAAACTTGCCCCCTTTATTCAGGGAAACTTAGACTTACTTCCAGAATTTTGTAGCCTGGGTACGTCCAGGCACCTGCTATACTTAATAAAATTCGGAGAGAAGGCGTCCTTCTCCGATATTAGCGACCTTAAGCAAACCACGACGGCAACGGCAACGAGAACGCCACAAAACAAAAGGTTTAATGAGCAGAACAATAGCTGTGCACGTGCGTTATAATTCTTGGTACATTTCTTAGCCGTCCTCTGTAAAACGACAACGTGAAATGACCAAGTTCTGGGTATTTTGGAGAACGTGAGCGACGGCGGCTTATTTTTCGTATTTTCTTTTGGAATTGTACGCTGGCATTGCACATTAAGCTTGAGCAAGTTCTGAGACCGATAGACGTACTGAACAGATCTAGGCATGTGCGAAATTCGACGGTAAAATATAAATTCGTTTTTTTCTAGGCGTCGTCCTTGGCGTCGCCGTCGTCGTTGCTTAAGGTCCCTATTATTTGAGGAGAGCAGGCGGCTGGAGCAAGTTGCTCGGAGAGGAATTGTAACCATGGTAACAAGAGGGATGGCGTGACGTGACTGTAGTGCTGTGATGTCATGATAGGAGCAACTACAGAATGCAGGGCCACTTTTAACCATGCAACAAACGAGCCGGCTCGTTTGGCTCGGCAGTGGGAAGTGTTGAGTTCATGTATGCCGCTAAATAGATGTAAAAAAGAGGAATAACGTACTTGTATGGCGTTTGAGTGTTGGCTTCATGTATTTCGCGGCTCGTTTGGCTCGTTTGGCTCGGCAGTGGATGTAAGAACGAAGAATAACTTGTATGGCGTTTGAGTGTTGGCTTCATGTATATCGCGGCTCGTTTGGTGTTGGCTTCATGTATTTCGTGGCTCGTTTGGCTCGTTTGGCTCGGCAGTGGATGTAAGAACGAAAAATCAAAGGCTCTCTGAGCAGCTCATGGATGAATAGCCCAATGCCAAGTTTACTTTTGCCCCTGTGGCAAAACGAGTCTTTGAGCGAATTTATTGGTATGAAAATATATGTCACCTGCACGGTCATTCGCATGAAAATCAAGTGATTTTCATGGGAAACGTTTTCCACAAGCACTCGTTCTGCAAATAGAAACTCAGACGGTGGAAGTCAAAGTCTACATTCGTGCCAAGCGGCCCATCAGGCCAGCACTGATAAAAAATAATCTAACAAAAAAACAATTTACCATCTTCTCGTGGTCTGTTTACAATGTCCGATTAAAAGCTTTAGATATCAAGGGGGTCGTACAGGGAAGTCTCTGGCACGGTTCACGAACCTAAAATACAGAGGATCACGGTTCACGGATAAAAAAATTTCGTTTCCCGAATTACGAAAATAAGAAAGTAAGGACCTGTTCTTACATTAAAAACAGTGTTTGTAGGAAGCAAAATCGCGAATGGCTAAATCAAGGCTCCGTATTGCATATTGCATGGCTAAGGCACTCTCGATAGACCACTGTAACTATTCGGAGAACTTGTGTCTCAAAATCACGTAGAGTTGTGTGGTAAAATCACAAAAATCGGTTAGTATTTCAGGTTCTTCACGTATCACGCAAAACCTTCAGGTCACGAATCAGGAAGAACAAGAACCGCAGTATGCGGTTGAAAACCGCGCTTGAATAAACGCGGTTACTTACACTGTCTGCGAAACGTGACTCTCCTGCCCTTCAGCAAATATACGAAAAAAAGAGTATCTGATTACATTCTTTGCATAGCGTGAGTTTAGCGTGACTTGTAATCGGAGAATTTTGTTTACGTCTAATGAAAAAACACCTTGACCTTTCAATATAAATTTACACATGGGTTTTTGACGAGCGCTATGCTTCTTGTCTTTCCATGTCCATTTGTTACAGCTACTGCTGCTTAGCTTGACAAATTTCAATTTTACAACTCCACGAGTTGAACCAAAAACCATCTTCGTGCCGCGTTAGCCGCCATATGTATAAACTCCATGTTGTCGGACAAAAAACTCGTCTTTCTAGTACCCCGCTAAAACCTGCTGAACCTACACCACGAAGTGCCTAGGAAAAGAACCATACTAAGCAGGGGAGGGTTGGGAGAAACGATTTAATCCAGTTTAATGAATAAATTAATCAGAATCGAGTGAGTGAGTGAGTGAGTGAGTGAGTGAGTGAGTGAGTGAGTGAGTGAGTGAGTGAGTGAGTGAGTGAGTGAGTGAGTGAGTGAGTGAGTGAGTGAGTGAGTGAGTGAGTGAGTGAGTGAGTGAGTGATCGAGTGCCATCCGATTGCCCCCTATACTCATGGATGTTACGTAACATCCATGAGCAATAACTTGTATGGTGTTTGAGTGTTTGCTTCATGTATTTCGCGGCTCGTTTGGCTCGGCAGTGGCAAAGAGCAAACGAGCCAAACGAGCCGGCTCGTTTGATGCAGGGTTAAAAGTGGCCCTGTATTCTGTAGTTTAGCCACATAGGAGTTGAATACACGGATAATTACCCGGGATGTTGGTAGAACACTCGAAGAATTCGTAAACCACTCGCCTGCGGTTCGTGATTTACAAATTCTTCTCGTGTTCTACCAACATCCCGCGTGGTTTATCAGCCTATAACCCATAGAAACTTGTGGTCTATTGCTTAACTAGCGTTTGGTTTATCTAACATCGTTTCGCGCAGCAAGTCAGACATAGATAGATAAGTTTCAGTTTCAAAAAGTTGCCACCGATATTCCCTCAAATTTCATTTCATTTTTCCATGTCACGATAATCAAACAAACCTTGGGTTGTGTAATCGCGGTCGAGAAAAAAATTCTTGTTAGTTTTAGCAGTGACTAAAAATATTTATTATTCATTGCTAGCCAAAGATTTCAGTCATGATAATAGACTTCTCGACAACGTGTCTTCTGTGAAATCACTGTGATTTTATCTGTACCTAATTTTTGTGGCTGTACCGCACGTTCTCTCCTCTGGCGTTGGTGTGAACAAGACAACCGTGTATGGGAGAGTTTTCATCAGTGTAGAGATTATCGTGTTCGCAGCCCAAGAAACGAAGATCGCGCTGATTGAGTTGACGAAAAACCTCAGTGCAATCCGTGGAGAAGAGAATCTTATCCCAAGACGAGATTCGCGGAAAACTGGATGCGACAAACGAAACTGCAAAAATTTGCTGCGATGCCATTGTAATTTCGTCCCTGCACCAAAAACTCAGCATGAAATTGGATGTGTTCAACAAGTCGAACGAAGCGCTGTCTGGACAGATTCAAACGATGTCTCAGAGATTAACAACTTTGGAAACGCAAGGGCACAACTGTATACAAATATACAGTTGAACTTTACTAAGTGATACACTTAATAAATGAAACCATCAAAAATTTGTCCAAAGCGTTTGAGTAATTGGAGGAAACTGTCGAAAGGAAGATGGGTTTGGTGAACCAATCGAATGCACCGCTGTCCGCTCAGGTTCAGGCGATGTCTCAGAGATTGCAAGGTGCTTCGGCACACATACAATCGAACTTTGCTAAGTGATACACTTTTAGTCAGTGAGTGCATTTGCAAACCTCAAGTTCTTTTTTAGCGCTAAATTACTTGTATTAGCCTCAGTAAGTTTTCTGTCTGGAGAAATTCAATGCCTTGTGTTTTTTCAGATTGATAAAATGTTGTTTTGGGTACCAAAAAAGGGCCAGCTGAGTGTGATTTTCGGAAAAGCAATAAGACCCATTTACAACATCAACAAGGAAAATATAGAAATGGGATATTCCAAATCCATTCTACTTAACTGTTATATTAGGAATGTCCTACTCGCTGAGATTAAAAGCAGACTCCAGTCGCCAAGCCTATTCCAAGAAGATCTTAGCAATTGAGAAAATGATTGGACCACTGAGCAAATTCCTCGAAGGAACATCAAAAAGGCAAGGTCCTTGCATCTTATCATGCTGATTGCAATTCGGTAATAAAAAATTGGGGTCACCGAGCTCGTTTTCGAGTTATAAGCGCTTAAAGCTAAAATTAAGGGTGTTTTTAACAGGTCATATTGTTGCTATGGTAACCTATTTTGCCACAAAATTGACAGTAACTTGTTCACCAATGATTGGGCAGTTTTTTGATGCCATGATTTTGGTATCAACTAATATATAGTGGTTATAATGACCCATCAAAGTCTAAGTCTTGGAAAGTACTGGAAACTGTTTCGAGCCACCATAATAGAATCTCTCTTCTTGCTTTCAAATTTGTATCTGTTCCTTTTCCCCAGCAAAGACAGGAGAAATGTTTACACTTCTCCTTTCCAGAAAATTTCCTTATGGAAATGGAAATTGGATTCGCTCCGACGAAGGGCTAGCTCTCGAAACGTCAGCTTTCGAATCTCTTTACGGTGGCCAATTCACATTATCAACTCAGTTGATAAAACCAAATTATCTCGTAATACTCCCCACCGACGCAGCACCACAGTTTCTTTAGAAAGTTACCCCCTTTATGGAAATATACTTATGGATGCGGCTCTAGAGTCCCATCTACACCACAATCGACTGGATTAACTCATCGTCAAAACAGGCAGGCCAGTTAGGAAAACTGTATTATCAACGGGGAATTTTGTTGTTGTTTAAAATAATAAAGAGGGGGACTTCCTCTCGTTTTTTTGCCTCCATTCTCCTTCCCCTTCCCTGTTTTACGCCTGGAAATAAGTCTTCTCAGCGCGAATTAAATAGTGCGAGGAGTAGAGGGGGCTGGGGGAGGGAGAGAAAATTCGTCACACTGACGGAAAGACTGGACTCTAGCCATTTGCTTTGTCCAAAATGGCGGCGAATTTTTGGCTTTCTTCTCACTGCAATCAATGGCTTCTTGACCGTGAAGAAATTCAACTTGAAAGACAACGAGACTACCAATACCTGAAAGAAGAGGACTACAAAAAGATCCACATCTTTTTCATCAACTTCATCCAAGCTTTAGGGGAACATTTGAAGCTGCGACAACAAGTCATTGCCACAGCTACGCTCTATTACAAAAGATTTTATGCGAGGAATTCTTTGAAGAGTATAGATTCGCTCCTTATGGCTCCGACATGCACTTATTTAGCGCACAAGACAGAGGAGTGTGGCGTGATATCCAATAATCGCTTCACTGCAGCTTGTAATACTGTTGTAAAGAACAAGTTCTCCTTTGCTTTTCCCGGCGACCAGTTTCCTTACAGAATGTCTCAGGTAATTAAGCCATCATCTCAACTGACTTGAGAAATATTTTGTGTCATATTATTGAATAAGGTTGAGAAAGATCGTGATTATCAGCCGCTGAAGGCTGAGGTAATATATTGAAAAACACAGAATCCACTTCACAGTTTTTATTTGAAATCTTAATTCAATACAAGTCCGAGTCTTGCATTAAGCTTATGTAAGCTTAATTTTATTAGTAATAGCAACATTACCAGTTGTGATTGCTCAAATTACTCGTGTGAGATGATGACTGTAAAACACTGTTTCCTTTTGCTCATTGGCTAATTTTCATTGTCAATAAGCAGACAGACACATGAATTTATAATTTATGTGATAGGTTTATGAGCAGGAGCGGCCAATTGAAAATTTGTTATTGTAAATAACAAATTGACGGCAGTTTTTCATGTGTCTGTCCCGTTATCGACAATGACTTTCGTCATAACATTGTCAAAGTAGTCTGCAGATCCATTCAGCTATTGCCTTGTGGATCCACAGCTACTTTGACAATGTTATGACGAAATACATGATCAATAACAGGATAGACACATGAAAAACGGACATCAATTTGTTAAATTGCTTATCACATTTTATACATGTAAGTTCGAGAAAATTGGGTGTAAAAACGAATGCAAACCCACCCTAGCACCAGGTTGCACCCTTTAATGACACGAAAACTCTGCTCAAACAGTGACCACAAATTTTGGCTGCTGTCAATTATCTTAGCAGACCTCTCAGGAAACAGCTATTGAGTTAAACAGGCTTAAAAGGTCACAATTGTGGATTGTGATCAGCAGGTTTCAATCCATTTTGCTTGTGTCATTTTTTCAAGGTGCGTTGAATGTTGTAACTATGATTAATGGCAACAAGAAACACACAAAATTATTGTTAATTAACTGAGGGTTTGAATTTCTGACTTCATGTGTTGTTGAAATGCGCAATAATATTAAGCAATTTACCGCCGACAGGTTAGCTCACCGCCGACCGGTTAGCTCAGTAGGTAGAGTTCCGGACTAGCGTGCGGGAGGTCGCGGGTTCAAATCCCGGTCGGACCAACGCTCAGGGTCTTTAAATAACTGAGGAGAAAGTGCTGCCTTTGTAATGACATCTGCAAATGGTTAGACTTTCTAGTCTTCTTGGATAAGGACGATAAACCATAGGCCCCATCTCACAACTCTTCATAATTAATTCTGTGGGACGTAAAAGAACCCACACACTGTTCGAAAAGAGTAGGGGACGTAGTTCCCGGTGTAGTGGTCTATCTCTCGTCTGATGGCTTAATGCTCGGAGATATTAGCTGCATAAGCTACTTTAAAATAAAGTAATGTATGTATGTAATTAGACCAAGTGTGTTCAGAGAGTAATTGTGCTCATAATCGAGGCTGTAGCTAGAAAACGTTTATGACTGAGCCGATCTCCATGAAAAGATTATGACTGATGCAATGTCCATAGTACAATTCTTCCAAGGTGTTTAGAGTGTTTATAATGAATATAAACGACTAAAGACCGAGATAAGAGTCTTAGTTTGTATGTTACTAGCTATGGCCTGATATGGGCCTAATGCTACATGCCTGTCCAATTGTGAAACTACACGCCCAATTACAAGTGTACTCCAGTGGGTTCAACTAATTGAAATTGTACCAAAATTAATTTTAGCCCAAATAGGACAGTGTTCACCATCTGGAATGTTATTGGACATACTGTGACATACTTGTGTGTCCTGTTTCATCATACTGATGTATGTAAATAGGTTCCTTTACTCTGTTATAATTTTTATTTATTAAAGAATAATACTTAATGGTGAAACAATTTTTGTCACCAATATAGTTACAGGATTTCACTCAGTCCTATTTACACATTCAGTATTCCATCAAAAAAAAAGTATACAAAAATATATATGTTGTAGGTCAAAATGAAATTCAGGTTAAAATGATTTTAACCTAGTTTGATTCTCAATTTCCTTTGTCTTCTAACCCTAATTTATCATGATCCATAAATAACTAGGGTTAGAACACAAAGGAATTTCTTTTTAACCTGAAGTTCATTTTAACCTACAACATATATATTATGTTGGTAGCAAAATGCCCCCTCTTGAGAAGTGGAAGTGTTACTGGTGTCACAAGTATTTGACTTACAAAATCATTTACAGCTCATTTACATCCTCCTCTCGCAGGTTCTGGAATGTGAATTCTTCTTATTAGAGATGATGGACTGTTGTTTGATTGTATACCATCCTTATCGACCTCTCACACAGTATGTTGCCGACCTTGGAATGGAAGATGCCATCCTACCAATTGCTTGGCGTATCTTGAATGACAGTTTGCGCACTGATGTCTCTCTTATCTACCCTCCTTACCAGATTGCATTGGCTGCCATTTACATGGCTTGCGTCATTCAACAGAAAGATTCCAAGCAGTGGTTTGCAGATCTGTCCGTTGACATGGACAAAGTGCTGGAAATCACTCAGGAGATTTTACAGCTGTATGAACTTTGGAAGAGCTACGATGAAAGAACTGAAATATCAGCAATTCTGAGTAGAGCACCAAAACCTAAAGTACGACCAACATCGGCCACACCTGGCCAAACTCCGTCCCCCGTGCCGCCAGAATCTTGATATTGAAGTTATCATGGTCTATTTTAAATCAAGGAAATATACATTGCAATGTTTCAAAGCTGAACTTCATAATAATAATAATTATTAGTATCAATGCAAGTTTTCAGCTCGTTCTACCCTGTCATGGGAAAATCTAAGATTGCCAATTTTGAGACCATTGTATGTAATTTTTTATGGCACTTTCAACACTTTTTAAAAAGGCTTTAAAAATCAATAGTACTACTAATGGAAAAATTTGCTGGATGGAAAGCTTTAACGTTCCAACACAAAAACCATGACCATTTTTACCGGTAATTAGTGATTGACAAGGCTTTGTGACATGGTTCTACAAAGAACCTATTGAGAGGGTAGTTTTTTTATGTTTGAATGGCTGGATTAAAAATGCAACACCCAGCTATATATACCAGCTACAATATTATTTTACTGTCTGTTTTGTGCCAACTTCATTTCTTTCATGTAATAATTCCAACGTTGAATTTGAACTTGTGTATCAAGCACAGTAGAAAGCTTTTATGTAAGTTAAACCATGGTAGTCTCAACTGGTAACAGATCCAGAAAAATACAAATGTGGGGAAGAGAATTGTCAGCCCTATGGGGTTTATGTTTCAATGTTTTTGGACACCCCTGCCGGTGATCTGCCCCTCATTTGTTACCAATTTTAACAGCATTAGGAGAGTTGATTACACTACTTGCTATGTAGAAACTTGCATGTCACATCACATGAATGTTCATGAAATATTCAACTCATAGTGTGCAAAAACTCTGTATTTCTGTTCTGCTCTTTTCTTTGATAGCTTCTTATTTGTTGCATCTAATAGATCACTCTCCCTGTATTTCCTTTGTGAAGTTCTCAATGCTGCTAAAATTTCTACTCAACAGCCTTTTTTCTGAAAGTAATTAACTGAATTTATATTCTGTTACATGACATAATATTTTACAGACTTATTTTTTTTATTTGATAATGAAATCACTGGCTTGTGAAAAGTGAATGAGTCATTTTTCTCTTTTTCTGGTACATTTCCCTAATTATTGTAATTTTACTATGTGGAGATTAAAAGAAGAGGAACTTTCATCAAGACAATGTGCATCCTCCGTTTTCATAATTTCCTGAAAATCTATTTCCATGAAAACCCATTTTCAGGCATCAAAATAGAATTTTATGAATGGACTTTCCATCTCCAGTCCCTACAGTGGGACAGGAGGTTGGTACAAAAGGCCCTTTGATTACCTCTAAGACGCACCTCCAAAGGCTATAACTGATGAGTTGTTATTGTCACTGCCAGCCAAGGGATGCATCTCAGACATAAGTTTATTTTTTGGTTATTTCTGGCTAACTCAAACATCCTCAGAAGCACCGTAATATTTGGCCGGGTCTTCAGCTCTGTACATTACAACTTCTCTGACTATATATATCATTAGGGAGCTTTAGCAAACCACAAGGGCGACGCCAACGAGAACGTCACCAAACAAAAGGTTTAATGAGCAGAACAATGGTTCTGCACGTCCATTTTGAATCTTGATACATTTCATACCCGTCATCTGCAAAACAGCAACATGAAATAACCAAGTTCTACGTATTTTAGAGAACGTGAACAGCAATAGCTAATTTTTCATATCTTCCCTTGAAATCGAATGCTTTCATTTCATATTTAGCCTGAGCAAGCTTTAAAGTGGTACTATGACGAAAATTGCACCTTTCCTATTTAAGCCATTTTAAGACATAAACAAGTAGACTGCATAATTTTGCCTTCTTTATTGGTATTATCGTTACATTTTAAACTTTCTTGTTTTTTTAATCAACTGTAAACTTCAGGTAAACTAATTATATCTAACTTATATATATCTAATTTATTTCGATCTTTCTATTAGCCAGCGGGCTATTAAACGTGGTTTTTTACTAGCCCGACACAATTTTGACTAGCCTCGGGCTATCGGGCTAGCGGAGATGTCGAACCCTGGTAGATCTATTAGCCTGCCAAGTTTGAAGGTTTTGCGCTGCAAATTGGCTAAGATAACTCTATTTATATACTCAATAAAATATTGGGTTGAGTGTATGACGTCATCAGCCACCTCATTTGCATATTTTACCCATTTTTCAAACTTAAATATCTCCGGAACTAATGCAGATATTTGCAAACGGTAAACGGCGTTTTCATTCGTTCATGGAATTCTTTGTGATACACTCAAAAAAAACAAGGGTTAAAAGTTTGATCATAGTACCACTTTAAGAGCGATTGGTGTACTGAACAGATCTACACAGTTGCAACATTCGAATTTAAAATATAAATCCATTTTTCACAAGGCGTTGTTCTCGGCGTCGCCGTCGTTATTGCTAAAGCTCCCTATTATCATATTCTAGGGTACAGTACATCCCACATACAGGATTTTGCCAGTTGTTCAAATTTTACCCCCTATTCTTCTTTAATATTCAATTACACAGAATGTTTGCCTAAACTCTGGCTGCCACACACTGCTTTAATGTGGGACTTCTTTCCACCTTGCTGCTCTGGGAAATTTAGCTATGGGGTAACCTTCCTACGTGAAGGGGAGGGGGAGAAAAAAACTTGGCCATAGGTTGTGAGCGTCTGACAAAACGTTCCCTTCCCGTGGATTGCTCAAATAGCCATGTTCATGTTTCTTCTTTTTCTATGAAGCGATGTTTAATGTCCTCGAATATTATTTCACCCATTCTGTCATAACCTGCCGGAGTGAAGTGGAGGTCATCAGCCCAAAACTTTCTGCGATCCTCGTCGCTCAGAGATTCCAGTGGCAGCTTTGCTGATAAGTCAGATAGAATCATTTTACTACCACAGTCTTGCACGTATTTTTTCAACAGAGCGTTAACTTGCAAACGTTTTTCCCTCAGAGCTGTGAATCGGTCCATAGCTTCGAAACCTGTTTCCGGAATGGTCACTGCTACAGATAATGGCGAATATCGGAGTGCGAGCTCATGGAGGGATCTTAAGCGTCGAAATAAAGGCTCGCCGTCCTTATTTAAAGATAAGCCAAGGTCGTTAGTGCCTCCCAAGATAATCACAAGGTCAAATGGTCCATTTTTGTTCAACACTAGGGGTAGTCGCTCTTCCATTTGGTCGGTGGGTGACCCGAAAACACTGACCCCCGGTCCACGGACCCCCACTGCGGACCAGTCCGCGGACCACCTACGGACCGGTCCACGGACTACCCCTACGGACCCCTCTACGGACCACCCGCCAAATAAAATAAAAAACAAAAATAAAGATTTCACTTACTGCTTGTCCAATAGATCACTCGTGTCAGCGAAATTTCGCGCGTACGCTGGTCTACGCTGGGTAAATGTGACAGGCCTGGGTTCAGTCTCGGGCGCAAGTTATGTCATTGCAGATCATTACATCTTTGCCATTTTCATTGCTGTGGCTTTGCATGAAAGACCGGCAAACCTAAGAAATTTGTGATTTCTTCTCCTTCGCCATTTTGTTTATATTTGAAATTGTGAAGCCTGGGACGAGTTCATGAACCCGCGGGAGAATAGGCCGAGCAAAATGGCGAAGGAAATGCACTCAAAGCAGCACAAATTTCGAGGCTTCCCGGGGATTTCCCGGTCTTTCATATATACTTATAGCCACAGGAAAGAAAAAATGTCAATGTCGAATGTCAATGATGTAACTTGCGCCCGAGACTAAACTCTGGTCTCTTACATTTTCCAAGCGTAACGCTCGAAATTTCGACACGAGTGATCTATTGCTGTGGACAAGCAGCCGGGACAAGCAGTAAGTGAAATCTTTATTTTTGTTTTTTATTTTATTTGGCGGGTGGTCCGTAGAGGGGTCCGTAGGGGTAGTCCGTGGACCGGTCCGTAGGTGGTCCGCGGACTGGTCCGCAGTGGGGGTCCGTGGACCGGGGGTCAGTGTTTTCGGGTCACCCTTTGGTCGGTTGTTTCTCCACTGACACCCTTGTTCACAACATCAACTTTAACAGATTTCGATACGGACTGAATAAGAGTTGGTAATTTACAGGTATAGGGGTGGAATTTTGTCCCATAATCGCACCAACCTTCAGTCAGACTATCACCAAACGCTAAGATGCGAACAACCGGCCGAACCGCCATCTTGGAACCAGTTCTCTTTCCCAGACCCCTAACCTGCGATCAGGCGTTCGCGCTTTTGCTGTATTTGCCGAGTTAAAACAACTTTTTTCGTTTATTACGCTTTGATGTACATTTTTTTGATTCGAAAATTTTTATTATGGTGTCAATCTAAATCACAATGCTCTTTATTTCCCCCCCTTCGGCCTTTAGTACTGATCCCACTCCAATCGAATCTCTTTCCTCACTTCAGAGTAACGTTTTCGACGCCACACCACGTGATTGGTTTGAAACAAACACGCTGGGCATCAAAAAAGTTACTCTGAGAGCGGTCGCGGAAACCTCCTACCCTGACGCTCTTTGGGCTTCTGTGGAAAATGGCAATTTAGTAGGAGCGGTTGAAACTATGGGGCGCCGTACTGGACATTATTACGAAATTTCCTTATTACGTGCTTAACTCCTACTAAACGTGACATAATGACCATAACAAATATAAACTTACTTATATCCTGTATGGTCATTACCATATTACGATGCCAAACTCCAAATAAATGTGCTCAACTTACTTTATATTTTATTTCTGGTCATTGTCATATAACCATGCCCAAATACACTTAGGCAAGATTTCCGCACAACCCCATACATTTATTATGCATACAGTTCTTTGTTTGGCTTAACAATAGCAGAGACAATAGAATCCCTTTGAGACATATCCGCTTTGAATAATTATAGAACTCGGCATTTTTTTTCTAAGTCTCGCATTCTTTTAGACTTAGAATTATAGGCGAATTTTAGGGTTAAAACACGGAAAAAAGATTACACGATAACGAGTAAGTGAGAAAACAAAAAACAAAAGGAGAAAAAATTTGCCCCAACACATTCCAAACTTTCATGCAGTATGGTATGATGCAACGCGTACTTTATCATTCTCGTTCCCATAGCCCTTTTCTCATCTCTTAGCCGAGATGAGAAGGGCTATGGGAACGAGAATGTCACGCTCGTTGAACTTGTCGATTTCAATAAAACGAATGTCGAAGTTTAAGGCCCGGTTCAGACGCCGTACTTCACATGAGCCGAATCGAATTCGAATTTAGGCCGACCCAAATTAATTTAGACCGGCTGAATTGATTCAGACGCCGATCTCAATTCCAGCCGAACTAAACTCAATAGGACATAAAGTGCATTTCGACCAGCGCTGATACGTTCTGAACTCCCGTAAACATAGTAACCAGCAACCAAGCACGAATCAAAGCCGTCTTTTGAAAAATATAAGATAAAGAAGGAGCAGAAAAAAGGCAAACCGCATCAATCTATTTACATCTAACAACTGCAAGAAGACAACCGATAAATTGGTTCAGATGTCGTACGTCACATGATCTTAATTTTACAATACAGTTTCAATTTCCAACCTTCGTATTCCTTGAAATACAACACAGCTTGGGCAAAAAGCCCAATTGCAATATTCAGGTTAATTCTCAAATGCAATGTTCACACGTAATTCAAACACAAGCACGAAAACTATGATGAACGCAAGATAATTTGGTTTTATCAACTGGGTTGATAATGTGAATTGGCCACCGTAAAGAGATTCGGAAGCTGACGTTTCGAGCGTTAGCCCTTCGTCGGAGCGAATGGACGCATATTAATTTTGTTGCTGCTTACTAAGGTGGCAGAAAGTTTACACACGAAAACTCGAAAACACAAACTCCACATATCGGCTTCTTCTCCGCCCTTAAGAATGCGCTGTCACACAACTTACACTTCTGCGCATACTCAAGTCTTCAAAATACATTAAAACTATATTAAATTAATTTATGCATTTGATTCGGCTCTTGTGAAGTACGGCGTCTGAATCAAAGCTGGTCCACAGCCGTTATTCCCGGCTGAGTCAGGCGTGAAGAACGGCTGAGCCGATCCGAATTCAATCAGCCGTTTCGAATTGATTCAGACGCCGTATGGCTGGGAAGACGCGGCGGCGCCGAAAAAAAA
>OZ026602.1:3008430-3025930 GCA_964020085.1 Micromussa lordhowensis
GCGGCGGAATCCAGATCTTCCAAAGGATAGCAACATTTGAGCCCGCTCTGCGTGTCGGAAACAAACCAGACAAGTAATCAAAATTTCCCGAAACCGTTTTTTAGAGAAAGCCAAAGGTGTCAAGAAGACATAGCGATGTTGATCGTGTTCTCCCGATCAAATCTGACCGGAAACGAACTTGATTAGTGAACCTCTGTACTTTGGGAAATAGCGTGCTATATTCGGAAAACCGTACATTTTTTTATGTCGATGAATATACCTTCGTAATTGCTGCGGAGCGAGCGTAGCGAGCGAGCAGCAACATAAACAGGATTTAACCCATTGACTCCTGCATCAAACTGTCCGCGACCCACCCCTAATTTCCTGGCGTGTTTTGGAAATATGCCAGAGCGAGTGAAAGCACAAAAATAAACCATATGCGCAGTAACCACAGACACAAGATCAGGTTTCAAGACTTCGTTTATTTAAAGTTCAATAAATGAACGGCCAAAATAGTAAAAAATATCAACAAAAAGAACTCAACTTGATGCGTATAACTTGTAAGAAAACAAGAAATTATATTTTTTCTTTGCCGCGTGACAAAACGGCGAAAATTGAATACGCAAAAATGAGTTAAATATTTACTTCAGAGGATGAAACGAAACCAAATACAACAGAATTTTCATTCTTTTACTATAACAGAGAACATTTAAGAAAATACCAGAAAATAAAAGGCGAAAAACACACGTAAAACCAATTCAAAAAGAAGAAATCGGATAATTTGTTTGCCGCCCGACGAAATAATACAGCGCAGCGAAAGAAAGTTGAAAAATGTACATCAATAAGACGACAAAAACAAGGCAATTATTTTGAGATAAATCGTTTTTCAACTGTGTAAATTTAGTGCCAACTTAGATCTATCCTCAGGTGTTCTGTAGAAGCTGAACAATACTCGATAAAATATATTTGAGGGAAGCGAATACACTAAACAAACAAACCACGAGGGCTCGCCGTAAATTAAATATGCAGAATTCCAGCGTTCAAAAATACTGTTCACTTTTAAAACCTAAAATTCCCAAATATAGGCAACCAAATGAAAGAAACGTGACAGGAAGTTCAATAACAATAAATTTTCATTCAAGATGAGGCAAAAAAACATATCTAAAAGCACAAAAATGTTCAAAATTTTAGAGACGTGCTTCGCGGCATGACCACATGTTTGAATTAATTTTCACGCAAAAGCGAAAGCGTGAGTTTTTCTCTTCAAGTTTTGCAGTTATTTTATCGGCCGTGGCTTTTCCTATCGTGCTAAAAGCTGAATTCAACTTGGAACTAATACTGCACATTACCATTTTTGTTTTCTAAAGTCGAGGCAGCTGCTTTAAATCCGCGATCTGTATTCAAAACTCGCTTGAAAACGCACCCGATCGTCTTGTTTTCGCCGCGGTTGAAGGAAGGAAAATTATTCACCAGAAAGGTCTGAGGGTTCCATTCACCTTGATCTTCCATTCTAAGGCCACCTAAACATCGATTTATGTTTTTTCTTTCCATTTTAAGTGCCAAAGGAGTAATTTCTCCGTTTTAGGAATGAAAACAAGACCCTGGAAGTTTGTAGATTTGGCCCGCAACGCGCCATGATTACCTGCACTTTTCGAGCGCGTGATTTTAAGACAAAAACCCGTCTTTCTAGGACCCCTAAAGTCCTCTAAAAATATGCTCAGAAGGTCCATTTTCATTGGTTTATTTGTCCTTAACAACAATAGTACAATAGGAGAACCAAAATGTCTTCAGGGAGGGTAGGACAGGCATTTGTCCTCACATGCTTTTTTACGGCCGGTTACGGCCGGCACAGGAAATTGGGGGTGGGTTTTCGCACGGCCGGTTACGGCCGGCACAGGAGTCAATGGGTTAAGAAGAATATTTAAAAGGGAGTACGATTCTCGAATTCATCACTTTTTACCAGAATGCATTGCGCCTTTTTACCAGAATGCATTGCGCCTTCTACCAGAATGCATTGCGCCTTTTTACCAGAACGCATTGCGCCTTCTACCAGAATGCATTGCGCCTTCTACCAGAATGTATTGCGCCACGAACAACACGCGAGGTTGTGACACCGTTGTGCTGTCGTCCTTTTTCGCGTGGATTGCAATTGATTAAGGTTCGTTATGGTTTGCTTTGATTTACCTGCTTTAAAGCGATGTGAGCGAGATCGTGCTTGGCTTTCACAACCCTTGCTGTTGTCGTTAATGCAGAATTATCTGGACGATTAATTGTCGCTTCTTAATTTAAAACCTAGTGCGTCAATTTGGTAGCGGTCTCGGACCCTTCGTCAAATTCTTAATGAAAAGAAATCGCCGATACTTAGGCTTGTAGAATAATTAAAACAAACGAGAACCGTACAACACACTAATTTATATATGCTGTGATCGATTTGTTTCTATCCAAACATGAATTTAATCTAAAACTTCAGCTTTTTCAGACATCGCAACGGACGCGTCCCCATCCGGAGTCTGTCGCATTCCATTCTAGAGACATGTGAGTACCAGTTCAGAATTTATAAGTCAGCTTTCTACTCTTACAATTTCCACATCTTTCGTTTATTTGGATTTGGTAAAGACGAGGTTGATGTGTATCAATTCATGTCCAGACAGTTAAGATCGCCATGTGCCACATGGCTTTTGTCACGATCCCGTCACGATCACCAGCTATGCGTCATATGTAATAATGTGTCCTTGTTGTTTCTTGCCGACAATTTGGAAATCTGCGCCACGAACAACACGAGGATGTCATTACAGTCTTTTCGCTTGGATTCCAATGAAATTTTGCTCCGATTTACCTGTAAAACGATGTGCAGGAGATCATGATTAACTTTCACAAATCTTGCTTTTGTTTTTAATGCAGTAGGAGAAAGTTTGTACAAATCTGGACGCCCGGGTGAATTTGGACGATTAATTGTGACAACTTATTTTAAACAACTACAGAATGCAAGGCCACTTTTAAACATTCACCAAACGAGCCGGCTCGTTTGGCTCGGCAGTGGAAAAATTTGTATGGCGTTAAGTGTTGGGTTCATATATTTAGCGGTTCGTTTGGCTCGGCAGTGGATAAAAGAACGAGGAATAATTGTATGCGCGTTAAGTGTAAAATACGTATATTTAGCGGTTCGTTGGGCTCGAAGAGAAATCGTCGTTACTAAAACTTGCAGAATAATTAAAACAAACGGATGCTACGATCAATTCCTTTTCATCCAAACAGTTTTAGCAGTTTCACATATCCGGCGATCGACTAGCCTGCGAACGCAGACCTATTTCCGGCTGCTACTGGTGCCGTCAGCGTAGACAAGCGACAGCCAAAAATAGTTCGCAGGCTAGCGATCAACGCATTTTCGATACTGTTAACACTCTAGACTTGATGCGTACTAGTACCGAATTTGCAAGTGAGATTTCTGCTCCTAGAATTTCCACATCTTTCGAATTTCATCTCGATTTTCTGGTAAACTTGGGGGAGGTAGGTGTGTATCATGTGTAGGTGTATGTGCTTTATTGTCTCAATCCCTTGTCTTGTCACGCCTCGCCATCGATTCGTCATGATGCATTAAGTTGACAAAAAAGAACAGTTTTTAAGTTACACACCACAATTTGACATTACTTTAAGAAATAAAGGTTACAATGTAAGACTTGAAACGCGCAGATAGATTGTCAATGACTACGTAAAATATGTCCTTATCAACAGTGTGCCGCAGCATTACTATCTTTTAGATACCCTAGTCTACAATTATTAAGCTCTCAGAAAATATATACTTTATTGGGGTTTGCGTCAAACGTCCGACTGTAAAGCGGGGCCAAAGAATGATGGTCATTTGGGGTACACTGATACCTTAAAATATTAATCCAGTAAACTTACATTCTAAAATGCCAAAACGGTCAAACTTCTCAAATCTACTGGACACTGCCAGTGAAATTCATCTGGTACACTTTCATTCTAAAATGCTGAAACACTCTTAAATTTACTGGCCAATGCCAGTGAAATTCATCTAGTATGAAACTTACAGCATGGTGTCATATGATTCGGCGCCAAAATGACCAACTGGTGGTTTTCACGTCATGCAAGGAAGCTAAATTATCACGCAAGTGAAAAATAAAATCACTTACCATTCAATAAATTGAGTCAAGACTTTGAAATATCGTAGAAGGGTAATAAATAAACAACGTGTCAAAGTTTCGGGGATGTGCGATATTCCGAACTCGAGTTATTCGGCAAAAGGTATCACTGAAAATTACAGGGTTTAGTATGGAGATGCCATGTTGGAGCCCGTCCGTCCGACTCCAACATGGCGGCCGGAAACCAGTGTAAACATCTAAAGTCTACTTTGGCTCTCCCACAACGTTTATTCTCTCTGTTAAACTAGAAAACATTCACATAGGCACTTCTCTCAACATATTGGTTACTCAGAACTCGAAAACGTAAGGCGAATCGATATTTTGGTGCACATAACATGTTACCCAGAAACAATGCCGATGTCACGCATTGTGAAAAAACCGTGTTCTATTTTCAAAACAAAGCAGTCTACCGAGCTGAAGACAGGCCAGCAGATATTCGTTTAAAAATGCCTTTTACCCCATAAAGGTAAAAACTTAAAATTTTTAATTTTAGTTTAATTTTTAGTTTTTTCTGACGTCACGTGAAAACCAAGGATAAAAAAATCATCTCATTCAGGCATGAACTTCCAAATTTATCTAGCTTTCATTAAAAAAAGTATGGGTAAATCGGGAAGCCTTCATTATTGCAACTTACTATTTGCAAGAAAGTTAAAACTTTCTGAAAGTAGATGAAACCATTGATAGCATGCTTAATTAAAACTTGAGTGTAAGTTTGTGCAACATCCGGCCGAGGGAACCATTGCTGAATGACAATCTTTACGGTTGTCTAGAAAACGAAGACCTAAGACCCAAAAACGAAGACCCCCTAGAAAACGAAGACCTAAAAAACGAAGACCCCTAGAAAAGGGGGAAAAAAATATCCCTTAGTTGGCGAATCGAGTTTATAAATAGGTTATGCTTTACCTTCATCACAAGAACCAGAAATGTAGAAAATATTTTCCAAAATATTTTATGATCACGCAATCACCCCACGAGTGTAGATTAACTTTTGATTAATACAGTCCAATACATAACAAATTTGCTTGTCCTTTTATAGTTTCGACGCAGGCATGCATGTGAGAGCTAGGCCGAACAGAATTTTCCCGCGACAATCAATTATCCTTTTGCCACGTGGTGAATAAATTTGCGTGTCACGTACACCCGTCACGAACAGTTGACCTTTTCACCACTAAACCCTGACACTCTTGGAATTTACTTGCGTGTGGCCGACTGAGATAAGTAACTTTCAGGTTTGTCGCGCTCTCAGATGACAGTTTAAGACCGGTGGGTCCTTTTTGCTCATGGATGTTACGTAACATCCATGAGCTTAGGAGGCAGTCAGATGGCACTCGATCACTCACTCACTCACTCACTCACTCACTCACTCACTCACTCACTCACTCACTCACTCACTCACTCACTCACTCGATTCTGATTAATTTATTCATTAAACCGGATTAAATCGTTTCTCCCAACCCTCCCCTGCTTAGTATGGTTCTTTTCCTAGGCACTTCGTGGTGTAGGTTCAGCAGGTTTTAGCGGGGTACTAGAAAGACGAATTTTTTGTCCGACAACATGGAGTTTGTACATATGGCGGCTAACGCGGCACGAAGATGGTTTTTGGTTCAACTCGTGGAGTTGTAAAATTGAAATTTGTCAAGCTAAGCAGCAGTAGCTGTAACAAATGGACATGGAAAGACAAGAAGCATAGTGCTCGTCAAAAACCCATGTGTAAATTTATATTGAAAGGTCAAGGTGTTTTTTCATTAGACGTAAACAAAATTCTCCGATTACAGGTCACGCTAAACTCGCGCTATGCAAAGAATGTAATCAGATACTCTTTTTTTCGTATATTTGCTGAAGGGCAAGAGAGTCACGTTTCGCAGACAGTGTAAGTAACCGCGTTTTTTTTAAAGCTTTTGCGTGATCCGTGAAGAACCTGAAATATTAACCGATATTCGTGATTTTACCACACAACTCTACGTGATTTTGAGACACAAGTTCTCCGGATAGTTACAGTGGTCTATCGAGAGTGCCTTAGCCATGCAATATGCAATACGGAGCCTTGATTTAGCCATTCGCGATTTTGCTTCCTACAAACACTGTTTTTAATGTAAGAACAGGTCCTTACTTTCTTATTTTCGTAATTCGAGAATCGAAATTTTTTTATCCGTGAACCGTGATCCTCTGTATTTTAGGTTCGTGAACCGTGCCAGAGACTTCTCTGTACAACCCTCTTGATATCTAAAGCTTTTAATCGGACATTGTAAACAGACCACGAGAAGATGGTAAATTGTTTTTTTGTTAGATTATTTTTTTATCAGTGCTGGCCTGATGGGCCGCTTGGTACATATGTAGACTTTGACTTCCACCGTTTGAGTTTCTATTTGCAGAACGAGTGCTTGTGCCAAACGTCAGTTTCCCATGAAAATCACTTGATTTCCATGCGAATGACCGTGCAGGTGACATATATCTTCATACCAATAGTTTCGCTCAAAGACTCGTTTTGCCAAAGTGGCAAAAGTAAACTTGGCATTGGGCTATTCATCCATGAGCTGCTCAGAGAGCCTTTGATTTTTTTAGCGAGTAGAGTTCTTTAATCAAAAGTTAATCTACACTCGTGGGGTGATTGCATGATCATAAAATATTTTGGAAAATATTTTCTACATTTCTGGTTCTTGTGATGAAGGTAAAGCATAACCTATTTATAAACTCGATTCGCCATCTAAGGGATATTCTTTTCCCCCTTTTCTAGGGGGTCTTCGTTTTCTAGGTCTTCGTTTTCTAGGGGGTCTTTGTTTTCTAGGTCTTCGTTTTCTAGGGGGTCTTCGTTTTCTAGGGGTCTTTTCTAGACAACCCAATCTTTACTTATCCGTGACATTTCGAAAGAGTAGCGTTGTACACTTTTTACATTTCCCGGGAATCCGCATAATTGCCAAACAGTTTCATCTTAAATCTTTCTCGCTAATATTCACTTCACTGGGAATGGGCGGCGAAGCGAGTTAATAAATTTAGCAATCACGTACTCTATATTAGCGAACTTGTGATATCATGAAATCCTGTTATAAATTAATTACATACGTTTAAAATGGCTTAGAACTTTCTTTCAAGACGACTGAAATAGGTTTCAAAACAAAAGGGTTCTTGTTTTCGCCAAATTTTGATCGAATGATTATAATTGCGAGCAAGTCACCAAATCTGGTGCTGATATAAAACATCGAAGTGCATGCCTCAGACGAAGCTAATTAAATAAACAAAAATTTGCATAAAGGACGGTTTCGTTTTATCAGGCGCTCCACTGTTGAAACTGTTGAAACACAAAAATGAAGCATAAGCGTCAACCACTTCAATAGAAAAATTAGATCTTCAACGCATGCTTGTGCAAAAATCGTACAGTTTGACTGTTAATCACGGGCAAGGACAAAATAATTTTTCGCGCTAAATCATGTGGAACAATATTACATAACACAGATGCGACAACTTTGAGCGTGAACAATCCTTGTATATTTTTAGTTCTGCAAATATTATCAAATTAGCAAGTAAAATTATAAAATGTTAGTTACAATCAGTTGCTCGCTTTACGACACGAAAGCTGGGTACTATATTGAAAAACCGGAAAAGAAACCACCGAAGAGAAACAAGACCCATGACTTAAATGTGCGTCTAATATGATTTATTAAAAACTGGATCATTGGATAATGCAATTCGAGAGTTTTCATTGGCTTAGCCATCATGGTATATGAGGCATTATACCATGATCTACAAAAATGGCGAGCGTATGTATGATTTTTTGGGCCTTTTTATTTTAATTGTAGTCTAATTTTCTATATTTTGAGGGCGTTTTTAATAAAACAATTATTCCACTCGCGCTTGTTGGATATGAGATGATTATAGCCAACTCGGTGCCACGCGCCTCGTTGGCTATCTATCATCTCATATCCAACACCCGCTCATGGAATAATTGTTAAACAGATCACACAAGCTATACCCTGGGTTCCAGAGGATTTTTTTTTTCTGATCGATATTTCGCGGCGAAGCTGTGTTAACGAGGCGCAAAGCGCCGAGGAGAAAAAAATAACCTCTGGTCACAGGAGCACGCAATCTCATTTCCATGCGAGAATCAGTTCAGAAATTGAACTGGGTCACCGATTGGATACTCCCATGTCCGTTGTTCGATGTAGCCAATCAGGGCCATTGTTATATTGTTAATTCCCTGCGGACATGGGAGTATCCAATCGGTGACCCAGTTCAATTTCTGAACTGATTCTCGCATGGAAATGAGATTGCGTGCTCCTGTGACCAGAGGTTATTTTTTTCTCCTCGGCGCTTTGCGCCTCGTTAACGCAGCTTCGCCGCGAAATATTGATCAGAAAAAAATATCCTCTGGAACCCAGGGTACACAGGCTATTGAGTTGCACTGCACTTTCAGCACTTTGTTTTTCAGCTAACGGGAGCGCGGGAACATGAGGAAGTTTCTTTTTGTTTCATTCCTTTCCGTTTCAATACGTTCCCTGGTTTTGTTTCGTGTTTTCACACAAGTCAAAATGTAGGCGCCTGGACGGGCGACCGCTTTTCTTTTTCAGTCGCCCGAGACCAAATGTTAGTCGCCTGAGGGGACTGGGCACTGTTAGAGCATAGCCTTAACCAAAGAAGTAATTTCTCCATTTTAGGTGTGTAAACAATATCCTAGAGGTTTGTAGATTTGGCCCGCAACGCACCATGATAAACTGCACTTTTCGAGTGCATGAATCCCTATCTTTTTCTAGGACCCCTAAAGTCTTCTAAAAATGTGCTCAGAAAGTCGATTCTGATTGGTTTATTTGTCCTTAGCAACAATAGAACAGAAGAAAGAAAAGTCTTCAGGGAGGGTAGGCAAGGTAATTGTAGGTTGGCTCTGAGTTTCTTTTAACACCTCTTTTTCCCTTCTGCAGTCAAAATTATAAAAGACCAAGAAACTGACAGATCAAGAGGCTTTGGGTTTGTAACTTTGACGTCTGCAGGTGATGTTGAAAGAGCACTTAATTACGACGAAGACATGGTAATTGTTTTATATGGCCATTATATTCAATCAAGAAGTAATTGATTGTCAGGGTTTTAACCCGATGGGTGTCGAGGTGTCCTGTAGGCAGCCACTTTAAAGAAAATTGTTTTACTTTTCACTTGTTGCCTTATAAATTGTCCATTTGAGCAGACCTTTAAGGACACCCACTTTTCAAATACTTGCAGGGGTTTCATAAAGAGTCAGGAACCAGGCAAATACACTGGCTATGAGAATGATTTTGCCTGGTTGGTTCGACCATCTAGTGGAAGGTTTTTCTTACAAAGAAGTTTAGATTGAATAGTTTTGCCCACTGGTGAAAGCCAGTTGCCCTCCTTCTGAAAACATTAATGAATCCCCTGTGCTGGCTAAAGACTGTATATGAACTAAAATATAAATCAACAATTGATATCAATTGGCATATGGCAGAACATAACATTTTGATTGTTTTAAAGGATTTAGATGGACGGACAATTGTAATATCAAAAGCCAAAGCTCGTGAAGGTGGCGGTGGAGGTTACCGAGGTGGCAGAGGTTACCGAGGTGGCAGAGGAGGAGGAGGATATAGAGGTGGAGGATATGGAGGCGGAGGATATGGAGGCGGAGGATATGGAAGCGGAGGATATGGAAGTGGAAGCTACGGTGGAGGTGGAAGATATGATGGAGGTAAGATTTTTAATCAGGGTGCAAAGAAAGATAATTTCACAGCTTGCCCTTTGGGCAAGCTGTAACCAACATCTACGAGCCCGAAAGTCAATTTTACTAGCCCGAAAAAAAAAATTTTCACGAGCAGAATGAATGAATGCAGAATGAATGTCGTCGGATAAATTTTTTAATTCGAAATACTCAAGGTTCTTTAAAGCTGGGAGTTCAACACTATATTCACTTGGATGTCTTCAACTAGTTTAGCTGTTTTGTTCTTGGTTAGAATGCAATTGATTAAAATGTGACTAATGCTTGTGCATTAAAGTAAAGTCCAGGACAAGTATATATTTTCTGAAAGTGTAATAAAAGAAGATTTATTTTGAAATTATTCCAGACTCTATCGTTATCTGAAACTTGGACATTGTTCTCTTCATAATACGAGTAAACATCAAGATGCTATTGTTGCTTGTCAAAGATGTTTCATAGAAATTGCTATTATCAAAGGAATCTTTGTCAGAAAAATGCGCTACCATGTTAAACATATCTTATAGACTGTAATATTTTCATTTTTGAGAAGACATGCTGTAATAGTGCAATTCCAACATAAAGTGTTCCAAAACAAGAGGGCTGCCAAAGTGTACTTTGAATGCTGTACTATGCAACAAACCAAGGAGGAAGACTGAGAACAAGTGGTTGCCAGACCCTTAAAAATTGTTGTCTGGATCTTGGATGCCGATATGTTTTGTATTTAGGGTGCTGGGGTTTTGACCAAGGCTCTTGAATTCACAATGTACTGAGTAGGTCATATAGGCAGTGAAGGTGTTAAGACTGCAAGATAAGTGAAACAATGAGTTGTTCATTGTCTCACTCCGCCTACCATATTGAATGTTTTTCTCACCCTGTTTACAGAAGAATCTTGGAGGCCTTGTAGTTTAGCAAAGCAAATGCCAAACTTTACCTTTAATTCATAGGTTCTGGAGGTGATTATGGCAGTAGCTATAATAAGCAAGGTATGTGTGCACTTGAAATATTATTTAGTGAATTGTCAAGTGTCTTGTGAAAGAAGAAATAAATTGTTTTTTGTGATTTTTGTTTTTATGATCCTTTAGTTCTGAATTTTGTCTGCAATATGCTCTGGCTCTCACTGCTTGTATGTTGTACAAGTTTTAGCACCATGGTGCGGGTATAATAAAACAATACCCCATCTTTTGGTGTAATTGTTGTTTTTTTTTTTATTCTAATTTTGTCTGTCTTGATTAATTACATTAGGTCTTCTGAATTAATGCATGTTTCTAAAAACCCTACGGTGTGTATACACTGCACAGAGAAAAGCGTTTAATTTGATAGTGCTTGTGTTTACCTTTGTGCATATGCCTAGTGTTCCAGATAAGGTCAAAAGCATCAAGAACAGCTACCTGACCTGCTAGACCACTAGAAAATGTATGGTGATACATAATTTTGTGTCGACTTCCATTTAAAACTTCTATAATCCTGCCTACCTTATTTGCGTTGTGTGTTTTATACTTTTTGTTGGATATGGGAAGCACTTTACTTTCCTTAGAATTGTGCAGAGATCATCAGTTTTTGATGATGGAAAAAATACTGTGCCACAAACATATTTTAATTTGTACCCAAGTTTTGAAATGATCCCACCTACTTTGTTTTAACTTTTCACAGTTCTGTGGGAAGGGTATAATGCTAATGGAATTCTCCTAACAATTCAATTTGTTCTGTTTGTCCATTCTCACAAAAGGCCATGACTGGTAATGATCTGTACTGCTCCATGATTCAACTGTGTTCCTGTCAATCTGTTATTCATTGATGAGCTGAGGTGATAGTAGCAAGAGAATTAAAAAATTCAGTGTGCCGTCCTGAAACTTGACGAATGATTAACCTCGGCTTATGATGTTCGGTGCTCTGAAGTTACCTGTTACATTGTTCCATGTGCTCTGAAAACCTCAGCTTATGATGTTTGGCTCGTTCAAGATCCAGGTCATGATCCATGTGTTATGCAGAAAAGTCTCACTATATCGAGTCCAGCAATCGGATTCTGTTGATACTGCCTAGTGTAGCTCAAAGCATTTAGTTTCAAATGCTCTTTTTTATAATTTGTTTGTTTATTCAGCCAAGTTGCATATCGGATTACTGTATTGCATTAAAAGAAAACGTTCTGCTGTGTCCGTGCAAGTAATGGAAACCGGTGAATTAAAGCAACAGTGGGTCAGTATACCCTGGATGAGAGATTAAAAAAGAAACAATCCAATCTCTCAAATTGATAGACTTCCTGTTGCAACTTCAACTTTAGAAGGGTGGTTTGCATTTGACGTCATCAAAACTTTCAACATGACAAAGCTCACAAATATGAATGTCCATGCAACTTTTCTTGTTTCCAAAAAGCTTTCTCGTGAATTAAAGGCGTGATGTGTTTTGCATTGGCTGCGCATTTCTTGATTGAGAAGAATTATACACCACCAAGAAAGCGTGTCGTGTTGTAAAACCTTGCTGCAGAGTTATGCTGCCATGTGGTATACATGAAGTAAGTGTCCTTTTTGCAAAATGTTTACTTGTTACAGGCAACCATCTGGCCACACTACTTTTGCGAACATTTTTGTTTCATCCGTGCCACAATCGCGCCAACTCCGTTGAAATTAATTGCTTTAGCGAAAAAATGTTGATTATGTCTTTGTAAACCACCTGCCGCAGCGTTTTAGTCCTTAGTCCCATGGGAAGCAAGTATTAAACATGCATCTTGGCTTCCTGTTGAAACATTTTTATGCTATTGCTTGGTGAAAAAATTCCTGCCAATTGACTAACCAAAATACCATAAATCTGTTTGCAACTGTGTGGAGTAGACCTGATCATTTCGACTAAAACGTGACTGAAAGTGGTGTTATTTGCTGTTGTTTTGACAGCCTTTCCATGCACGACTGGGCTTTTGGTACAAATAACCAGGTTTACCAATCTGTAGCTAACGAAAAATGTTTCGATTACCCGTTGCAAAGGGTTTAACCAAAGCAAAGCTTTAAGTTCCTTGTTGAGATTTAATTTCTACAAAAGGCAATAAAATTGTAGTTGCTTGTTGGGACATAATATCCACAAAATTTTCAAACTTTTTCAGCAATTCAGTCACGCTCTGTAGAATCAACTATTCAAAAGCAGGCAACTTAATCCTCCCTGCGACGGTATTGGTAGATCCAGGTGTCATGCAGGCGGGTGTTGACTATCTACCTATACCAGTTTTGAATTTTTAATGTTCACGTATATACCAAGTCTCTATTTTAAAGACCGTTCTCTGGGGGTGTGGCCTATCTTTGAATTACTCCACAACTTGGGAAAGCCGGGTTGCTATGGTCAGGGAAAATAAGATTTTATTGAAGGTCGGAATTTCTAAATCCCTTTTTGAAGTCATTGAAGAGTTGGGGAATTTTATTTTCAGGTTGTCCCAAAGTATGTTATCTGAGGTCTTCGTATAGAGAACGCAATTTTGTTTTCAAAATTACCTGAGCACCTTTATTTTTGTGAATTCATGGCCAGAACGTCATCCTGCACGGTTAGTGAAAATTTCTTTATAGACGGGGAAAAGTCACATGTTTTTGTTCTGGTGGGTGGCAACTGTTGGGGTGAACAAATCGTCTGACTGCTGGATTTTTCTCTGCTGGGTGGTTTATTATTTCGATGTGTACATTAAGGGAGCAATAGCTTGAAGGAGGCCAACAACGACATCTGTGTCAATGTTTTGAGTTTTTCTACGGACGTGAGGATATAGAGGAAAGGCCCAGGTATACCCTTCCCATTTCACCTCTGGTTGTAACTGTCCAGAAGTTGTCAGGAAGTTTATAGTCGACACCTTCAGTTGTAGAAACGGAGCTACCTGAAGGCTAAGACCCTTGGAAGCTGAGGTAAGACTTCTGATATTGTTAAGTCGGGTAAGTGTGTATTTAATGTTTAATTTACTGTAAACTGTTTTTGTTTTAATTTTTGTTTTCTTTAACAGTCGCAAGTAATAAAGATGACTATCCTAAATCGACTTTCCAGGCTTTCTCACAGGATTGAATTAGACTGGCGAAAAATTCCATCAATTTCAATTCGTGATAATTGGAATGGCCGCCTTGTTATGAAGAAAATGTGTGGGCTTTGCAACCGAGATGTTGATTTTGCTGCTATATGACCGTAACCCAGGGATACGCCTAAACTGTACTCAACCACAGTGATTCCATTGTCTAAAGTAGATTATTAAGCGGGGGGAGGGGGGGTGGGGGAGGGGATCCAGGACGGGTCGTGTTCACACGATTTTCTCTACTGCCTGGAAATACGCCAAATTTATTAGTTCAGTCATTTCTGTGGCCGGACCTGCTACCGATTGCTCTTTCTCTTCGCCAATCCTTTAGGAATGGTCTAGATCAAGATACTAAAAGTCCAAGCACTGCCCGTGGAGCATGTCAAACTAGCGCTTTGGTGCAACATGGAAACGAGGCAGAAAACGGAAAACTCCTGCGGATCTTTAAACACATGGTACCGCATTCACGAATCCGCGGTACAACGGTGCTGCATACCCTTTTCAAAACTGTTAGTTAGGTGTGTCTGTTAAGATGTGTTTGGAATGTAAATACCCAGATGGCAGTCTTGTGTTAAAGTTTATACACACTCGGGATGAAAAGGGTGCCCCTTTTGAGCCCGGCTTCCCGCTATACGTGTGGTTTTAGGGTGTCCAGTCGAACCCTTTTGAGCGGGCCACCCACAGTGAATGAGAGGTAGCTGCGTTGTGAGGGTTGATCGTTCATTAAAGGCTGGTTTTCACTAGCGTCGTAGTCGGAGTCATAAGAGTGCTTATGACCTAGTGAAAATCGGAGTCGTAAGCGGAGTCGTAAGCTCGACGGAATCGGAGTCGGAAGAATCAGAACGTTTCCATTTCTTCCGATTCCGTTTACGACTCCGTCGCTTACGATCTAGTGAAAACTGGACTGTCGGAGTCGGAAGCAGAAGCGGAAGAACCAACAAATCACAAGGCCCGGAATCGAGCGTTGTGATTGGTTTATTCTTCCGCTTCCGCTTCCGCTTCCGACTCCGACAATTCAGTTTTCACTTGATCGTAAGCGACGGAGTCATAAGCGGAATCAGTGATCTGCTTCCGACTCCGTCGGTTTGATTTTCACTTGATCGTATCACTCTACGCTTCTGATTACGACTCCGACTCCGACTCCGTCGCTAGTGAAAACCAGCCTTAAGGGTCCGTCATTACCGTGTAAATGTTTGCGGTCGTTAAATTGTTAATCGGCTATTTTTGCGATTGCGAAATACTTTTTTTTTTTTTGCTTGCGGAGCATTAATTGTTGCGATTATCACCAGGAGGTCCCGTTTAATTTGAGTTAGGACATCTTCCTTTTTTTTTCAGTTTCACTCTATTACAGTTGCATGTAGCCCTAATTTGCCTGACTGCTCCGGCAGTGGCTCACTATAAACTACGGGCGAGCTTTGTTTCTGAACGAACGAGACGTTAAAAATAAATGGCACCAAGATTCTTCTCGTCTTTATACGTATAATTTCGCCAGTAGAGTAAATATTTCCGAGAACGTTTTTTCGCGGAAATGGTGGGGGGAAAACCCAGAAGTATAGCAGCACTCGTAAGCTGCCATTGTTTTATAATTGTAGCAGCTGTTATGGTTTTGGGGCTAGGGGCATTGTTTCTTTTGTTTGTTCTTGTTTCGAGGATACGAAATGCTTCAATTATTACGCCGATGCGAATCGCGTTATAAATTGGGACGAATTTTTTTTTTTTTTTTTTCGTCATGGTAGTTGCAAATTGTAACGCAAGTTGTTATTGGCTACATGTACGTTGTAGCCAATGGCAGCTCCTGTTGTTTTTTCCATCCGGAACAAGATTGCATTTGTCGCAATATGGAGGGTTTCATGCGGTGATCTTGGATACTGCTTGACGAGCTGCACAAACCCTGAACTTGTTGCGAAATGTGAGCATTTTTGAGGCATGACAAGTTGTGAGTTAAATGAACGAGCAGCAAAGCCAATGTTTGTTGCTCAAAGTTGACCGACCGTCTTTCTGTTAACATTCGCAACCGACAACGAGTTGATCGGGGCGTATGGAAAACATGGAAATCCGGAACCGGAACCATTAAATGAATGCTTCAAGTTTGGAAGTGTGATTGACATCAATCCTCTTCCTCCCTTCTCTGCATTCCTCGCGCAAGATGGATGAGGCTACTCGGAGCCCTTTTAAGAAAAGGTACGAATAAAAAGAACGTATTAGTTAATCATTCTTTTCAGTTAAATTGAGTTTGGGATGATGCTCTTATTATACGAAACATATTTGCTTCTGTTTGTAGGTCGCGGCAAACCACCGGGGAATTGGTTGAAATGTGAGCAGGTGTTAAAAATTTCTGGCTGCCGGGCCGGGTATATAGGTTTTGAAAAATCGTGCCCCTGAGTCACAGAAAGTTCGTACAAGTTGTGCAAAATCAAAACGTTAACATTGTAAAAACTCGCTTAGTGTTTCCGACCATAGATGGAAATGCTGAAACACTCTCGGGAGGTTTCAGTGATCTATTTAGTGAATGTTGAGTGTATTGATTATTCGTGAAATTTTGACTTCCGGGTAAGTTTCAGGGGCGGATCCACGATTTTTGTTAGGAGGGGGTGCACCTCTAAGGAATGGCGTCACTGACCGTAGAGATAAACAAATTTGTGGTTACTTCGTTACTCGTTATTTCGTTACTCTGTGTTAGCTCAGTTGGTAGAGCATTGCACAGGTAACGCAAGGGCCTTGAGTTCGAATACTGTTCAAAACCTGAATTTTTTCCGGTCATTTTTCCAGTAGTGTTATGACTGCTCAGTTTAACTGAAAAGAATGATAACTACAATGTTCTTTGTACTCGTAACTTTTCCTGACAGGGCTCTGTGTATTATCATCCACCTTGCCAGGAATGCAGAGAAGGGAGGAGGAGTATTGATGTCAATCACAGTTCCCAATTTATTTTTCAGGTTTTCTATACGCCCAGTTGATCGCGCAAGGTGAAAAACGTGAAAAATAACATCAGCTAAGTTGCTTCTCGTATTTAGCCGCCTTTAGAACAGCGCAACATGATATTATTTTTTTTTTGTAGTGTCATCCCAAAAAAATGGCAGCGAAGAAGACTAGTGGACGGTGTGTGTCAAAGAAATTGAAGGTGCATATTTATTAAAGAACCATCGAAACAGACTCTTGTTTGGTTATTATAAACTTGGTTTTCGCTCTCTTGAGCTTAATTCGGGCGTATGGAAAACACGGAAATCCGGAACCCGGAATCCGGATCCGGAATCCGGAACCGGAACCGGAACCGGAACAATTAAATGAATGCTTCAAGTTTGGAAGTGTGATTGACATCAGTCCTCTTCCTCCCTTCTCTGCACTCCTCGCGCAAGATGGATGAGGCTACGCGGAGCCCTTTTAAGAAAAGGTACGAATAAAAAGAACGTATTAGTTAATCATTCTTTTCAATTAAATTGAGTTTGGGATGATGCTCTTATTATACGAAACATATTTGCTTCTGTTTGTAGGTCGCGACAAACCACCGGGGAATTGGTTGAAATGTGAGCAGGTGTTAAAAATTTTTGGCTGCCGGGCCGGGTATATTGGTTTTAAAAAATCGTGCCCCTGAGTCACAGAAAGTTCGTACAAGTTGTGCAAAATCAAAACGTTAACACTGTA
>OZ026602.1:3030930-3130930 GCA_964020085.1 Micromussa lordhowensis
CTCTCAAAAATTCCGTGCCACGGCTGACGTAGCTGACGTGCAAGGCAACATAGCATCACGTGCATACAGTAATAAACGTTTGGTTAAGGAGGCTCGAAAGGGTTTTTCGTTGCTATATTGCTTGTGAAACGATGGAAGATTACAAAGAAGGATGTTTAATGGTGTGGGCAAACTATATGTCTCCTTGCAACTCTATTATTGGGCTATACTTTAAGGGTACTTGTGACGTCATATCAATTACCATGGCAACGCACGAGGTCCACAAAAGCGTCCTCTAAATTTCAGTTTTTGTAAATTATCTGAGAAACTAATTCGGTGACCTACCATTTTTATCTCGTTGTTGGAAATTTCCCTAAATTCTTTAACTTTTCAGACAGTATGGAAAAATTTTATCTAGTAGAATTAAATATATTTCAAGAAAACGCGTTTTACAGAAAATTCCACTAGATAATTTTCCCCGAAACGTTTATATCTGAAGTGCCATCGCGAATGGTGCGTGTATGCAAAAAATCAAGATAGGTCACCGAGCGAACTTTCGAGCTATAAACAAACGTTTTCCACAGATTTTATTTCCGGTTCGCGCGATTTTACGCAGCATTAACTTCCGGTGTGCTGATTTTAATACTGATTCAGCTGACGCGTGCATCTAAGTTATTGCGTGTGTAGATTGCGCGTGCAGCTAAAAACCCTTTCGAGCAGGGCGGAAAAAGGCCGGGCGGTGAAACGGGCAGTCCGCTCTTGGTCCAATGTGTGATGCGGAGAAAGACTGGCACGAGCGCTCCTTCCGCGCTTCCGGTGCAATTAATGGCTGCCAAAAATCTCCTCTCGACAAACCGGAAATGACATTTTCTTTCTTTATTTTTAAGCTACCAGTAACGTCTTTTTAAAGGCCTCTTTGATATTTTTAGCCCCGAACTCAATACTATTTTGCCTTTTGGAACATCACTTAAGTATTTTCGTCGTAAGCTGCTCAAATTTGAGTGAAATAAGACTGTGTTGAATGCAGGAATGTCCCGCTTATCATGACCAAGTTGTGCTCCGCTGCTCATTTAAAGAGTACTCCACATTACTCCAGTCCAAATTTTACATATGTTGAAGATCAATAGCTTTTACATAACATAGTAAAAAATCAACTGGATATATTTGGATATAGCAGCGTTTCAGAACTTCAAAGTTTTCCTACTCTTACCACACTTTTGCAGGGATTTTGGCCGAGAGTCTATCGCGACCGAAAAGTAATAACAGTTTGCGAGTTTGAGTTTCGCCTGAATTGCAAGCAACACGTGATGATTCATCAAGGCACAAAAACGTTTGTCTTTAAATACTGCTCAGTTTTGTTTGTGTGAAAATCCAAAAAAATCCCTGGTTATCGATGAAAAAGAGCGTTCGCCGATGTGTGTTTTGCAGCTAAGCATGACAAATTCTGACAAACTGAACCTCCATTACGCCGGCTTTTATTTAAAAATCTTGAACTCAAACAACTCTAGCTTTAAATGCGTTTAACGTTAACACTGATGAATGTTTGACAACATATTAAAAGTCTAGCTGAAAATATGGAAAGACAGCAGAGATACTAAAGCAAAGTTACGGCAGCGCGTTCTTTGACCAACCGGAATAACAATTTTTAACTGTTGTTTGAGTTCTCTATCTTGTCTGATTTATTTTCCCAGTATAAAATTTCACTACGTTGAAGAAACACACATAATGTTATTATACTTATAGCGCAAACTGTTGCAGCATTTCAGCACAACAGATGGCGAAAAAATATTTTGTCAAGTGTTTTTGACACCGTCTCGGACATGAAAGTGCACGCGCTCTACTATGCAAATTAGCTACTTATACGCGTCAGACTTTCCTTTCAAAATTAAAACTTCTTCAAACTCGCCAAACAAGCAGAAAGAATAAGAAACAATCAAAAGCAGAACTTGGTTATGATTAAGCATTGTCCTGAGAAACTCACAAATTAACTCGATACCAGAGAAGAGAGCTTTCTTGCAAAAACTTTATTCATGTCAAAAGCTTACGCGTACAACTAGCGCGAGATCTTACTCATTCACAGCGTGAAATTTTAAGTCCTGTTTTCATCCCTGAAAAACTCACCTTTTCCCATTGCCTTAGAACAAAAAATTCAGCAAAAAATTCGCCGATTCACGTAGAAGGGAGTTTCGTGTAAATTCTTTAGACATCTAACTATTCTAAGTTCGAGTGTGTAAGTAAGGAATCTCCTCGTTTTAGTAGACCCCAGTCTACTGCATCACACCTTTTTGCTCGGACCCGCTCGTTTCACCGCCCTACGTATAAGCGCCCTGCTTTCGAGCCTCCTTAAGGACGTTCCCGCTAATTGTTTTTGCGCATCCTTACTGCGCACGCAAATTCACATGCCACGTCATGCATGAGTAAACAAATGATAGGGCAGATGGCCATTGCTAGAGCTTTGCCTGGATTTAACGATCTTGGACGTTCGGTGACCCCAATTTTTCTTTGGATAGATCATTTCCTCTACTGATTTTCTACGTTTAGGGACAAAATGAAGAAAATCTATCGACTAGAAAATTGAATTTTTGGCAAAATGCACCATCGAATTCCGTTAGTAGTTCTTCGTGCATCTGTGCGGCGGCCTCAAATGCCTCTTAAAGGGTTAAATTTTGTGAAAACGTTAGTAACATTTGAAATTATTTAGGCAACAGACCCACTTCTACACAATATGACTAAGATCGTTTGCCTCCGTTGACTCACCTTCGATATTTTTAACTGTAAATCCCTGTAGACTGTGCTCAATTATACGACACAATTTTTCGAAATCAGGGTAGTTTTCCACACGCTTTATCTCTGAAACGAAGACGGTGACCCCCAAATTTGTTTGCATATCTGGCACAAGTAACTCATTATCTGTCTCCAGTAAAAATTTAAAAAATTCTATCGACTGGAAAATTTTCGCGCGTAGTAGGGATTTAACTGTGGGGCTGGGGGGGGGGGGGGGGAGGGGAACTGCAGGCTCATTTGCTGTGGTGCTTTTTGTCAAGGATTTCCGCCTGTGTGATTTAGTCTCACTGTCGTGTTACCAGCCAACGATTGTTCTCTCTCAATTTTCAAGGTTTTTAAAATTTTTATCTGACCTTCAATCGAGAGAAACTTAAGTCTTATCGAGGTTATTAACTGAAAAAAAATTGCGATAAAATTGTTGGAAACCTTAAAGTTATAGAGCTCAAATGTTGTGGCGACGTTCCGACGTCCGCTTAGCGCCGTTATCAAGACTAAGATGAATAAAATCGTGGGAGAATATAAATGTAAAAGGATTCCCAAGAGACGGGAAATAATATTTTAAAATGTGACAATTATGCAATCAGTCCGTAAAAAGTTTGGCGCATTCCCCGAAAACCTTATTGCTTTGCTGAAAATCAGAGGTGGCCTTTTTTTCGTTACCCAAGACGACATTTTTCTTAAACCGAAAACAACGGGTATTAAATTTCTCATGTCACTAAAGCTCGAAGTGACAGTTTTCTTGAGAAAATCGGAGGGGATTTAAGGCTTTTCAAACAGATAAATTACCTAAAGGATCCGTAGGATGCCCCTGTATTGCTAGATTTCGGAGCAGACGGTGAAGTGGCAGGTTTCAGTGATAATTGTCGTCGAGGAGGCACAATGACAAGAAAGGATTCCTTTTTATCAGTCGACAGATTGAGCAAATTTCGCCAGAAAATTTGCGAAATTACGGTACTCGTTTTGCCTTTTTCAGTGTTGAACACACTGCTATGGAAGGAATCCCTTTCCCCAGGGAGGGCGTTTGTCTGTGGAGCCTTGCGTGCTGGAAACATCCTCAATGTGAAATCCAACAATATGTACACGACGTGACTTGTCGCAGTCGTGGTCTGGGTTTAAATCCCAGGTTGGATCAAAGACCTGAGGGTACATTGTCCAGCGTAGTAGTCACCGCATACCTTCACTCTTTTGGGGGGTGGGGGGGGGGGTGGCTATGCAACAGAAAACTGCACTTTCGCGAGACACTGACCGACTAACCAACACAAAAAGATATTAGAAATATAAGATCTTTATTTTGCTGCAGTTGTCGCTCTCAAAGTCTCTCAGTAAGGTTAATACCGTCATGGACAGGCTAACATTCCAACAAACGGTCATTTTGAAAATGAACGACTGTGGCTAACGCGCGTTTTAAAATGAGCGTGACTTCTCTCCAACGAGAACATTTCTTGCTTGGCAGAACACTCCACATGGTGAGCTAAGTTGTGTCACTACCCTTAAAAGTAATATATCAAAACTAAGTACGTTTATTCTCACGGATTTTCAGGGAAATCTCCATGCGCTTCTGGTTGCATGTAAAAAGCTTGGCCTTGTGCTGGGACGGTGTTGGGGATCTGGGACTGGACGGAAAACATATTTGGCTGCTGTGGAACGTCATTGCTGGAGCGCTGCTGGCATAGCGGCCTGCTGGCTCGCTGCTGATGCCTCCGCGGGGCTACTGCTGGACAACTGCAGCTTCATAAAGTCGGCAAACTGGTCATTCACGGGAGCAACAGGTGCACTGGGCATTTGATCTTTTTTGTCAGCGGACACTGCGCCAAAACTGCTAGCACGCCATTGGTCGAAGACTGCATTTGCTTGGTTTGCTGGGAGCTGGGGCTAAATGAATATCATGGAGATACTTAATCAAGTGGGTATTGGCAAGAAAACATTTTAGCTGTGCATCTCCCCCAACAAAAACTTAAAATAGTACAGATGCTTTACCAAAATTGTGAAGGAGTGTCTTGGTGAGGTAGAAAGGTGTTTTCGGACAGACCGTGAGAAGGATGTTAAAAAAGAGAAATTGACTCACTCAAAGTTTTTTTCCACAATGTATACGAAATAACCCGATTACATAGAGGATGTCACATGACTACGCGAGGATACAAATTCAGTTGAGCTTCACACGGACCCTAACCTGTATGTTCTCTGGTATGTTAGTCTTGGCCATGGCATTCATGCCCTTGTTTGGATCAGCTGGTTGAACAGGGTTGGCCGGGTATTGGTTCATGGGATTGGGCACGAATGCTGCTTGACTTTGCTCTGGTACTGGGTTCTGCGCAGGAGCCCCATTATATGGCATTTGGGCTGAAAACAAAAAAAAAATGAATAGAACAAACCTTTTTGAAATGTAACTAATCTTTCGCATTCCACTCGTTTTCTAACAGTAAAGGTTTATAATGGTACAAAGGACGATTTTTTCTGGTCTCAAACAGATTATGCTGGGGCGAATTTAAGGGATCATCGAGTAGTGCGCACTGGATTGATTGGCTTGCCACCCCCTCCCCGACTTTTGGGAAAGCAAAAAGTAAAATTGTAAATATTATGACAGAAACAAAAGAAAACACACTGGACAGGCACCTTATTGTAACATGGTTAGTATTTCTGGTGTAACAGTTTTCAACAGGCAACGGTCAATATATCAATCTTCTAACATAGCTCCGAGGGTTTCGGGTCAAAATTGTAGATGTTTTAAGTTTCTTTTGTCTCTCAATTCCTAAAAGAGACTTGTATACAAAGAAAACAACACCAGATATAGAAGTTAAGTTGTCCTGAAGCCGTTGAGCCGTGTGGGAATATGGATATATCGATCGTGGCCTGTCAGATTCCAGTGCAACACTTTGTGGACACACCAGACTGATGCTGCAACCCAAAGGAATCGGCCACCCCTCCCCCCTGAAAAATCCTGGATCCATCCCTTAAAGTGCAACTAACCCCCCAAATTATTTTTCCTTTAACTATTTTTTTTTTTTCAATTACTTCTGCGAAAAAATTATCTCGATTGATAAAATCCCCGCGTTTCTACAGGCGTTTAAAGTTGTAATTTCTAGTCCCATGACCGAGCAAAATGGGATCTGGGTCGGGCTTCTAGTGACGTTATCGAAGGAGCTGGGCTCAAAGAACTCAAGAGACTTGGACTGGGCTTCGAGCGCTGTGAGAACATAGTTGGGGTATTTGTGCCTCATATTTTATCAAATATGGACAAGACTTTTAAATGAAAGAACTGTATCATCTAGCAACACAATTCGGAGTCTAGCTACGATTCGGACGGCTACGATGTATACATTTTTTTGCATTTCGAAGCGCGGGTCGCCGAGCCCGCCACATCGACAATTTGCCGGCCCATTTGGCTTATAAAGTTTAAAATAATGGCGAAGAGTTATAAAGATGTCAATGAACACGAAGAGTGGAACTTTGACTTTACAGAACTTGTAGAATTTGGAGTGTCAAAACATTTCTAGATTCAAAAATTCGTCTTTTCGCTCCGTATGTATGCATAGTCAATTAGTACGTTCGAACATAAACATTGCAAGCTACACAAGTGGGCATATTTCGTACAGGTAATGGAAATTCCTTCTGACAAGATCTTGAGAAAAGGTTCAGTATAGTGTCAGGTAAATGAATACATTTCTCCCGGCTTCACTGTTCTTTTAATTGTTTAAACAGTCCTTTTAACGTAAGTGGAGAACTCTCAGGTTATTAATTACTAGCGTATTACTAACCTGATTTAGTTTGCGTTTCGGTTGATAACAAGCGCATTCTTCTTTCAGCGTGACAATCTCAGTCGGTAGAGTCGAATCTAAATGGTTTGTTTTATTTTCCTTATATACTCATCAATGCTTGATTCGTTTTAAGTTTGTAATTGAGATATATTTCGTTGCTCAAGGAACAAAACAATTGTGTATGCGGAAGGGCCTTTGAGAAACTCGGCCGGATTATCCACGTCGCGCGTGTGGTTGTATATAAAATCCACAAAATACATACCTAGTTTAGCAGTTCGAAGCTTCACTAATCTTAATCGCCTCGTTGTAGGACGAAGTTCGCTTACTGTTCGTTTCAAGGGCAAAAAAACTCGAATGCGTTTAATTTGCCGTATAATTTTCTCACCTAGTTTCCATTATTTTGGTCTGGGACTCGAGGGATCGTTTGAATTGACTAGGCGTATGGCTCCAAGGTTACCCCAAATTCGTGTCATATCTAGATCTATCTACCTTGGCAATGTCGAGCTTTGCACTAGAAGCTAGAGAAGAATATACAGGCCATGGAAATCTCTAGGTGTTCACAGTAGCGGCGAAACCGAGATAAACTCCTCGACGGCTTACTCTTTCGGTCCGACCAAGTCAGCCCACTTCTTCCGTCTTTCTCTCGCTTCTGGACGAGTGCCATCGAGATAGAGGTATTGAATGAAGAAGAATACTCTCTCCTAAGCTTTCTGTAATGCTACTGCCTCCAACAACACATCTTCCTTGCATTTTGCAACGATTTTAAATCACACTATCGCATGTTCGCATATGTTCTTCTCAGAAGCAAAACATTGTTACTCTTGCGATGACGTCGCGAGCCAACTCGGTGTTAGTAGGTTACAGTGGTTAAAGTGGCTGTCATGTTAGTACCTTTATGTGTAAACCGTTTACACATAAAGGTACTAACATGTTTATAATCTTGTGACCCTTAACCTTCGTTATATGTTAGATTTAGGCATTACATTAGCCTCCCTACTCCAGTGCTTACTCTAGAAAAGTCGGAAATGGGTAGCCTCCTTTGCAGATATTCTTTGCATCGTCAAGCATTCATCTCCAACGAACGTTGATTTGATCTTTCGCGCATTCCAGTAAACAATATTTCTTAATCGAGGTTAGGGTGGAGAAAAATTCCAACTGAATATGTCAATATGTCCACCCTCGCCCGATTCTAGTATAATCGTTCTGGGTTGCAGTCAGGAAATGGTCTGGGAAAGTCAGCGAATTTTATTCTGAGTCAAAATAGACGTGATCTCAACGAAGATATTTCGCTGTTAAGGTGAAAAGGACAGTTATAGCTTGAGGCTGGTGGTAGCTACCCCGCTGCTGCTTAATTATTTCATATTTTGTGTTTATCTGGTTAGGGAAATTTTATTTTTGTCATGGAAAAGTGAAGAAAGAGTCAGGGAATTTTGAAAACTGATGTCTGTGGCAACCATGACTGATATTATAGCCCTACATGAAATTGAAGTTTTACGTAATTGCCTTCTTTTAGTAATCTGGATGCGGTCTGCAGTGATGGGACGATCTGAGATAAAGCAGCACAGTAGGAGTGTTGTGGCTGTTCTATATAATGGTTTTGTGATGCGCTCGGATTAACAATAGATACCGAGTCGGCTAAGATGGTCATGAAATGGCACTCTGTGAATCCAACCTAACTACCTTACCTGTCAATCGTATTAGGCCCCGTCCCACTACAACTGAATTTGTTTTAACGGCGTTTACACTCGTATCGCATCGCCTGAGAAATTTAAAAATCACCGGTCATTCTGGGTTTGGGAGGGAAATCACATCATCGTGACGGCTTCTTTCACGAATGAGCTCCGTTTTCAAATTGTTTTCCGCCCATACTAAAACGAAAAGCTGGCGTCAGTTTTAAAATCCCCCCAGTTTGAAGAGCGATTTCGAAAAGTTCTGTTTTCCTGACTGATTAGTGTGGACGGTAGGCCTAACCGTAAAACTCTTACTGTAAAGTTGCGTTTTTAAATTTCTCTGGCGTAGTGACGGGGCGTTATTTGTAGTCCTTTATTGCTAAGGCACTTATTTTATTTGTTGGTGCTTGCGCATCTTCTGTCAAGCAATGAACTGTCAATCATCTTACTACCAATGAAATTCAATTACCTGCGTCATCTTTGGCTTTCTTCATGCAGCGCGACATTTGAATTTTGTATTCGTACATGAGCAGCTTTCCATCGGAGTAATCGTTGATAATGTTCTGGCAATCGGATGGTGGGCTCTTTAACAGGATTGCTGTCGTGGAAACCAAGAGTAGATTGTCAAGGAAAATCACATGAATGACGTTCGAAATAGCCCTAAGCATGAGCAGAATGTGCTGCCTTTGTAATTTCATCTGCAAATGGTTAGACGTTCAAGGAGTCTTCTCGGATAAGGACTATAAACCGTAGGCCACGTCTCCTGCATCTTCAGTGTTACATGGTTAGCAGGGGACGTTAAAGAACCCACACACTTATCGAAAAGAGTAGGGCACATCGTTTCCGGCGTTGTGGTCTGGCCTTGTCTCATTGGTTGGTGCTTCACATAGGGTTAACCTCATTGCACCTTTCCCCCTTGGACAGAATTGTCCAAGACAAAATGACTATGACTATGACTATGACTAAACATCCACTCTCTTTATTCCTGGCTACCCCCCTCCCCCACAATCCCTACCTACCTAGCAGTAATGGCTGTGTGTTCTAAGGAAGCAGAAAAGTGCGTTTTTGACCTCTGTCTAAGCAACGTTACCTTTTCACGTGCTGCAAAGTACGTTTTGGTTGGTTCTGATGCTCAGCAAAGGATAAAAGTAGCCACTCAAACTTTGTTGCAATCAAGAGTGAAATTGTTTTGCCTTGTGTTATCATACCATAAAGTATATTTGGACATATGGATCACATCCAAGATGATGACTAAGATGGAAAATGAATGTCTATTTTTATGTAAGGCAAATTGTTCGATCTTAATCCTTCCCTCCGATCCTGCGGCCGTGAATGTTCCCATGGCAACACATGAACAACTATAGAGTTCACTCTATATTACAAGGTCAACATTTTGCGAGGACGTCAGTCAACGACATTGGCATTCGATACTTAAATGTAACACTTGCCTCTACGTTCAAGGAATATTAAGAGCTTGCAATTCAAATAATAGACATTTGTATGGCCGAGGAAAATCATGAATAATCCATGTTGACAATGACCTCTTGTCTTGACCTTGGTGTCTTGGGTGCCATCGAAATACACAAACACTCAAGGATGGAAACGTTTTCACTGGATATCGTTGAAACTTGTTGAGACTGGCCATTGGCATTTGAGACTTCACTGCATAGTTCATCTCGCCATGTGTAACACTGAACGCTTGAGCTGACAAGACAAACTTCTCAAACATGAATTTACATCATAAATATTCTTGTTTTTCGGCCATTTCAACTTTAACAGAAAGAGAAAACAAACAGCGGTTACAAACATAACAGTAAGGTTTCGCATGGTATATTTAACTTGACATTTCGTATGCTACAACATACATCTTCAGAAGTGACGGTTACAAAATATGACGAGATTTAAAAAGACAAAAACTAAAGCGAGGCATTGGTAACTAGCTAGACAACAATGGAAAAAAAAAACTACATCCGGTGTGAATTAATAAAGAAGGAGATTTTCACTACCGACGATTACATTTATTGAGAAAGTGTCAGTGAACTCAATTTGCAGCTAATTGCGTAAATTGTAGTCATCTCAATCGCTTCAAAGTTTCTCGCAGTCATGAGAGATAGTAAAAATCCCTCAAATAGAAGACAATAATGACTTTTTGGCATACTAGAGGATATTTTTTTTTTTTTTTTTTTTTTTTTTTTTTTTAGTTATTTGTTTATTTATTCGTTAAAAGAAAAACTCTTACAATACAATGAAACATAGAGCAAAGTAAATTCCATGTAAAAAGAAAACTGACAACACTTTAAGGACTACAACAGATATAGAAATAAATTAATGCTAGTCGCTACTGATTAGAAATTTGAAAACCCTGATGACAGCGTTGACACAAAGTAAGTAAATTAATTTTTCCTATTGAGACATTGGAGGTGGCAAAATTTCTGGAACAAAGTCTTTTAATATAAGGCATTTCCATCTCTCATTAAAGAGCTTGGCAGTTTTGTTTTTTATTGCAATGTATCTTTCAGTCATTATATTTTCTCGAAATTGTATTTTAAACAGTGAGAAGAGTAACGATTGTTCATTAAGGTTACATTTATAAATGAAGTATTTTGCCACCAGCAAAGCCAAGCTTAGGGGTTGATGGTGTTTGAGTGGGTTTGTAGGTCCGTATAAAATTGTTGAGTCTGGTAACTGAATGTTTTCACTAGTGACTTGCGACCACCAGTCAAAAAATTCATTCCAAAATAAAGCTACATGGGAACACTTTAAAAACATGTGTTGGATTGTATGCTGTTCACTTTTACATAGGTAGCATATATCATCAGGTGTTATGTTTGCTCTTTTCAGTTTGTCTTTAGTGTAGATGATATTATGGTTTATTTTGAATTGAAACATTATTAACTTTGTATTTTTCGTAACAGAAAAAGGCCATTTATATAGTTTTTGGATTTCAGAAGGCTCCACTCCGTAACCAATAATTCGGTTTTCATTGGTAGGTGATTGATATTTTTTCTCAACAATTATTTTGTGCAGAGCAGCGTTGGAAAGATTTTCTTCATTGTCGTACCAGTTCTGTTTCCCTGTTTGCCTCTGTCTACCGGTAGTAGAAATTTTCCATTTATTTTTAATTGCACTGAGAAGGCCGTAGTACACTGTGAAACTGGATTTAACTTTGAACAGATTGACAAATTCTTGATACGTTAGGAATTTTCCACTATTAGGGTTTAAGAGGTGTTTAACCTTTGTAACACCCGCCTTGTGCCAAGACTCATAAAATATTGGCTTAGTTGCGATTTTTATTTCATGGTTGTTCCATATTATGGCGTCATATGGATCTGCTTTTTCTTGATCTATTTCAGCTTTGATTTTTTTTATCATTTCCCAATAATTTAGAATTTCTGAGTAGAAGCAAGGGATGTTTTTCAAACTGAGTTCTTTGGTTTTATAACTGCATGATATTAAGAACGTAAAACCGCCTAGGTGTCGTGTCATGTAATTTGGGATGATTTTCCACGGTGCGTTCCCCTCTGTATTGAATCTTCTCACCCATGAAGCTTTCAAGGCTTTATTCATCGACTCAAACTCAGTCATTTTTAATCCGCCCAGATTCCTGTCTCCAATTAATGTGTTTGTTTTAATTTTATGTGGTTTGTTATCCCATATAAAATCCAATATGGTTTTATCAACCCTTTTGCTGAAATTTTCAGGTAATGGTAAAACTGAAGCGTTGTATATTAGTTTAGACAACCCAAGTGACTTGACAATGTTGATCTTCCCGAGCAGAGTCAGTTTCCTCCTTTTCCAGGAGTTAAGAATTTTTTTCAAATCTTCCAGTTTCTTATCAAAATTGAGACTTTCACATTTGCTTCTATCGTTGGAGAAATGGATACCTAAAGCATAAACAGAATTTTCTGGCCAGCGAAACTCGAAAGGTGTGTCGATCCTTGTTGCCCAGCAGCCCAGCCACATGGCCTCCGTTTTTGATTTATTCAGTTGTAAGCCTGAGCATCCTTTGAAATTTTCTAATATCTCAAGTGACGTCTGCACTGAATCTAGATCTCTGAGAATAAGAGTAGTGTCATCTGCATATAGGGTATTTTTTATTTCGTTGTCTCCGACCTTTATTCCTTTGATGTTGCTATTCGTTTGAAATGCAAGATTAAGCAGTTCTATACCTAGAACGAACAGGAGTCCTGATAACGGGCAGCCTTGTCGTACTCCGCGTTTAAGGTTAAAAAAAGTGGATGCAAAACCATTGTTTGTAACACAGCTAGAAATATCGGTGTAAAACACTTTAACCCATCTTTTGAAATCTTGCTTGAAGTTAAAAACATCCAAGACTTTGTGCAAGTACTCCCATTCGATTGAATCAAAAGCTTTCTTAAAGTCAAGAAAAAGAGCGATGCCTGGTGTTTGCTTGGCTTTGGTATAGTCAATAACGTCAAAAATAAGTCTGACATTTTCGCCAATGTATCTATTCTTCACATAACCAGTTTGATTTGGACTTATTATGTCTGGGAGTACTTTTGCTAATCTGTTCGCTATTACTTTGGTAGCAATTTTATAGTCCACATTTAGCAAAGTAACTGGACGTAAGTTGTTTAGGACATCGGTGGGTTTGTCTTTCTTTGGTAGAAGAGTGATGATGCCTCTTTTCTGACAAATCGACAATTCTCCTTTATCAAAGGCGTTGTTGATACTTTGTACGACATCATCACCAACTTCATCCCAGAATCGCTTATAAAATTCAGAAGTAAGGCCGTCTGAGCCCGGAGATTTACCTATTCCCATTTCATTTAAGGCTTTTTTGCACTCTTCGTTAGTTATTTTTCCTTCGCAAATATTCGCGTTCTCGTCGCTTAATGGTTTAATGAGCTCGTTTTCAAAGAAAGTCTTGCTTTCTGGTGTTGCCATATTGATGTTACTCGATTCATATAAAACTCTGTAAAAGTTCTCCTCTTCCCTTAGAATGATCTCCTGATCTTCAGTTTCCATTTCATCGTTTAATTTCAATTTGGTGATGGTTTTCTTCTCACCCTTTTTTTTTTCTAAGTTTAGAAAATATCTGGTGTTTTTCTCACCGTATTCCACCCATCTTGCTTTGCTTCTTAAGATAGCTCCCATTACCTTTTGGTCTGTTATTCGTTTGAGGCGCATTTGTGTACTCTGTATCTTTGTTCTTAAAAGTGGATTATTTTTACATTGTGCAGACTGGGCCAAAGCTCATTCAGCTGCTCCTGCAACTTTTTTTCCTCATTCCTCTTCTTTTTAGCTTTTCTTTTGGCGTAAGCGATAGTGAAGCCTCGCACTTCCATTTTCATTAGGTCCCATCTAAGTCCTTTGTCGTCTAAATATAAGTATTTATTTCTGTAGTTTTCAATGTTTGCTTTAAATTCATTAATATACTCTTCATCCTCTAGTAGCGATGAGTTAAATTTCCAAAATCCCGGCCCAGCTTTTTTGTTGAGAGAGTCTGACTGAATAAATAGTTTAACAGCGCAGTGGTCAGACCCTGGTGCGTGGACAATACTACACTCTTTAGCAAGGTTAACAAGGTTTGGAGATGCTAGAAAATAATCCAACCTGCACTGGACTTTATATGCTTTGTCTCTCCAGGTAAATTGTTTCTCTTTGGGATTCATTTCACGCCAAACGTCTTGCAAAGAGTATAGATTTGACAATTGGGAAATTTTATCCCTAACACGCTTTTTATTTTCTACAGGTTTCCCTCCTATTTTGTCCAACTCAGTGAGAGGACAGTTCAAATCACCGCCAATTATAATGTTTTCATCCGCGTAATTTGAGAGCCTATTCATAACCTTTTCGAAAAACTGTACCTGTTGAGAAATGTCGTTTGGAGCGTAAAGGTTCATTAGCACTAAGTTTGCGCCATTCATTTTTGTATCAAGAACAATTAATCTTCCCTGGTTGTCTTTCTCGAATTTTATCACATCGATGTCATACTTTGGGTTCAGTAAAATCATGACACCTTTGCTGTGTTTTGTTCCATGACTACAGAAAATCTTTCCACCCCACTCTGCTTCCCACGAAGCTTTTGTTTTTTCATCGCTGTAAGTTTCTTGCAGAAAATAGAAATGTGCTTTTTGATTGTGTAGCCATCTGAAAATTGACCGCCTTTTAGTGGACCCGTTTAAACCTCTAACATTAAGGGTGACAATTTTGATTTGAAATGTTTTTAAGTCGTTCATATTAAAAATTGGTTTCAAATTCCCTCTGGTATTCTATATAATTCTTTTGTATCATTGTTTCAAGAGGTGCGAGAACACTTGATCTTTGCATGTGAATGTTGAGCATAATAAATTTTGTCTCCTATAATATGCTAACTTCATGTCAAGTATGTAGCGTTGTAGCATTGTAGGAAAGAAATTAAAAAGGTAAACAACAAGAATTAAATTGAAACGATGAATAACAAATACTAACAGAAAAATATTCCAACTAACTAAAATTAAGGTCCATTTTGACCTGATCATGCTAATTCTCTGTCAAAGAAAAAAAAGAACAGAGAGCAGTTTACTGACACAATGACCTTCTTACCCTTTTCCCTCCCCTCACAAAAATTATTTTTCGCGTTGCGTTCTCTAGAGCATCCCTAATTGCCTTGCCCGCTTCAAAGGTACTAAGCTCAAGTATCGTTAAGATAAACTTACTCTAATAGTTCTTTGGGTACATTCTTGCTTGTGTAGCTCGCACTTCCAATTTTTAGAGTTCTTCCGATGACTTTCGCTTGTGTGCCGCTTGCTTGGGCTTTCAGCATCGCTTTGATTAGAACAGCTCTCTCATCTTGGATTTCACTCGGGTAATCTAGGGTTATGTACGCATCTGGGAAGTGAATAGATTCTTTTAGTAGATTCCTCTTTCGAAAGACAACCTCCTTGTCTTCCCTGCACAAAAATCTGACAATAATCGGTCGAGGTCTGCCTTGAATGGATTTTCCCATCCTGTGTACCGCATGACAACGCATTTGACTTGTTTCTATGTCCATTTCTTTGGTCATGATGTCGAAGATCAGCTCTCTACAGTTCTCGCTTGGGCGTTCAGGGATGTTTCTGAATATTAAGTTTTCTCTCCGCGAGTACTCTTCCATATGTAAAACCTTTTCTTTTTGCTTCTTTAATTCTGCTCGTAGCGTAGCAATTTCTTTTACCTGAGAGGCCAGTGACATCGACAGCGACTTGTTGCTCGCCTCAAGAGATTCAATTTTGGACGAAGACATTTGTGCGGCCATTTCTAATTCGGACACAGTGTTTCTTAACACTTGGACTTCGGCCTTTAAATCCTGCTTGAAAATTTCCATTTCCTCTCTAAGCGTCTTAAAGTTGTTGTCCATTTTTTCGCCAAGGGAACTAAGAGTATCCATGATAGCATTGAGAGTTACCGGCGAAAGAGTGTTGTCTGATGAATCCATGTTCTTGCTATTTACACGTGGAAGCTTCGCGTTGCCGTTTTGTGAAGCTTTAGGGCTGCTGGATCTCTTTTTTCTCTTCTTATTTCCCATGTACCATGTTAACTGTCTGCTCTAATCGAGAAACAAGTAGCTCTACGAACAGAAACTGTTTCGCTAGAAGGGAAATACGGGCTAAGGACGGAGCTCTAAAAAGTGCGTCCGTCCGCCATGCCGGTCTCGTCCCAGTCCCCATACTAGAGGATATGCTAGTTTGAACCATTTCCCAGAGCTATCTTAGCCACTCCACGGTTTACCTCAATTGCACTAGTACTTCATTGTAAAAGGCAAATGAAACAATTTTCTTGTTTGCATTCTAGTAAGGGAATAGCTCGCAATTCGTTGGACAGAATGGCATAAATTTATTTTGAAAAAAAAAACTATCAGATACCTGTCACAACACACTGGCACCACAACAGCTCCACCTCTTGACGGTGATCAAATGGATCCCAATTCAGATATGGGAGAGATCACACGCAGAGGTCGTTTTGCGAGTGATAAAAAGCGTGCGTGACGAGTCTTAATTAAGTAAGTAAAGTAAGCAAAAAGTAAGTAAGTAAGTTTATTAACGTGACCAAACACTTAGCTAACCAGCTACTTTACAGGAATAGTCACAAAATAAAATAGTAATAAAAATTATTAAAAGATTATTAAATATTGTAGTATAAAATATATAAAATGTTTTAAAATATATCAGCATGTGATTACGACATGTAGCGGCCAGCCAAATCCGTATCTGATATCTGTTTCTTGAACAGTTTGTAAGAGTCCGCTTTTCTGTATTCGTTCGGTAATTTATTCCACAGGTTGGCTCCTTCGTATTTGAGTGATTTAAGTCCGTACTTAGTAGTATTTACTTTTGGTAATGTCAAGATTTTGTCTCCTCGAAGATTATAATTACTTTCTCTTAGTTCCACTAGGTCGCGTAGTGATTCTGACACACCCTGCCTGTTAACTACTTTGTATACAGTAGTCAGTATCTTTGCCAATCTCTGATTTAACAACGTTTGGTAGCCAGATTGTTTAAGTAGCATTTCATACGACGAGCTATAATCTCTATAAACAAATCTCAGTGCTCTTTCATTGAGTTTTTCTAACTTAGTGGTTGCGCCCTTGCTGCAGAAGTTCCATGTTTCTGCGCAGTAATTGAAGTGCGGTACAATGAACGACTGGTACAGCTTCATACGCGTCTCGAACGGCAGCATTTTCTTCATCCTTCTCAGTACAGCCACTTGCTGACTTACTCGACGACAGATCTTTGCTACGTGCGCATCGAATTTCAGCTTTTTGTCAATCGTAACACCAAGCAATTCCACCTTTTCATTTAAGGGGATGACTGTATTTTCGCATACAAATCTTGGTGGACCAGTTCGTAGATTGCCAAATACAATAGCTGTGTATTTGCTGGGATTTAATGGATTTAAAGCGCTTACAAAAAGTAAGGACTAGCTGGTCTGATTCTGAAATGTGCAGGAGATTATTTTTCAAACGTTTTCAACAAAAAAAAAACAACCTTTGCAGAGAATTTATAGAGATACCCTAGTCTGGCAAACAGATCTGATCGAATAGAGAAATTTTCTTTATGAATCAGGGGCTTGTCTTTTGCCATTTCTGACAACTAAGCAAACGTCCTTAATTTATGGAAAACACTCTCTCGTACTGCATTTCACACATATATGTAAAATCAAAAATTTTCGTAAACTGAAGAGATTTCACATAGATGGAGTTTAGCCCATAATGTCACTGGTCACAGGAGGAGTACTCCAAATTTCAAGAGACGGCGATAATCGATCAAAGAATTTTTCTGGGTGGCTTGATTGAAGTAGGGAGTTTTTCTGGTATCAAAACAATGTAAAGGTTAATGGTGGGAAAAAAATATATTGGGAGGCTGGGAGGGGGTGGGTTTGATTTTTGCCCCCATTTGATTATCTCGTTACTTGAAATCAATAGTATTCCCCTATGGCTCACTGGCATGGTGGTTTGCTTCCTTTAAAAAAACTTGACTTAGGGAAAGGGGTCCATTTACTATCCAGGTCCTAGTTGTCCAAACATTACCTAGCAAATAGCACGTTATTCATAAAATGCTTGGGGGAGGGGGCCACTCAACAAATGTTTATGTGGGAAGGCTCTGCCCAGAGATCCAACCCCTTACCCTTTATATACCATTTTTCATGTAAAAGGCAACCCTTTCACATACCTTCCAGGGCTCCCCCAGGAAAATGTACGACCATTGCATTATTCAGTGGGTGAAGATTTATGCCAGTGATGGATGGAATTATCTATTGTTTGAACAAAAAGGGCCAGATGGTGAGCTTTTTATCCCTTTTAACTAAAACTAAACTACAAACAGTGATCATCACTAGCTGGCTTAGGTAAATGTGCTATTCCGCTCACGGATTCCCTAAAACACCTTAGGCTCCCTGGGCCTCATTTCAGTCATTCCACTTTCCATTTGGTGAGAGCAATAATGATCATCTTACAAGAATTTATGAGGAACTAATTTCATATAACTGTTTCAATTTATATGATCAATCTTCCCCGTTTTACACAGCTGGGATTTTTCTTCGGTACACCAATCAATCCCCAAGAAAAAATGAAAGGTTACTGTAAATTTTTGTATTCTAGAAGGTAAATTATGTTAAAAGTTACAACCAAAGCTAAAAAAATGGAGGGACATTTAGCTGGGTTCACCATTTCAAGCTTGTATATACAAGAAAATTACCCTAATCATTTCTTCTGGAAACTAAAAACAAAACAAAATCCTAAGTGTGTCTATCCATTAATTCCATGTTCTTAATCCAGAAAAACTCTACTTTGAGTCTATTTTCCCATTGAAGTTGTATTTAGAAAATAGTGGCAAGACAGATGTAAAAGTATTAGTAAGTCAGATGTGATGTCAACATGTGAATAAAGAAGTCAGTAAAATCCCATACAACACTTTATGGTACATATCATTCGTGTGGCTTTAATCTCAAACTCAAAATTCAACAAAATGAAAAATAGCTACAACACTCTGGGACACAGATCCAGAGAAGCAAAGGTCATGACATATGAACTTAAAACAAATTAAATTGTACCTGATATTAATTTTGGAAGACAAAAATAGATAAAAAAAAAGGAAATACAGTAGAGCCTATTAACTCGAACTCTACGGGTGAAACAAAAGACAATTTGAGATAGCGAGGTTTCAAGTTAACAGGGTTGATGGCACAATTCAATTTGCCACATTAAAAATCAATAGTTGGTGATTTTTAGCACTTTAGTGTTTAGTGCACTGTAAATTAAAGTTATTTTATAAAAATGGTAATTGGGCATTTTTATGATAAAATGTGATTAGTTCGTTGCACCAATCAAACATCAAATGTATGTAGTGTTGATCATACTGTTAGTTTTAGTGTTTTTACCGATTATAGAAAAGAAGAGCTAATGGGATGGCATCCACGTGGAGTTACAAGAGCCAGAGCTCGAGTTATCGGGGTAAATTGCAGTGAATGTTTGACCAAGGGAAAGGAAATTTAGTTCGAGTTGGCGGCAAAATCGGGGTATCCGAGTTCGAGTTAACCGAGTAAAAATGAAATCCAAGGGAAATAGCACTAAGTTTGATTTAGTGGGAAGTTCGAGTTATCCGAGTTCGTGTTATTGGGGTTCTACTGTACTTACAATATATGAAAGAGCAGCGAAGGAGAAGCAGTTCTAACTGTACTGCCGGCAGCTGAGTACTTGAATTGAGGAACATGATCACACGGAGAAGCCTGAATTATCGGCAATCTGTCCTAAATGTTGTTTACTGCTTTTCACTTACTTCTAACTGTACAGAAGGGCTTAAAAGAAGATCAAACAGGCATCCTTTCCACTTTTTAAGCCTCAGACTCTTCCACATGCCATTAGGGACAGCGCATTATTTTCGAACAAAGTAAAGACTGAAAAACATAATGTAACAAAGTTAAGGTAGGTGGATTCGAACCCGGGTCATCACCCTGACGAGCATGTTCGATAACCACTAGACCACCAGCGCACTGGCTGCCAAAACCGATAATTTTTTGAGTATATATAGTGTCACCATTACATACCTGACAGCTAACCGTAAACAACCGGAGTGAAGTAAACAGGCTAACCAGAGTGAAGTAAACAGGCTAACCGAAGTGAAGTAAACAGTCTAACCGGAGTGAAGTAAACAGTCTAACCGGAGTGAAGTAAACAGGCTAACCTGAGTGAGGTAAACATTACTTTTGGAGCTAGTTCCCAGTACCTTTGGAGCTTGGGAGACGCGCTGTCCCTAATGGCTTCTGACTCTTCCACGAAGAACCCAGCGAGCCACCATTTTTGTTTTGGAAGGAATAAACCAATGAGAGCGCACGTATGAATGCGCAATATAATGCACCAATCAGCGATCGTTTTAGTTCACTGTGTGCCAGGGTCTTCTACCGACGATCCGCCATCTTGAAAATCGTCGAGGAGAAGGCCCTGGGGACGAGGTTGAGCAAACGCTAAGATTGCGAAATTACCGGCCGAACCGCCTTCTCTTTCCCAGACCCCTAACCTGCGATCAGGCGGGAGCGCTCGCGCTATTGCTGTATTTGCCGAGTTAAAACAACTTTTTACGTTTATTACGCTTTGATGTACATTTTTTTGATTCGAAAATTTTTATTATGGTGTCAATCTAAATCACACAGCTCTTTATTTCCCCCCTTTCGGCCTTTAGTACCAATCCCACTCCAATCGAATCTCTTTCCTCTCTTTCAGAGTAACGTTTTCGACGCCACACCACGTGATTGCTGGGCATCAAAAAAAGTTAATCTGAGAGCGGGAGAAATTAGTGGGTGTCGCGGTCTAGGAAACCTCCTACCCTGACGCTCTTTGGGCTTCTGTGGAAAATGGCAATTTAGCAGGAGCGGTTGAAACGAACCCCACCTCCCCCACCCCCAACAACCGCCTTCCTTAATGAAAAGACTGCCATCACTTTTGACCAAAGCAAACAAAAAACCCTTAGTGAAACTATTGCGTAGTGGATGACGAAAGCAGTGGAACTGAACAGCAAAAACATTCCCCTTCAAATGCTACCCTGCGAACACAGAAGTTTTGGTGGAACCAGTTGACAGCCGGAAATACGTCTGTGTTCGCAGGCCACTCAAAAGCAGACTTCGGGTATAATCTTCAAAATTCATTTTCTGGTATGTTTGTCTGGGGTTTGTTTCATTTATGTTTAATGTTTGGTTACACTCTCTCAAATTATAAAGAATTAGCGAATTATCTTAGAGCAGGCCACTCTCAGTTATAAATAATTTATTTCCGATTCTAATTATTTTTTTTACAATGAGTTTCATTCTTTAACCATGGTTGTCTTCAACAGAGGCCATGTGGAAATTGCTGTCTCTGACCTGTTTAAATTGAACTTCACTCAAGACCTTTACCTTTCTATCAACTTTCCGAATGAAACGCACAAGAGAACAAGTCGCTGAACATTATTACTTTACAGCGTCATTTCTTCATGAGTTTCTCTACGTCTGACCAGCAAACAACAATCCAGGTTCCTTTTGCTTTTCGTGAAGCTGAAGAACAAGTGCCGTGATGGGGTCACGGTTAATGTGCCGCGCCACCAATCCAGGAGCTGGCCACTGTTCTTTTATTTGGTCCCTGTCCATAAGGATGTTCCGTTGATCATTCAATGGAAGGGTTTTCCTGGCTGTCTTGATTTAGCCCCTTCTCTTGTGAGTACCCAGCTGCAATGCCTTCTCTGCCCTGCACTGCTTTACTAACAGGTGTTTCACCTTGCTTCTGTTCCAGGCCTTTCCATACTCTGGATGCAAGGTACTCCGCTTAAAAACAAAATTAATTCTGATCACTCTCAGGCCAAAAGTACTATTTTCAATGGCAGTCAATATTTACTGATGCTCATGAATTATTGGCCATGGCTGATGATTTGCTCAGTTCTCCTTACCTAGTGCTCAAAATAACTGGTTCTGAGAATTCAATGATACATCAACAAAACATCCAGGGTTTGTACGTTAAACATTGTAAGGTGACATCTCACTTGAGACTCAAAGGGACTCGAACAAAATGACGGAAAGGAGCAAAGGTGACTTAATTTTTCCTAAATCTTCCTCCCAGCACTTCTACATTTTAAAATAATCAATAGCGAATATGAGTGAAATATTTAATGTAGATGCTTCCAAACTACTTGCAGGCATCTAGCATGTAGACTGGTCACAGCCCTTTATTTTCTCCTATTTTTGTTTGACTGTTGAACGTGCGGATAGAATTGTTATAGAACTGGACACCAGTGCAAAATGGGAACAATCTACCTAATATGACAAAGAATGTTCAAACCTGCTGACGTGTGGTGCTGAGTTGACAAAGTTGTTTCTTGATTTCGCTCAACCAATGACGAAGAAGAAACACCTAACAAAATCAAATTCATGATATGAGAAATCCTTACGGTAAGCGCTTTATTTAGTCCTTTTGTAACTTTATGTAACGTTTGATACGTACTGTATCAAATGAATAAAGACATTATTGTTATTATTATTGTTATTATTATTATTATCATTACCATTATCATTATCATTAACATTATCATTATCATTATTTTTATTATTATTAATTCATAATTTCCTTAAGATATTTTTACATCAGCATCGTACTGTTAACTTGGAGAGCTGAATTTTGCTTAGTATGAAACAAATTAGTGGCACATACAACACTACTTCTAGTTTTCTATCTTACTATTTCATGGCCAGCATTGATAACAATATCAATATTTAACAACTATAGCGACTGTAGTCTCAATGGCTATGTGGGTCTACATACCAAAAGGGTGGGGTAACACATCTAAAACAGCGACAGGGAGGTTTGAAGGCCTTTGGGTTTGAAATTTGAAGACTTATATAAGGGCTTAGAAAGTTTGCTGCATTTGACCTTCTGATCACCCCATATAGGCTATATGTCATTTTTTTGCAGGTTAACATGCTATTTCCGAGTTGGTTTTTGCCTCTGTGTCAAAACCAGTCTTCATACAAAACCAATCATGAGAAATTTTGTTCAGCCTACAGGTTTATTTTCATGTTACAAATCAAACTCATTTTCATATGAAAGGTTTTTCATGAGAACCCGTTTTGAAACAGAGGCACAAAGTAATTCAGAAATGGCCTATTGGATAAGCGGTTCTCCTAGCACTTGGTAAAACGATAACAGCTGACATAAGTTCCATCAAGTCAAGTATCACAGCTCAATTAACACACCTCTCTCTATGTCCAAGGAATTGTATGTGGGTCTTAAATGACCAGTAATCAAAGATACATCAGGAATATCACTGGAATCATCCATACTCTGTAAAATGATACAACATTTGCAGGTGTATTTTGATCTTTTTCAGATTTCTAAGTTGCAATGTTTTTGTATTAATCTATCTTGAGTTCTTACACTTGCTATAAAATAGGTTAAATACAGTAACTTAATTGTTAAAATTCTGAAGTTTCTGATCAGGATAAATTTGGTTTTAATGGCCAGTGCTCCCACTGCAATCTGGCACTTGTAAATTGAGTTAATGAAATTCCACATCCACACAAAAGTTAGCCTCTTCCAGGCGATCAGCACAAAAAAATGGCAGAGCGAAATAAAGGAGAGAGAGGTATGGTGTAAGGAGCTGCTCTACTATTTTTTCGTGCACCATTTTTCACGCTGCATCCCAGCAAGAGAAAATGAGGGACAGAGAGGGACATTGAGGGCGTTGGCTGGGATATGTCGATTCCTGTTTTTAGTTTTAGACGGAAATGGAAATCTGTCTCGGAAAACAGATTTCCGTTCGAGAGCCCATCTATAAATAAATTGACATATCCCAAGGCCTGGACTAGGAGCCTCCCTCTCTGTCCCTCATTTTCTCTTGATCCCAGCTAACCTGGAAGAGGCTAATGTATACAAAAGCAAATTCACAATTACATGTCGTTTTGTCATGGACGCATGTTTTTTGGTATTTTTTTTTTCAGGGACAAGGATAGGTATCTCAAATGGCCACCCCCTGGATCCAACATGAAGGCCAGCTGCTTGCATTGGAAGTACTGGAATACAACTATCTGTAATTAACTCCTTAAGTCCTTGCTTTACCTTTTCCACATCCAGATCAACAGAGGCACTTGAGCCTGTAAACAACAATGTCAAGAAAACCAAACTGTCTTGATCAAGCACTGATGCATTGTTTATTGTAACTGACAAAAAGCTGCCATGGACTATTTAAGCAATAGCGCACTTTTAAAAAAAAACTCATCTGTAAACACTTCAAGGGTTCAAGGAATTTGAGACAGTTATGCAAACCCTCGACTGCATCTTGGGTTTACATAACTTTTGAGAATTCTCCCAACCCCCGAAGTGTTTAGATGAGGCTTTGTAAACACAGAAAAAGCACCCTGTTGCTTTAAAAAATATTTCTCAAAACTATGCGTGTATCTAAAACACTCACAAACTCTCATCTAAACACACCTATCAACCACTGAGAGTGCACATAGTGTCTCAATTATTTTATAATAGTTATTTGCATCTTCAAATAAATATTTGACACTAAGATTATTAGTATTTTGAAAAGTTTTGTTTCTTGTGGATGTAAGTTCCAAGGCTACAAAACTTTTAAATACAACTTACATTAATTGAAATTTGACATAATTGCGAAGAAAAAAAGTATGATTCTACCATTTTTTTTTCAACTGGGTTTATTTTCATGTTTTGGACCAAGCCTAAGAATTTCTTGTGGTAATCCAACTGCCAATGGCCAGCAAAATCAGGGCGTTTAAAAATGTTACAGCTCTAATTTAAAACACCAGACCTGGAAGAAGGTCTTTAAAATCTGTGATATAGTCTCCTGTCCAGTCTCGCGTCCTGTAGATTAACAAAAATAAATTACATGGATCTAAAATAGCGATAACAAAATGTTGTTAAGGTGGCTGTCAGCATTTTCCAGCAGTTATACTTTGACATATCAATACTATTAAATAACTCTTTATTAAGTGCTGTTTTTTAGTTATTTAAACTTATGAGTCTTTTAATGGGTTGTACTGTTGTATGGTAACCTATTACGCCATCAAGATAACCACAACTTTTCCATCAATGATTGGGCATTATGTGATGCTTATATGCTAACGTCAATTGTATATTAAGACTGGTAGTAGTGAGAAAATAGAAAAACGTAATATTGCTGTTTCATGCTTCATACCTCAGGCATGCTATCTCCATTTCAAAAGGAGTCACTATTGGTTTGTAGAATTCCTGTGTATGAAATACAAATTTTAACCAGGATACAATAATTTGTCATTGAATAAAGTAAAGACTCATATTATGACATGATGTACCTTGGAATCAATCAGTGTGTTTTCAGGGCACGCAACTAACACAAACACATCCACCTCCATGAAGTTTGCCATTTTTGCCACATTAAGCTTCCCCATGACAAATAAATAAGACTAAAAAAATAAATGCAATGACATTCCTTAATTACATGTGGATTATTACATGATAATGACTTCAAGGACATAACATTTCCTAGCTTACATGTAGGATAAATACATGGTGATTGATTATCTATTTAAACTACCAAGTTGATCATGGATACTTATAAATCAAATGATTAGTAACACAATTAATTGCCGGTAATGAAACCTCCTGTGTCTATACATAGACACCATTAGGACAAGAAAAATGAAAATGTTGAAGTAATGTCTGCAAGTCTTCATGTTTCTGTGTGTGGCTGGGATCATGATGAAAAGCCCATCATGATAAAGTGGTGGTGAATAATAAATGTGAGACTTTGCGAGACGGCAAAACTCTTGTTTTTCTTTACTAGCCCAAGACATTTTGATTTCTGCAGTTGCAAGATTGAGACTTCAAAGTGTCTTAAATGTGACTGCAACACATTTAGGTGTCTTTTATTAACACAACCAAATCAGGACTTTGAGACAAGACTGTGAGACCTGTGAAATTCAATGAAAATTTTGCAAGACTCATGGTTTTTGAATGACCATTCACCATCCTTAGTATGAGAGGTGACCATGTCTTCTAAGAGGTTACCACTAGAGGACATTTGCCGGTAATACTTGCCTAATTTATTTTATTCAGGCTAATATGCTACATTAAAAGTACCTTTTTTCCAGCTATCTTTATAACTTGTTTTATTCGTTCGATAACTTTCAGGTAGTCAGCTGTGAAAACAAAATTTCCTTTAGTTTCTTGCTGCCAGCACAAGGGAGCACCCTTAAGCCTCCTCCTAACATATTTTTTGTATTTAATTTTTGATGGTTTGTTTTCTTCAAGCTGTGGGAGGCACAGTGGCCTCATGGTTAGTGCGTTCATCTCTTGATCGAGCAGTCCGGGTTCGAGCCCTGGCTGGGGACATTGTGTAGTGTTCTTGGGCATGACACTTCGCTCTCACAGTGCCTCTCTCCACCCTGGTGAATAAATGGGTACCTGCAACCTTAATGTAGGGGGTAACCCTGCAATGGACTAGCCTCACATCCATGGAGGAATAGAAATACTCCTAGTCACTTCCTGCTACAGAAACTAGGAATATTTATGAACAAAGCTATCTAACTAAAAAAAAAATTAACCACATACAGTGAAATTGAAAATTAACAGTTCCCAAACTGAGATCATCATGGTTCCTAACCTCGAGACCATTTTTCCAGTAACAATATAACACCCTGTCCAAATCTTGGAGCAAAAAGTGCTTAATGTAAATTTACTTATCAGTTTACCTTAGGAGTGATTCCCCAGTCTAATGAGTAGAAGCTAAATTGTTAAAACATATGCTCAAGATGCAGCAGAATTCTACTTCCAATCCCAGGCGCGGGGGGGGGGGGGGGGGGAGGGGACTCAAAAATAAAAAGGACAGTGGTGTTTGTCAAAGATTTTGAAAAGAAACGCTAAGAGGAACCAAGATCCTGCTTTGTGGGTGTAGCTTGAAATTTTTTTTTCATGTCTAAGAGTACCAATTCTAAAACAACACATTGTCTGCTGTCATATTTTTTGGGCTCAGTGCCCTAAAAGGTACTACAAAAGCTCTGGACAGTTGTGGACCTTCTGAAGCTGAACATGCTACAAAGCAGCAAAACTGCATTTTTAACACCTACAAGGTATGATGAGCAACTCCGTCCTTTTTAAATGGGAGCTCCCCCCCCCCCCCCCCAAGGCTTCCAATATGGAAGTCCAAGACATTGAGTGATTAACATCTATTTCTCTACACATAATTACAAGAAAATTAAGGGGACAGGTTGTGAGAAGTAAGGATTTTATCACAAGGTAAATTTATAGAAAGTGGCAGATTGATTTAATTACCTACTCCTAATGTTCCAACCACAATTCCAACTACTTGAGCATCTTTGGCACGTTGGATCATGTAATACCTAAATAGTGCAAACAAAAAAGAGGCAACTACAACTATTAGTTAAATTTATTTATTTTAAATGTTTCACAGGTGTAAGCAGCGCCTTTGAATCTTGCACAAAAGGCACTATACAGTATAAAATAATGTGTTATTATTATCATTACATTCCGAAACTTCATTGAAGATGAAAACTAATTATCCTCTTTCAGTTTTAGGCAATGTTTGCTTGGGCATGTGCAAAAGGAAAACTTGAAGTTCTGGTTTAGAAAAATATACACCATTTGAGGTTCTCTTTTCCAAGAATCATTGTCTGGCGAAAAAAGTGCTGACATCAAAGGTCGTACAAGTACTACAGTCCCCCAAGATCAGTGTTTAGTCAACAAGTTGATAAATTGCATAAAAACAACGAGAAACCAGATATTACATAACAGTTAAACTGTGTGTTCCCATGCCCCTTTGGCAAACACCCCAATGGCTGTAAAGGTCCCCAGGGAGATTCTCAATACCTTTTATATACTTGGGCCTTGACAAACTAATCACACATTTATCCCAAGTCTGCAGGATGTAATGGTCTCAACAAGTTTCCCTGCACACCCCGATATCCATGACGATGGCAAATCCCCATTCTTCTCAAAAATTCAGCTTAAACTATGTCCAAGGTACCGTCTGAAGGCATAAATGCCACAGGAATGCATATTCACTACTAGTTAATGTGTATTCAGAGAACACACATTGAAGACTGCTTTTAATCGATATGTTTGAAATATGACTATGAGTTATATGAGTTATGACTGCCCCAAAATGGTTCATCAGGAAATTGCACACCAAAAATAAATTATCAGGGCTTAAAAAGGAACTAGTAATTTGGAACCTTATATCAAGCTTTTGTGATGTATTATTAGTACAGAAGAAACCAAATACATCCTACATGTAAAATTAAAGGTTATCAAAACAAATTAGTCAAAAAATATGAAACTGAACGTAAAATAAATAAAAAGGATCATTTTGAAAAGAAATGGATAATTAGCCCTGGCCAGAAACCAGTCAATCTGTAAATAGATTACAATGTAAGTAAACAAAGAAATAATTTAGCTTGATTCACTCTTTGTAATTATGAACTTATTCATTCATTTTTTTTGCGTCCTTTGTTGTTGTTGTAATATTTTTCTTGTGCAGTGTTTTTTATTTTTTGTCACTTGTAGTATAACGTAAGTTAACTTAATAGTCATGCATTAATTTTTAGCCTGTTTTTTTTATAAATTGATGTGAGCTGTTAAATGGAATAAAAAATTGAAAAATTAAAAAAAAGTATTATTAGTACAGGACATCCATACTGTTCAGTGGTCTGGGCTTTCCGTGTTTAACTTATAATCTACTATTGGTTAGAAGCCCGTGAAAACCACTAACAGCAAAATTGCAAAGTCTTGACGATAGCACCTACCTTTTCATAAGTGCCTTATTGACATTTAGTGTCTCTTTTCTTCCAACATCGGTGCATGGATCATATGAAGAAAACTACAAATGAACAAAAGGAACACTCCTTAAGTTAAAGTTACCATAAAGTGTACAGCTGAGTAAGGAAAAATCTGTATTACAAAATCAATGCTATTTTCATTTCCAGCATACACCAGCAAGTCATATAGTTTGCCCCTGTATTAGACAGTTAGAAAGTGAGAATACTTTTAGCTACTTTTAAGTACCTGGCATTTGTTATAGGACATCATTAAGTTTCTTAAACACAAACTTTCCCCACCAATGTAAAACACATTATACTCCTCCAATTGTGCATCTGCAGGAATACTGAATTCTCGTCCAAATCTACAAATGGTAGAAATGAGCTGGTATTAGAATAACGCAAGAATAACCCAGACTGCAAAATGTCACAGAAGCCAGTGTTACAACTGACAATAATGACATCATGGCAGAAAGGGCTTATATGACCTATTCCTTGGCGCCATTGGTTCCTGAGAAAAACATTTTCCACTTATTTCCTTTCGCTCAGCCAGTGGAAAAGTCCACTTACAAAAATACAGCGAAAAACTGCCCTAATGCCGCTGATAGTTTATAACAGACTTAGCTTCTCATTGAGGATCTTTGGTCACTTCAGACTCTGGAAACTGATTAAATATTTAAGCACCGTCACTGGCTCAGACCCTTCAGCCATCTCTGATCATTTTTGATACATATGTCATTCAATGTTCATCCTTTGCACATGTGCACCTTGTTCAAAAATTCTCTCCTTGCCTGGAAGGAGTTCAGTATTGCCAATTTTAACAACCTGCATTATAATAGGCCAATTTTCAATACGTTAATTTAAAATTCTAAAATGGCTCCAAGGCTTAGGGGAATAACACAAACAAATAATTGTTCATCCCTTGACCTTCATGTGATACATGTACCCAAAGCCTCTGAGAGCCACTCATTACACTTTTTATCAACCCCCAATATACTCCTTGTCAAAGTTTTTCACTTAAAAATGGTTAACATACAATTTTTAACCCCCAGAATCCCTCAGATTGCAAATTTCAAACTAGGGCTTCCCAACTCCCTGTCACTATAACCCCCTGAATAACCCTATTTTCTTAACAGGCCCAAAGAGCATCTGCAATGGAGACAAACATAACTTTTGCAGGGAAGAAATTCATATTTTATAATTCATTTTCCTTACCTACAAAAGTAGCCATTGTTTACTGGACCAACATTGCTGCCTTCTAGTGAAGCCATGTCAACATCTGTTCCAGGTAATTTTGTGTTAGAAGTGATGTCCAGAGAACTGCTCTCCTCAATATTTTCTACATTTAGATTTCCAGGAAAATCCTCTTCCTTTTCAAAAGCAGAGTATGTCAGTTTTGCGAATATCGCATTTGGATATATACATTTGATAGCATTCTGGACATCTCCTGAGAGCAAAATAAAATTAATATTGATTCAGTTTGATATATCACACAAAATTATGGAAATGATAAGTTAACTATGCAATTCATCGTGGCCATAAACAATGACTTAGAATTGATTGTAAAAAGTGCACACTAAATTAGTTAAAATAATTTTTAAGCCCAGAAAACTGTCTGATAAAAATTATGTGTCTGAAAACTTTATGAAGACATGATTGATCATCGCAGTTATATATACAACTTAAGCAGTTGTGAAATTTAAGCCTGAAAAAAAATTCAGGCCTGAATGGGATTCGAACCCATGACCACTGGTGATGGTACAAGTCCTGTTCAGGCCTGAAAAAATTTCAGGCTTTAATTTCACAACTGCTTAAGTTGTGTATATAACGTTACTGTGATGATCAATCATGTCTTCATATCTTCCTATGCAGTTCAAATATATGATCTTTCATATATTCATTTGAAAGTGTTAATATAATTATATAATTGTTGTTATCACTAGATGCATTTTTTTGCCCTTTTCTTTGGCCAAGAGCCCACCACATGGCTGCAAATAACAGCCTACAAATAATGGTCTGCTCATGTGTAGTACCATCTAAAAGTGTTTTGTTCGAAATAATATTCTGCACCCCCTCATATGTAATTGCAACTATGCTCTTGTCTGAAAAATAGTGGATCGCTTCCATGAGCTGCCAAGAAAACAAACTTGGTGATCGAATGATGAAACAATTATTGAATTCGGTTATTGCAAAATATTGTGATTTGTCAGTGTTGAACAGATCAATAATTGTTAAACAGTTAGCTTTCCTCACCCATGCAGTGTTTGTATACCACATCTGAAAACACCAGCACTTGAACTGCAGGATCTGGAAATAACTTTGTAAACTTCTCTAAACAACTTGGAATGCTGATTGGCCATTTGCCAAATATATGCAACACTGGGAGTCTCCGAGTCCTGTTAAGAGATATATTGACTACATTGTTGTACTAATAACCAAATATTTACTTATATGTTACAATAGGGGGGAGTAAGATAGCATAAAGATGAGAGTGCTTGCCTCCTACCAACATGGCCAGGTTCAGGTTGCTGCCTGGTGCTATCTGGATCTGGGTTGAGTTTGTTGTTGGTTCTCGCCTTGCTCTGACGGTTTTTCTCCGGGTTGTCCGGTTTTTCCTCCCTCCACAAAAACCAACATCTCCAATTTCCAATTTGACCAGGATAGAGGACCGGCATGAAAACCTTGGGAGACTCCAATATTAAAAGGAGGGGGATGCTTGGTGTACCTTTTAAGGGTTAAAAAGTGGTTTCGGTGTTCAGACTCAAAAGGTCCACAGCAGGAGGTTTTGCAGTACCTTTTAGGGTATTGAGCCAACACAATTCTGACAGGAGATAATGTGTTGTTTTAGAATTAGTACCTCTTAGGGGTGAAAAACGTTTCAAACCACATCCACAAAACAAGATCTTGGTACCTCTTAGGGATTCTTTTCAAATTCTCCGACAAGCACCCTGTCCTTTTGATATGAGAGTCCCCCCTCCCCCTGGAATGGAATTAGCGAAGGCTGATGTGGCTTCCTCTCTAAACATTGTAATGTACTTTTATATTTATATTTTTTATTTTTATGTTAAATGTAAAAACCAGTACCTGTACTATAAGTAGTTTAAACTCATTCATCTGGATGTGAAAAATGCTCCACTACAGCCAGTATAATCATTATTCAATGTTGTTAAAGCAAGCATTGTTTTTTTACGAAATGTTCTGTTAGCATTAACAAATATATGTATAGTGGCAGGGTGACGGGAGTAGACTGGTTCTTATTCCCAGCTCTGTATTAACTTATCAACCCAGCAATGTCACATCAATGTTTTTGATGTCCTTCAATGTGTCATGACTCACACTGCAAAGATGATAAACTAAAGTGTTTCCACCTGAAAATGGTCCAGCTTTTTCTTGGATACAGTCACTTTTTGAAAGACTTGAAATCTCTAACCAGTTTTTTTTTTCTGGTCACTACAGCATCACTTTTTTATCTTTTAAATTATTTTTATATTACTTACTGGCTCAAACAAGCTCTGCCGTAATGAATGATCAGATCGGCCTGGACATGCTCTGCTGCCACTTCATCTACACAACAACTGAAAAGGACAAAATGCAATAATCATCATAACCTTACAGGCTAAAACAAAATCCTCTACAGGAACAAGGTTAACAAAGGATTGTAGAAAACACCCTGTAAGAAAGTGCATACCAAAAGCGACATTTCTAGAGCCTGCTAGTTTTATCCTATACAAGCAATATATTCATGACCTAGTTGACAAAACTAAGTCTTAATAGCTACACCTGTAATGATATTCTGCAGATGACATGTGCAGTTGTACCTCCCCTCCGGCTGTGTAAATGTCAGTCACCAAACAAATAATGTTCAGTCATTTTAAAGACCAAATTTACCATCATCTGGAACATCACAACAGACAAACTCCTGAATGATACTCTAGGGCATAAACCATTTTGTTATTTTCGTCACAGACCGCTGATCAACTGGTCACCAACATAGTATTAAATCTAATAGAATTTAAATCAATGAGTGTCTCCTCAAAATGTCTGTGTATCATCAAGCAAACTGATGATCATGGGAATAAAAACATTAACGTCATAGGATAAATGATATGACTACGAGTAGTATGACCGGTACCGAGTTAGCCTGCCCGCTCCCCTTTCCAAGATGGCGACCAATAAAAGTTCGAGAAAAAGTGACGTCATAACCACCTTTTACCACCCGATTTGGGAGTGATGGTGAGCACCTAGGGGTGGGGCACAACTGCTGACCAGTTGGCTAACCCTAACCGCTGAGCCTAACCCACTAAGCGTCACCCCTAACCCTAGCCCAAATAGCCCTAACTAAGCCCAAATGGCCCTAAGCGCAAATAGCCCTAAGCTAAAATAGCCCTAAGCGCAAATAGCCCTAACTAAGCCCAAAAAGTCCTAACTAAGCGCAATTAGCCCTAACTAAGCCCAAATAGCCCTAACTAAGCCCAAATAGCCCTAACTAAGCGCAAATAGCCCTAAGCCCAAATAGCCCTAACTAAGCGCAAATAGCCCTAACTAAGCGCAAATAGCCCTAACTAAGCGCAAATAGCCCTAACTAAGCCCAAATAGCCCTAACTAAGCCCTAACTAAGCCCAAATAGCCCTAACTAAGGGTCTCTTCATATGAGCCCGGTCAACCGGGCTGGCTCAGTTTCCGAGATCTCACCTCGCCACTGTTTTCTTAGTAAAAATTTCGATGTGTTCATATGAAAGGCTGGGCTGGCCCGGTTACCGAGATCTCAGTTTTTGCGACGGAGATCTCGGTAACTGAGATGAAAATTTTCCCATATGAACACTCTAGCCCGGTGACCGGGACGAAATATAATTTTGGTCTTGTATGTATTTCCACTTAGGGAGTGTGCGAATTAGCTTTATTAGTAAAGTTATAGGAGTCCACAAAGCTATGAAGGTCGCGAACAATATAAGTTTATGTTCCACCATTTTGGTTGTGTTTCCTGAATTCGTCCAAGTCGACCGGGCTGAAATTTCCCATATGAACACACCACAGAATTCGTCCCGGTAACCAAGCCAGCCCAGTTACTGGGCTCATATGAAGAAGCCCTAAGCCTAACTAAGCCCAAATAGCCCTAACTAAGCGCAGATAGCCCTCACCCCACTAGCCCTAACCCTAACCCTACAAGCCCTATCCCTAACCCCAACTAAGCCCTAACCCTAACCCTAAAGGGGGCCCCCTGGGCTTCCACTTGGGCGCGTGCGCTTCGCTGACCTTGCCCGCACGTGCGCACTTAAACCCTAAAAAGCAGGAGGTCTTAGCTAACCTTGGGCGCGTGCGCCTGAAACCCTAAAAAGCGGTGGGTGGGGGTGTATCTGGTGCGTGCGTGCCTAAAACCCTTAAAAAGCGGGTGGTGGTGGTGGAACGCCGCTGATCTTGACCTTGGGCGCCTGCGCGCTCGCGCAGGTTGGGGTTTGTTTTCGGGAAAAAAATCAATTCGAGACCATATCGTTCATGCCTTTTTTTATTGTTTTTATTTGAATGACTTTTATATCTTGTGCTCATCTCGACGACTTGTCTGTTTCCAGTCTTTTCTCGGTTACCACACCCGGGGATAGAAAAAAGGCATTCAATACAGGGTGTGGGATCCATGTGCTGTGCACCCTCCTTTTTATCACGTCATCGTTGGGTTGTATAAAAAGGGCGCCACTCACCACTGCGAGCTAGAGATGTATGTTTGCAGCCTTTGCAGCCAGAAGGAAGCCTGAAGAGACATTGAGAATCCGTTCATCGTCAATCAGCTGGTTTTCTTGTCAAGTATGCAGCGACCGGTGGTGTTGCTCGGCGATTCAGCGGCTTTTGCGATTGACTCGACTGTTGGCTCACCACCACCACCACCGCCACCTCCTAAGAAACACGGAGAGACGCTCGTGTGCGACGTTTGCTCCAAGATGTTCGCTAGCCAGAAAACGCTGAAGAGGCACCGAGAGACCGTTCATCGTCAATCTGGTGGCTTTTCGCGTCGAGTGTGCGACCAACGTTTTTACCGAAGAGACCACCTCAAGAAGCATCACATCAGAAAACATGCTAATGAGGAGTACGAAGCACCGGCTAGCTATCCCTGCCCGATTTGTCAGAAGAGATTCCACTACCTCAGGCATTTTAGAGAACACCTTAAGACCCACCCAACTACCACCGCCAACATCTCCTCTCAGCCCATTGCCGCCACCACCCTATACTTTCCGCGCCGAGCCACGAGCGTGTCCGGCTGATGTGGCGGCTTGCTTACTAGAGGATTGCCAGCAGTGTTTTGTTGAGAACTGGTCTCAGATCCGCTCGCGTCAGAGGGGTGGAAAGCGCGTCCTAGTGCACACTCGACGACTGGAGGCGGCTAGTGACATTGGGGACATGCTGTGGGCCATCTTCCACGCCCAAAGAAATGCTTTCAAGATCAACTTGGCGTTTGGCTTTACTTTGACCAACGTCGAAACCGTAGAGAAGCGATATTATTACCCCTCGCAAAATGGCTTTATTTTCGACCAGCCGCTGGTGGTGGCCGATGAGGCTGATTTACAGCGAATGTTGCAGCACATGGGGCAGACGGATTGGCTGGAGTACGTCAGATAACAGAAGCCCAACAGCAAGTGGCGGATTGCCTTGCTCACCAACGTAACCTTCCACCTGTATCCTCTGGAGGACAGACCTATTGGGCGTGGCAAGATCATGGGCCGGTTGCCCAAGTGGCTGATTGAGAATCAACGTCTGGATGCACTGGAAAAAGACAAGCAGACTGGCGAGTTGTATGCAGACCACTTGTGTTATTTTTGATGCTTGGCGCGACACCAAGGTTGCGGTTAGAAAAACTTGGAAAGAAAGACCCAAGAATTGGCCTCTAGCTACTTGGCCACGCTGGAGCATCCTGAGAGTTTCGCAGGCGTGCGTTTGGGAGATTTACACGCGCTGGATAAACTCTTTGGCGTGTACACGTTGGTGTATGCTTTGGGGGAAGATGGAAACGTGGAGCTGGTCCACCGCCCGACGGACATTCTATCCAAACGAGAGAGCCAGGCCGCCTTCCGACTCAACTTGTACAATGACCATTTCAGTTACGTCAAGCACCTAGCCAAATACAGTCGATGTTTTACTTGTCAGCGATGCGATGCCTCGTTTCCCAAAGCCTATCGTCTCCAGCGACACGAGCGAAGTTGCGAAGCCAAAGTCAACCTCGATATTCGAATTAGAAGAAGAATTTTGTAAAGGTCACGTTGCCCGATTGAACTTTCAGTTCGATAAAGTGAGAGAGGAAACACGCTAGTTCGATATATTCTGAGACTGAAATTGTTCACACACTCGCCTTCCATGAGACAAGTCTAGATGTAACGCACCTCCTGATTGGCTAAAAACTACAATGGCTCGAATAGTTCCGCCCTTGCAATTGGCTAAAACCGAGTTTCTTACACCTTACACTTTAATACACTTTTGGGAGCTTGAGCGAGAATTTTTCTGCATATAGATCGTTTTCACGTGACGTCATCACTTTCTAAAATCTTAAACTAAAGATCCACCAAAGTTTTCATCCTCATCAGGTATAAGAGGTGACATATTTATATCTGTTTACAACTTTACAGCTCAATAGCGTGCTTCGTTTGGAAACTAGAGCATTTGGAATTTCCGGGTTATGGAGGTGCGTGACACAAAGCTACGATCAAATTTGTTGGAAAATATATACTTATCTCATCATTTTGAGCCCTGTTAAAAGCTAGAGCATTAGGAAAAGTGCTTATGTAAATACTTTTTTTTCAGTACTGATAATCAGTCGCCTAGAAAGCCAAAGTAAGTTCCAGATGTTTACACTATTTTCCGGCCGCCATATTGGTGTACCATGGAGGTACACCAACATGGCGTTTTCATACTGGGCTCTGTAAATTTCTGCGAAACATTTCGACGAATATCTGAAGTTTGGGGAAACGCACAGGGCTAAAACTTGGAGAGGTGTCTTATTTTTTTATCTTCTATAACATCACAATTTCTTAGCTTTTTCCACTGGATAGTTTTCGATTTATTTTTTTATTGCGTGACAGTGAAATTCTTCGCGCGGCACTAATCGCTGCCGCCTCTGCAGCAGAGCGTCTTCGCTCGGCTGGCTCGTTTTATTATTATAATTATTATTATTCAGTCAAGAGAAAAAGCTTCGACTTTTTTTTTGCATCACTACCTTTTGTGTTTTTGGCACGTTAGTTACATATTGTTACCAGTGTTGTTATTACAAAGCAACTTTCTGCTATCTTATAGTGATACAGCAAAAGCGACCGACTACCAAGTCGACAATTTAAAATTCATTTATCGTCTATCATGTAGAGGCCAGAGTCTAGAGTGCATTTCGACCACGACAAGATGGCGTTTGTAAACATGACCCTCTCATGTTGCCCTCGCTAAAATCCAGCGAACCTATCAAAGCCTGAAGCAAATATACACAACCGACGCGATTGGTTTTGGTTTTATTTCTGATCGGATAACAAAGTGGCACGTTCCCTGCTAGCAGAGGTCTCGCATGACGTGAACGACGGGAGAGAGACCTCTGCCGGCTTCCGACGAGTTATCTATCCCGCATGCGCTCGCGTTTCCTTAACAACCAGTGACGTTTTTGTCACGTGCGACACAACCCAGATAACCGGTTTGCGTGTTTCCAATTAAAGTTTCCGGGCTCACGTAGACAATTTCAATGCCTTCTAAGGACGGCAACTCGGAACCTTCAATCTTGGTAGCCTTTATCCCCAGCTTCTCACAAGATGACAACTGGTCCTTGATAAGGGCATTCAACGGAGAAACAACTAAAACCACAGGTTCTGTAGGGAAGAGATCCTTAGAAACCACAGACAACTCGGCGGCCACTCGTACTGCGAGTTGGAAGATCAACGATTTTCCGTAGCCCGTTGGGAGGCACGCAAACGTATCACGTCCTTTCAGAAAACCAAGTATGACTTGTCTTTGTAACGACGTTATCTCTTTAATATCTTGATCGCCAAGCGCTGAAAGGGACGACTTAATGGCTCGATCAAAGTGAGCAATTTCGAAAGAAGATCTTGTGGAAGCCATGATCCACCGTGGGCTCTATAATTGTCAACGAACAGTCTAACCAGGCACGCGCATTACACATTAAACGAAACCGGTTTTGAAAACCGGTAAGTTTCGACCAGAAAATTTGGTCGGCGGCTTCATCAAACAACTCGTCGGAAGCCGGCAGAGGTCTCTTCCCGTCGTTCACGTCATGCGAGACCTCTGCTAGCAGGGAAAGTGGCACGAGTGTTTTTTAGCCAATCGCGTAGCGCAGTAATGCAATAATGTAGAAACACGGAAAGTGTAAATTACTTTTTGTTTGGGGAGTGAAGAAAGTGAAACGAAGTGCTCTGGGATCACAATGGCTAGCTCGAAGAACAACTCCGTTTGCTCCGACCCTAGCCTGCGAGCAGGCTCTTCGCGGGGAAAGAAAGAAGAAAAGAGCTATGTCCGCTCCAAATCAGAACCTCCATCTCACGGCAAAACCGAAGTCAAAATGGAAGTTACCCCAATTGATTTGGGTCCTCTCAATTTCATCGAAGGAAAACACGAGAGTAACTTTCTAGGAGGACATTACTGGGTAACAACGCCTAAAGGTGAATGCCTAGTTCTCCACAGGCTCCATGGTGGCCGTGCCGGCAAACTTGGGCAGTACTGGACGGTTGATAAACGCGCTGGAAACTTGATGGATCGCATGGATCTGGCTGTTTCATATTTCTGGAATAGTATGGAGGAGAAAACTACCCTGATTGTACCCAAAGGAGTGTTAATCTACGAAGGCTTCGTCGCACCTCAGGGTGCATTGGTCGGAGGAGGAAGTCAAGCTTTTATCCCGCGTAACGTGGTTAAGGCGTTACATCATTGGCAGACACAGAAACATGAATATATCGTAAAGGGAACTAATCAAATGGAACTGCTCAAGGCTGAGCAAAAATGGCAAGAGGCCCAGCTGGACATCCTTCAGCGATGGAACCGAAAACGCCTCGAGACAATTTGTTCTGATGCACACGGAACTGCCATGAGAGGAAGTCACTTTGGCTCACTATCAGCCCCGATCCAGTCGTTCATTCGCAATGCTAAGAAAAGCAAACATTCAATGACCATGGATAACATTCGACAAGGAACATACAAGGTGCATGAAGAGCACTTACATTTTTTTAATGGCATCTCTATGAAGATGACATTATCCGTGAAGATAGAGTTCGTGAAGTCAGTTACACACACATACAAGGCTGGCAAAACCATCATCGTGAAAACAACCCATTATTACAACATGATCTATATTTGGAGTTAAAATACTGATAAGATGCAAAATTAAGGTCAAATATTACAGACAATGAGCCAGTGGGTCCTTAATCAGCATCTGATGCCTGATTTCATACCGTGAAGGACTAGGTACGAGCCTGTGAATTATGGGATTAGCAACTATTGATCCACATAATCAGAAAGAGCACACCGAGATTCACAAAATCCCCAAGTTTGGTGTTAATCGGGCTAGTTTTCACTGAGATAGAGGCATTTAAAAACGTAAAAAATTTACAAAGAAATGTATTGAAATCCGGACAAATCCGGACATTTGTCCGGATTTGTCCGCATTTCCATACATTTCCTTGTAAATTTTTTACGTTTTTAAATGCCTCTATCTCAGTGAAAACTAGCCCGATTAACACCAAACTTGGGGATTTTGTGAATCTCGGTGTGCTCTTTCTGATTATGTGGATCAATAGTTGCTAATCCCATAATTCACAGACTCGTACCTAGTCCTTCACGGTATGAAATCAGGCAATGGCAGAACTTGGGAGTGTTCAGTAATTTTTTAAGCGTAATGCAATGGATGGTTTAAGTTTCATAACAACGTTTACACATTCTCATACTAGGTATTTAGACTTTTGACTTAAAATTGCAGTACACCGTAATTTAAAGCTTGTGTGGTTTGCCTAGTTGTTTACAAATTTACGTGTTTATTGTTATTAACTAACTCGAATTCATTTTAGTACTGACTAGCGGCTCCATATTGGAAGTGAAGTGCTGCCCTGCGTAGAAATCTTAAAGTAATGCATGGGAGAGATATTTTGGGTTTCTTGTAACCCTGATGTGTTTGAAGCAGGTAAATATAGTAAGATGTTAGCAAGAGAGGAGGAAATATATGTTATGTCAAGGAACTGCAGTTCTCGGTCGTAGATTTCAGTTAATTTCCAGCAACAAAATAATCGATAATAGTCCTCGCGCTTTTTAAAGCAAAGCGGTCAAATAATAAATGAGCCCCAGATTGAGCCCCAGATTGTAACCCTGATGTGTTTGAAGCAGGTAAATATAGTAAGATGTTAGCAAGAGAGGAGGAAATATATGTTATGTCAAGGAACTGCAGTTCTCGGTCGTAGATTTCAGTTAATTTCCAGCAACAAAATAATCGATAATAGTCCTCGCGCTTTTTAAAGCAAAGCGGTCAAATAATAAATGAGCCCCAGATTATAGGATTGTGTAGAGTAATGTCCTTAGAATTTCTAATATTTGTGTAGCTGAGCTGTCGAAATACTATTAGCCACAGCTCTTTTATGAATATGTTGTTCTTAATTTGAGTAAAGTCTTTGAGTTATGACTGTAAGGACCATGACTAAACATTTTTCAATATAACCACGAGACTTTTGTGAGACGAAGTCGTACTTATTAATGAACTCTGGTGTACAATTAAGCTCCGTCAAAAACTTTACTTCAGTTAGAACATGTCACATGCGGTGCGCGTGATCTCGGAGTGATTTCGCTTTGCAGTGAATGACCCTTGTACGCAAAAAAAGGAGATCACATATTTTGACGTATCCCCGTGGGGGGGGGGGGTACTCCCTATAATGGCCTATACGGGGATGCTCCGCCCAAAAGGGGTACCTTTTTCAGGCTTCAGGTATATAAAAGGGTAGGGATTTCACAAGTTGAGGTATAGAAAAGGGTAGGGAAATCGGTCATTTAGGTATTTAAAAGGGCCTTTAATTATAATATTTCGAATAGACGCCCCTTATGGCTGCATCAGGTTATTTATCTGAAGCCCTACATGAAAATGAGAACAAGACTTCCTAAAGTAGGTATGTGAATGGGGTACCTTTTTTTAATAAAAGGTATATAAAAGGGGTACCTTTTTTCAATGAAAGGTATATAAAAGGGGTACCTTTTCTGCTAAAATGGTGTATAAAAGGGTAAGCCTAAGGGGTTGGACCTAGGGGCGGAGCCTCCCCGTATTAAACTTTGTTAAGTACACCCCCCCCCCCCCCCAGGGCTCAAAAAGCGGAAGCGTGAAAACATGACCTCTCTCGCGTACACCATTTCAAACGTATGTGCCAAACATTACGCCCGCGTTTTGGTGAACTAAACTTTTCATGAAATCCTATAAAACATAAACGCTATTGTCTCCAGTGATATTAAGAAAAAGGAACCAATCTGAACAATTCACTAATTCAGTTAGCTGGTCACATAATTGCTACTTTTCCGTGACGTGCCAGGACAATTCGTGAGCTCTCGTGTCTCGTGCGGGGAAACTGTGAGCCTCGCGCTAACCTTGACCGATTGCCGGTTGGTATAAGATATAAACAAGATGTTTTGAAGCGATTCGGGGCCAACACGCTATGGAAAAAATGATATCTTTTTCGGGATCAGTCAATATGTCGCATTCGTCGCATTTTACATGCACTTAATTCGGCAATTCAATTCGGCGCATGTAAAATGCGACGTTTACAGTGAATTTCAACTTACTTTGGCCGCGCGGGTTTGGAAACATGTTAGGAATTTGGGAACTACGTTCCAGAATTCGCGGTTTCATTGTTATCGGAGCCAATCAAATTGCGAACCGGGCCTAAGCCCAGATTTTTATTTCGCAAAGTACAGATTTTCATTTCGCAAAGTACAGATTTCGTTTTGTTTCGCAAAGTACAATAAGCCGCTAGAGTTTGCCTGTGCAGAAATAGGTTTCGGTCTTGGAAAGCTTCACGGAAAGCACCGACCGTTGATTTATATTGTTCCGAATGTTGATCTAAATGGCTATGGCTATGCTGTTTAGAATGCCAAGTTTTATGGGTTTAATGCATGTAGCTACAAGAAGTTGGTCAATTTCAGGCATAGACACTTTCATGATTTATTTCAACTTTATGAATCCATCATCCTCGTGGAAAAGGAGCCACATCGCTTCTGGCTCAACGCCCAATAAACCATCAGATAAGAGACAGAGGAATGGGAATCGAGGAGCCAGAAAACTTCTGGATTTTTCCTCTGAAAATGTTGAAAATTCGGAGCAGACAGTTAATGTAAATCTCCCTTTCCTGATCCATGATACAAGGTGACTGTACAAGTTTTATTGTCTTAAATTCAAAACCAACAACTAGTAATGAAAAATCAATGTAATTTGCTTTCGCTGCTACATTGTTTTTTGTTTCCGTGTACAACAAATTCGATAGCTGTTATGCAAAAATATTTATATTTAGCTTAGGAATACACTTACACACATAATCCTAAATATTACTATTTTTTTATATCTTAATTTTCTGGGATAATCCTCCAAACATTTTAAAGTAATTTTCTGATATTAAATTTTAAACTGTTTTTTGTCCTAAATAAAAAATCCCTCAACTCCATCATCAAGTCTCCTGTTCGGATACATAACTGGTCATATGAAGGGGAAAGGGCACTTGTTGAGTTCATTGGTCTGGCCAAGATGGACCCAAAATATGGAATTGCACCCACAACAGAGTGGCCAGCCTTTAGAGCAAATCACCATTTCTGGAGAGAGACTGCTCTTCACATCTGGGAAAGCACATCATCAAGTGTGGTTCTGATAAGTGAGTGTAATCACTGATCAAAGATATGTGTGATGTCATTTATTGTATTCTATATAATTACATGTATGACTAATTTTATTGCACGCTGACTCTCAAAAATGTCTGCATATTGCAAGATTCAGTGATATACAACAGGAAAGATGAAAGAACACAATGACAAAAAATAGACCTTAAAAATGGCTGGGAATTAATTGTAGCTTCTGGGAGCTTGAGAGGGTAAACTTGTGGTACTATAATATTATTTGATACAATATGTAAGTTGTGCACTGAAAGGCCTCAGTAATGTTTTAAACGTTGAATTTTCCAGATACCATGATACGAGCCAGAGTGTTTAATTGCCTCAAGGTGAAGTTTCCCACCTTAGACTCTGCTGAGGAATTTTATAATTGGACACTAAGCAACTACCTGGAGGAAATGGAAACACCTGCCTCCAGAGGAAATACCTCTCCCAAGATTATGGTCGACAAGGTTGCGCAGACTAAGAAAACAGCATTCAGTAATATTTGTATGTCTGGTACTTAGGACAGGGAAGAAGCCACAACATCTCCCATTGATGTTACAGCACTTAAAGTAGCAATATCTGCCCTTGAAATGGGCAAGTTAAATGAAACAGCAAACTTCTCATTTTTGGAACTGGCAAATAAGAATGGGATTGACACAAACCCTGCAGGCTTTGCATCACTATCTGTAAAGGCAATGAAGAGATTAAAGGAGCACAACAAAAACACACAGCACATGGATCCCACATCCTGTACTGACATGCCCTTTTTCTATCCCCGGGTGTGGTAACCGAGAAAAGACTGGACACAAACAAGTCATCGAGATGAGCACAAGATATAGAAGTCATTCAAATAAAAAAACAATAAAAAAAGGCATGAACGATATGGTCTCGAATTGACTTTTTTTTCCCCAAGAACAAACCTCAACCTGCGCGAGCGCGCAGGTGCCCAAGGTCAAGGTCAATGGCGTTCCTCTCCCACCACCATCCCCTGCTTTTTGGCGGTTTTAGGTATGCACGCGCCAGATACACACCCCACCACCCGCTTTTTAGGCACACGCGCCCAAGGTCAGCTAAGACCCCCCACTTTTTAGGGTTTTAAGTGCGCGCGGCAAGGTCAGTGAAGTGCACATACCTAAGGTCAGCGAAGCGCACGCGGGAGCCCAGTGGGCCCCCTCTGGGGTTAGGGTTAGGGCTTAGGGTTAAAGTTAGGGCTAGTGGGGTTAGGGCTATTTGGGCTAGGGTTAGGAGTGACGCTTAGCGGCGAAGGCTTAGGGTTAGCAGGTAAGGCTCAGCGGTTGAGTTAGCGGGTAAGGCTCAGTGGTTAGGGTTAGCCAACTGGTCAGCAGTCATGCCCCACCCCTAGGTGCTCACCATCACCCCCAAATCGGGTGGTAAAAGGTGGTTATAACATCACTTTTTATCGAACTTTTATTGGCCGCCATCTTGGAAGGGGGAGTGGGGAGGCTAACTTGGTACCGGTCATACTACGGTTGTGTCCTGGTGTACCGGTACACAGGGGAATAACTATTGTAGTCCTTTGTTTACAAGCCTTTGTTTAGCTGTTGCATATTGTTGGGTCTATTGTATCGGTTCTTGTGTACCGGTATACGAGGACAGAACCCATACTACTTTACCACCGTCAATATTTCAGATTAGCAGAGCAATTCATGTACCTTCCATATGAAGTGTCAGCTAACACAAATACTTTCTTTCCAGTTTTTTTCTCAATCAATGAAGCAACAGCTGCAGAATCAATTAACAGTGAGTCTGGAAACTGGAGAGCGATCTGAGAAGAAAGAACTATTAAAAGGTAAGATTGTGTAGGTAAAGTCCAGTATACATAGTAGAAACATATTTATTAAGGAAATAACCTGTAAGAAAGTGCATACTAAAAGCTGCTTTTTTATGACTGATTAGAAACACAGAACTAGCCATTCCATTTAATATCCACCCCCCCCCCCCCCTTGTTAACATTACCCCCTCAGAAAAGTAAACTTTGCACTCCCCAAGAAAGGAAGATCAAAGTACCAACACACTTCCCTCTGCAGAATTTATTAAAAGATCAAAGGTGCCGACAAAGTTGCCGCCTCAGAAATGGCCTTTAGGGACTCTCCCCTCCCAATCAGATTTTGGGGTGCGGATAAAAAATGGAATGGCCCAAGTCGTGCGAGTTGTTGACAATATGGCAGCATAAGGGAAGATAATTTACAGTTTGGAAACATATAAATCAAAATAAGTGAATTATAATTTTCTTTGTCTTGAACTGTTTTCTAAGACATAGAAATAATTTTCTCTGTGGTAATATCAGCTAAAGAAACAGTTGTGAAAGTTTGGAAGAACTGAAATAAACTGGTGATCACCTTCTCAAAACCACGACTTTTTATGACATCCACGCATCGCGAAATTTCATAAAAATCATTGATATCTTTCCCTATATCTAAGGCATCCGTAGAGACATCTAATTTTCTTTCTATGACTTCTTTCTCGCCGCCACTAAACAGCACGGATTGTGCAGATGACATTTCGGCTTCAGCCATTTTGTTTTTAGAAAGCCTCCGCTGACCGTGTTTCAACAACACCAGTCCCGAGTCCCTCGCCAGTTTCAGCCGCTCTGAGTGGGTTTTTTTTGTAGCGAGTCACGCTAGACTTCAATCACGCTATAACTGTAATAAGAGGAACTGCACATGGCTACTGCATTTGAAATGTTTGCGTTCACATTCAACGCACGTTCTTTTGACTAAACTCAAAGTGCGAGCCCCTGAGAGACGATTTGAGAAAAGACATAGAGCTGAATTTCATCTCTTGGGCACGTCACGAATGCATTTCCACGACTAGGAGAATATTCTCCTGTCAGGACTTAGGTGCAAATAGATTCACAAAGAAAAATATTCTTCCAATAAACTTTTACTGCAAAAAAAGACATTCTTTTTTATATAGGTTTTCGTTCAACTTTGGAACAGCAGCTGGTTGATAGGGGAAATAAATTGTTTGCATTTTCTGATAGGTAAACAACAAGTCACACAAGGATATATATGAATATAAAATACACGAGTCTCCAGAAAGAAGAATACAAGACCTTTTATAGCATGAATGGGATGTTACGCATGTTGCGATTAGTCAATAATTTTAAATCTGCATGCAGATGAATTAACAACAGTTGCCATTTTAAATGGTTAAGACTAATGTTAAATTTCTAGCGTGGTCCCTGGGTGAAATGAGCCGAATCACGAATCAAATAAAAAGCAATTAAAACGTACAAATATATTGACCGTAAATAATGGACCGGAAAAGACTTTTTACTTTGCATAAACGCAACCAGTTTAAGAAACACGAAAACCGCGGACAGAATCAGGATTGAATTTTTTTTCTTCCAAGAGAAAATTAGAATAAGTAACTCTCGTCCGACAGACTAAAGCGCAGTATTGACTACAAAAACAAATGAGAAGAAACATTCACAGTTCACGCTTTCTTCTCTGTGATTAGAAATTTGTATCCTTGAAGAAAATTCAGGAGGTTTTGTTTGCAGGATACAACCGAATGCCTCTTCCATATCGGACTCAACATGATGGCACTTTGCTAGCAATTTATTTTTCTTGTACCGAGCCTATCTGTCTATATGCATTTAACACCCCAGAACACACAACAAACCCAACAACTTTCCTTTCGCCGCACCTGTCATGAATCGCCACCTGTTGGGCCTTTGCTTGGTTCTGTCGTTCCCGCTTACGTGCCTTCCCCACCCCCACCCCGTAGATGAACTTCGAGGTAGTAAACGGTGGGTAAGAGACTATATTGGACAGCAGAGGTTGTTAAAATAACCGGAGAAACTAATTGACTATGACAATATGCCAATATCTCAGTTCACTGTTCAGACAAACAGGCAACAACTGAATAGTTCAGATCTGAAGTTGAAAGAACGAACATTCGAGAGATGCTTTTAAAACAGAAAATCTGTAAGGAAAGAACTTCCCCTATGCAGATAACAACAAAAGCAGAAGATTCAACAAGCACTTGGAGTCTCCTCGCTTATGCATTTAAAAAGCAGATATTGGCCGGGCATCAAGCGTCTTCGAACATTTCCGTTTGACTGGTTTTACAGGTATTATAATTTGTCGGACTTTGCGCTTCTAATAGATAAGTTGATTCCAAAATGCATTTGCTAGGACCCTGTTATCACAAAATCTGCACGAAATGAGTAAAATAGATTACAATGCAGCATTTTGAAACCATATGTTTCAGTTGAATAATGAATCTAGCTATCCGTTGTCATTAAGCCCTACTGGAAATCCGGCGAAAATTCGTCGAAAAAGCCTCCTGACTTTAATTGCCAGAGGCCATCCCCAGTCAAGCTTAGTAAGTCTAATTGACACCTGCTAATCACCTGTTGAATTAAATCTGTTGGTTCAGGTTGTAAAGGTTATGAATAATTCTCCAACATTCAACAGGTACTGATCAACAGCTCCATAATTTATCAGCAGTCCTGCTGGCTTGGGGTCTGCATGGTTGCAGGTAGACAATTCGTAGGCCGCTGTGACAACACTTGTATACTGCCACACAATGACAGCTTTTTTTCTGTGTATCATCTGCTGGGAAACCGGTTAACAGCGGGTTTATGTTTCGCCGTATATTTGTCACATGGTCGCTTCAAATTCTGCTTTTTCATTTCGCGTAGAGAAAGTCAATTCGGGCAGTTTTACTGTGCGTACGAATTTTTACAATCCCACTGTTGTATGAATATTTCAGGTCCTCACAAAAAGAACGAGGAATAACTATTCTACGCTATCTTATTCAGATTCGATTCGATTCGCTCCGACGAAGGGCTAACGCTCGAGACGTCAGCTTTCGAATCTCTTTACGGAGAGACCCGTATTTCCTCTTCTGCCTGCTCTCCGTACATGTTTTCTTCTTAATGTTCTTTGGTTTTATTTAAATTTTCATAAGCCTGTTGTGGTGACTTTTCCTGAGATGATCAAATTGTGTACTCTCGTAACCTATCTTCCTTAATTTGCTATTGAGAGGTAAAGAGAAATTAGACATTTTATCACTACTGTTTTCTGCTGGTTTTATAACAGGTTTGAATGATTGCAGCCGGAGGGGAAAAAAGAAAACCGAGAAAAGTTCTAAGATTCGCCGCTAAGTGAAGTTATCGGGATAAACCGGAAAAGTCATTTTTAAGCGGTACATGTTGACAGTAAGAATTATTTCAAAAACGATTTAGAAGATTTGAAAACACCTGTTGCTTCTTGTAATTTTGGCACAGAGAGATGAGACAAATAAAATAAGAAAGGGAAACCAAGGTGAGAGTATACAAAGAACAAAAACCTTGAGAATCTGCCAGCGTATTTTTTTGGCGTGTAGTCGGCGATAAAAGAAAGAAAATAAGACAAAAAAAAGAGGGATTTCGGCAGATATTTACAAACCGGTGCCTTACAGCAGGGACAATTCGCTTATGCTATTGTGCAGCTTCAATTGTTTTGAAAAATTTGAACACATTTGTGAAGATCTAAACTTGCCTTTGATGAAGAGGCCTCAAGTTGCGATTTCCATTCGACGGCACGCGTACTCAGAAAAGAACACACTTCTTTTCAATTGCGCCGCTGTTTTGTTGAAAGTGGCGTGGCGGAAAACATCGTTTAACGTTCGAAAATACGGCGCTTTTATTTGAATTCTCACTTCTGGCGCAAGGTACCGCATGCTATCAGTTCTGGAGATTATAATTAGAGCAAAATGGACAAAAATCGAAGCGCAAACATCTTTCTTAAAATATTTAATCATTAAGCGCTGCAAACCGCCTCCTTTTGAACACCGAAAACCGTTTTCTAAAGATTTTTTTAAAGCGCCGAAGCCGCAGTTCGGATCCTTAATCCCTTTACCGTTGAGTTACTTCCCTTCGCTCGCTTTGTTACGGAAGTGCAGAAACCCTTTGAATTTCTTTCGAAAAAATTTCTAAAATCTACTCTTATAATTTATACATGCAAGTTTATCGTTTCTATGGCAAATATCTGTATCACAAAAGCCTGGGATTAGCCGATGATTCATCCACAGAGCGGAGGAGGATGACGGATTCCTTGTAATTTTATAATTGTTTTATATATTCTAAACTGTCGTCTTATGCAAATTATTCGAGGCGCGAAAGAAAAAGCCGGGGTGGGGCTGGCAATTGTCAATTTATTTGAACCGCAGTCAATAAGGACCGTTGATTCGCATGAGTAGGCACGGATTTCCGTGAATTGTCCCTCGCTGATCGTTGAAATTACCACAAAATTGCGCATGAAATTTTCAGTTACAACTGTAGGATAGTAGCTAAGTTATTAGACCATATTATGCCAGTGTTTTAACACATTTGCGGGGGTGTTGTGTTGAGAAGAACTGGTGGTTGAACAGATCATACCGAAAGAATTTGTAAGTCCCGAAAGTAGTAAGTTGGCCTTATATGGAGCAGACCCCGGGGGGTTGTTTTTCATGACAACCAATCACTGACAAGACCGCCATTATTCAGCCAATCACAGACGAGCCAGTGGTTCGATCCGAATAGCCAGTAACTGATTCACCTCGAAGAAAAGTCCTGTTCTCATCATTCGCTCGGGAAAATTTTTGAACCTGTTATTGCAAAATGATGAACAGCAGTTTTCAACTGGCGTTCTATGATACACCGGATTCGCTCTCGCTGCAAGAAATGGTCGAGTGCGATAGCCGCGAAATGGACTTCAATTTGAACGATCCGTTGTTTCAACTGCACGAACAAGGTATATTTCAGGACATCCACCAGCAGATGATGACAGTAAAACAAGAAAGGCCCAGAACGGAATGTCCCGGGGCAGGCGATTTAACAAACTTGCAATGGCTACAGAGCGTTAGTATACCAATGGAGAAAGGATCTAATGGCGAGAAACAAGTGATGGTCGACCCTAATACTGCGTTACCCGTACAGTGGCCGAATCACCAGGCAGTTTCCATGTCCCAAGTACACACGCAAGTTAACGTTACGGCCGTTCCAGCGCCTCCGATTCTGCAGGCACGTGCGACGGATTCTAAGCCAAAAGTCCAGCATCACAACGGCAAAAATGGCATGAAAGATAGCTTAAAATCACAGGAAAAGTCCTACCCAAAGCCGCTGTTTTCTTATTCGTGTCTAATCGCGATGGCCTTGAAGAACAGTGATTCAGGCACACTCCCTGTCAGTGAAATTTACAAGTTTATGATGTAAGTTTCATTTGGCGCTTAAATGGACCATGTCAATTTCATCAAACCTGTAACAGCCACGGATTTTAAACTTTGTTTTGTTTTGCAGGGGAAAGTTTCCGTATTTCAAGACAGCTCCAGATGGCTGGAAGGTGAGTGTTAATGTTTTTATCGATTTCCATTCTTCGCATGGCCGGTACCTGCGAAGTTTGAATTTAAAAACATGGAGGCAGTAACGGTTCACGTTACATATAAGTAATTCGTAGTTTTTCTGAGAATGTTCCCTCCAAATTTGCCATGCGTACGATGTTTTAAATAACTTGATAAAATCTTAGGAAGCTATGAGGAAACTTTTAAAACTTTTCTCTCGTTATCTCAACGGTTTCCTGAAACTCGGCACTTGAATGGTTTTCCTCGCAGCATTACAATGGGTTTCGAACAGCTGACAGCAGTTCGGATGATGTGGAAAACTCGTTCGCTTCTCGATTATTCCCTGAATAAAACCACTACTGTATGCCTTTATTTTCTTAAGGCACATGAAAATTTCGTCGAAAATCGAAACAATTTGGCAAGGGGATGATAATTTTATCGCATTTCGTTCTATTTCATGACATCTAGTACTGTTGGTGTTTATTGAATCGGATGTAACACAATGGACTGAATATTGTTCGAATAGGAAGTGTTGCCAACGCAAGTCTCGTCCATCGGTTCCATCGATGGATCTATTTTTGGTGAAATCTTTGACACACGCGAATCAAGACATAGTAACAAATTACTGACGAAACCTGCGACCAAGTGGACATGTCAAAATGATTTCAAAGTGAACGTTCATCGAACTGGCCTCGTAAAGCACTTCGCAATTATCGGAGTGTGTACAACTAGCAAGCAACTAGAAGGTCTGATCTAAATTTTGCTAATCGGTCTGTGCGAGATTTGCTGGGAAAACATTATGCTATGGATTTAGGTTGTGGAATATTTGCGATCTTCTGAAGTAGAGAAAGTTGTAGCAGTCATGCACGTCTCAAATGTTAATAGTATGTAGCATGGGTGGGGCACATAATTTTATTTATGGGAGGTCAGATAAGAATTCCATATAAATACTTGCCATCTCTTCGGCAAGACGTTGTTCTTGGGGTCTATTTTTATTGTTAAAAGACTCGTCCGGATCTATAAAATCGATGTTCCATTTCGACATCGAAGGCACGAGATCGAGGGTACGATATAAACAGAACTCCACCCGAAATATTGCAACTTCAATTCACTTCATAAGATTTGAAATTGTTGGTTATTCTCCCGCGTTACTAGGACGAACCACAAGGGAAAACGTCCAGAATAACAGTGTTATAAGACCCAGCGGTAGATAAGGGATTCACTGGGGTTCAAACATCCTTTTTTTCGCAAATAAGTCGTATTTCTTCTTGAAGATTTCTCATTCTATACAACAGGTGGTTGAAACTTTGAATAATTTATGGTCATTCTAATTAAGGTCCATATTGCAGTGAAGGATCTGTATAATTTTTCTTTCTTTGCCCTAGAGCCAAAAATAAATAGCGAAAACGCGAAAGCAAATTTTCAACGAAATCTGTGACCAACGTTAGAAATTGTTTTCTTTGAAATCCTGTGGGTGGTGAAAGAACTCCAGTTTTTTATACCGGTGTAAGGGATAGAAGCACCTTCGATAATCTCATTGTTTTTAGCCTTTTATTTTTGGCCTAGATATAGACCAGACTTGGAAATGTGAATAAAAAGATTCTTTTCTTTCACCGAGTGAGAATTTTATAGTGATCTGCGAAACACACTTTATAAATTACACCCAGTGGGGAAGTCACTTCGTCTTCTATTTCTCGATGCAAATTTTTCTTTTCGATGAATTAATTACATTGTTCACTCGCGTGCCGTAATGTTTTACTTGTTCTGGTCCAGGATGGCTTGGTTTCTTGCAGGAGAGGGGATTGTATGGGGAAAAAAGTTAACAACCGACATTCTATCAAACGTATTCAATTGACATATTTGTTATATTTGCAAATCATCCCACTTTTTTGCATTGAAAGTTTCCAATCAATTCGTGCTGGTGACTGAATGAACATGGTTAGAGCTTTTTCATATAGTATTTTACCATAACAAGTTCACCCAAAAAATGTTGTCAAAAGGTGTAGACTTTGGCCTAATTTCTGGATCAATTTCTGGGATTTTTCATGTATATAACATATTTGTATAATTGTATCATGTATAAGGTTAACCAAATACTCCAAACTAATTTGTGAGAGATATTTATAATGCCAAATTATTCTAACATTTCTGCAGCTTGAAATGTGTGACACTTAAATTTTTTCCACAAAGGAATTTAATCTTACCTTCAGCAGTCTATTAATAATATATTATTTTCCACTACCACACCTTAATTTGCTGTGATTTAAAGACAAAAAGGTTTTCTACAATTTGCTATTCAAAATGACCAAAATTCTTGAAGATTGGGGAATTACTTAGCATTAAAACTTTCAGACTTTTATGCCAGATTCTTGTACATAATTCACTGTTAATAATTCTTTGCCTGTGAACAACAGCATTTACTATGTACATAGATTTATCTTATGTTGCTCAGTGTGCATAAAATTAAGAAATCCACCAAAATTTAACCTTCGAAGAATTATGTGATTTTGTTTTTTTCTCCTTGATGGATCTTAGATTTCTTATTTGACATATTGTTACCCCAGTTACTTTCGGATTCACCCAGAATCAGAACACAAATGGTTGTGAACATTTTATATCCATCTTTGGTTTTCATTTATATGTCTGCATACAGTGTCTTCAATAATATGAATGATATGGTGCTTTCATTAAATTTAATGTAATAATTTGCTGTACAGTGTACACACACAGATGTGGGTTTCTTTGGGGTTTAGATTGTTGCAACATCCATTACATTGTCTTGAATTTGTTGAGGGTTATCAAAATATCAAATACGGTACAAGTGTTATTATATAAACACTAGTGAAATAGCAGGATTTTTCCTTTTACTAAAAAATTATATCTTCATCGGTTGCAGTGAAGATACTATTTTTATCTTTCATGTGTGAGGATATTGAAAAGATCACCATTGCCATGGTTACATTGTAACTAAACTGAACTAAGATGTGTTGCTGAGTGATCGAAACATCATCGGATCTTCCTCTGAAATCTTCGGAAATCTTCAGAAATTTTCTGAAAATGTTTGGGAACATTTGTCTGACCTTCAGATGAATTTTGGAGAATCTTCTGAAGTCTTCGGAAAATGAACAGAACATTACATGCCTGCTTGTGGATACGATTTTTATCTTCTCGTGTTCAACTCGAAATCTCAAGAGTGAGCGCAGCAAACAAACTTGTGAGATATCCAGTTGAACATGAGAAGATAAAATTTGTATCCACAAGTTTGTGTGTAATTTCCCCAATGTATATTTACTAATGGCTCTGTCATTTGATATTGTAAGTCTTGAATGAAATTGCAGTTGTTCAATTCAGTTTTATATCCTACTAGCACCAATTGATAAGGCCTCACAGTACAGTTAGTACCTTGGCATTAATTTCAGCACAAATGGTAGTTTTGCTAATTCCAAAAAAGTTTTGGTTGAAAAAGCCAGAAGATCAATATTTGCTTCTAAACGTTATCTTGACTTTAATAAACTACCTATCAATACATGTAATAAACTATTTGATACTTTATTCCTTCCCATTCTTTTATACGGGTCTGAAATTTGGGGAGCTTATGATAACATGAACATCAAAAAATGGGAAAAAGACCCAGTAGAAAGGCTACACATACAATTCTACAAATATTTTCTTGGCCTTAATAAAAGAGCACCTAATGTGGTAGCTCGTAATGAAACTGGATGACTTTCTTTAAAGTTGAATATCTCATTAAGAATAATTAAATTTTGGATACATCTTGAATCTCAGCTTCCAGAAAACAGTATTGCCAAACAATGCTTAATCATTTCCAGTCAATTAGCAACCGAAGCAAAAACATCTTTTATGTTAACGGTTAATGAAATTATACATAATTATATAGACATTCAGCATCAAACGTACAACAAAACAATCATGCAAACTAATGATATACCAACAATTAAAAATAATTTACAAAAAAATAAAGCATCACATCTCAAACAATCTAAAAAGACATCAGCTCGAGTTAATCCGTTCTAATAAGAAGTTATGTTTCTACTCTATATTTAAAACAGATGTAAGCAAATCTCATTATTTAGAACAAGTAAAGAACCTGAAGCATAGACGAGCTGTAGCTAAATTACGCTCAGGCAATCACAATCTTAGAATCGAATCTGGACGACACTGTGTACCTAAGTTACCTGAATGTCTTAGGATTTGTCAACACTGCCGCTCTAACCAAATTGAGAACGGAAATCATTTCCTATTTCATTGTGATTGTTATAGAACTATTAGGCAACAAATAACAAGTGACATTGTACTTAAATATCCATCATTTAATCTTCTGAACGATACTGAAAAAACTATATTCCTGTTTAATAATTCTGATTCTTTCGTTTGTAAGAAACTAGGTTACTTTATTTATGAAGCATTGAATATAAGGGAAACTTTTAATCTTATTTAGTTTAAAATGATTAGTATTATATTAGTTGCTATTTTAGGTAATACCATCTCTATGTGGGAATACCAATAAAATGTTGTTGTTGTTGTTGTTGTTGATTACATGTACCACATAACAACTAATTGGTTTTTAACCTGTAAATTATGTAAGCAATTTATGGGTTGTCACAGTCAGATCAGATTATTCAAACTACAAGCTTGCAACTCTTTTTCAGAATTCTGTTCGACACAATCTCTCCTTAAACAAGGCATTCTGTAAGCTAGAGAGACCCCAAGGTGCTTCACAGAGAAAAGGTTGTCTATGGTCACTTAAACCCGAGAGGCGTGAACAGATGGACAAGGAAATCAGAAAGTGGAAGAAAAAACATGCAGAGGCAATCAGAGCTAGTATGGCCAATCCAGGTGTGTATGAATGACAGTTAGAACTGAAGTTAACATGTAAGATTTGTAGAATGTTGTTTTGTTGTGGTTGGATCCATTTACCAGTAGTCTGTCATAGCTTAATTCGTTAGAAGAGGTTTCTTCGTGATCAACGTTATGAGTCATAACCTTTCTTCATCCCTGAAGGAAGTTTTTGCTTGTGATTGGTTGTTCACAATCATTATTGCTCAGTGGGTTAAGACAAAACCTTTGTTGCCTGGCATTTGCAGACTGCACACTATTTATACACATATTCCCATTTCCATTACCGAGCGCTCACTCAGCCTAACTGTTAACAGGCTTGAGCACCCAGGGCCTGTGCTTTTCAGGCTAGCATGAGCACCACTTTGGCCTAAATGTACTCTGCATTCTGCAAATGTCAGAAACCTTCATTGTTAAGCATGAATGTGCTGGTTTTAGCATTATCATTTCTTATGCATTTTTAGAACTTGATCTTAACTCAGGAATCAATGTTTCCTGAGATGACCATGCAAGCCACATGTCTGAATTTTTGTCACCTTCATATACTTTGACTGCTTGATTTGATCTAAATCTAATTTAACTCGATTTTAATTCCCAGAAGAGTTATCCATCTCAAGTGATGACTTGGACAATTCTCCCGAACAAATGCTGATCCAATCAGAACACTGTGAAGATATAGCTGCAGCAGACGCTGCCAAGGAACTATTCGGCAATGACTTGATTCACGAAATTCAACAGAACGAAGTCCTTGATTGGGATGATATTATTTCTCAGAGCACAGAGCTTCCAATTGATCCAACACTTAGCACTTGCACAAGCTTGCCAATGTCGACGCAGTCAATCAATGGAATGCATGGATGCGATCCAATCACCACCACAGTAGAAATGGAAAATTCAGCTCAATATTTTGTAAACAGTGACGGGCAAGATTTTGACCTTCCACTGCCCTATGTGTCACACTACTACAGTATCCCCCAGGCGCAACAACATATCAATGTGGGTTTTTGATTAGTCAGAGATATCTAGCTAGGACTTATTGAAAAATAATTTCTTTAATATACAGAGAACAAAATTTCTTCAAATCTCTACTATAGCAATGTAAAAGCTTTAACATGCAAGTCAGGACAGTTGTTTTTTTAAGAACAGCAGCTAAAGGACACTTCAAGACTCTTTTAAGAGTTTGTTTTCTTTACAAGACTGTAGATTATCTTTCACTGGTAATCTTGAGGGCTTAAGACTCTTCAATTGCTCAGAAAACCTTAAATTGTGTTAGCTGCCTAATTTTAGTTACCTTCATACAATTGACTGACTTACAAACAGGGGCATTAGGTATAGCAGATATCATAGATTCAAAGATATTGCATACTTGTTTATGTCCACAAGAATAGCTGCTAATAATGCTTTTACACAGTATTATATCTTTTGAACTATTAATATTAAATATTTCATTGCCATTAAATTTGTAATTATTTCTTAGACTGTTTGTTTTATAACTGTGGTCTGCAGTCAAAATGAAGTCATAAAAGTTGTTAGCACAATGATTGCATGCTTTGTATATGCAAGTACACTGTCTATACCTATGTTAATATTTCAATGTGTTAGTATATATTTATTAGCTTTTATGGTTGTGCAATAATTTGTTTATTATTGGTGATTTGTTTTCTGTTAGGGTTCAAATGGGTGGGAGGTAGTCAAGTGTTTTGTAATGACACTATTTTTTGGCTGTAAATTTGTAAACTCAAAGTTTGCATTATTTTTAATAGTGGGTCTTCTAAAGTGTTGTGTAATAATGAACTACCATAGTCCTTTTCGACAATAAATACTTTGTCAGCACATGCAGTGTTTTGGCAAAAACCTGTTGGCACTTGGTAGCAAGTGAATAAGCAACCTTTAACTCAGTTTAGGCAATTTTAACTCAATGTATTACTGTGATAGGTAAATATTATACATTTTTGAAGATTTGCTTTGCCATAGTTCATTTATATTTAATATGTTTTTGTAGTCTGAACTTCTGAGCTTCTTTCAGTTTGATTCCATCTGATAGTTTTGATGTTGAAAACTTATAGCCCTATACCCTTTGTTTGAGTCACTTCAAAATAATGAAAGCATTGGTCAGTTTAAAGGTACTGGTTAACAAACACAACAAATAAAGTGACCTTAAACATCTGTAACATAAATTATCCACTTACAATCACTTTAATATAGGTAATCAGTATTCCAAATTTGTAAATATTAATTGAAAGTAGATGTCTTGTTAATTTAACCTCGTAGTCTCATTTGGTTAGTTGTAATTATGTTTTTCTTTTCAGCAACTGAATTACAGTAATTGTATTTGTAATATTTTTTTGGCTTTTTTTATTTTCACGGCTGATCGGGACAATAAGAGTCAGTCAAAGTCACAGTGGAAAATAATAATAACAGTTAATAATATATATGGTGAATGTACAAGTTGTAAATAAGATCATTTTGGTAGTGAACTATTGTATTTCAGATTTAAAAATTGCTAAGTATGTAGAGCATTATTGTTTGTAAAGCAGTAAGCGGATATGCTTCAGTGCTACCAATAAAGGAAAGCTCAAGAACTTAACAGCTTGGAATGGACAATTTTACTTTTCTACGCTAATAATATACAATTTAGGGTGTGTTCCTTTGGAGTGATCTGGATCAGTGATCCAAGATCGCTTAGATCATGGTGTATCAAAGGAGCCAATGATTCCACTCTTGTCACGGATTCATCCGCTCCTCTGATGCACCATGCATGATCTGAGTGATCTTGGATCACTGATCCTGATCCACATCACCCCAAAGGAATGCACCCTTATCGAAATTTCATTGTTTATAAGAAGGCAACAGGCAGCCTGGAAAAAGTCGAGCATCTCTTCCCCAATCAATGCTTATCTATGTTACTAATAGAATTATTATTGTCCATAGTCAAACATAACAATTACAAAATGATTGAGAAACAAAGGTGCAAGCCTTTAATAATAGTCTTACACCAGAGAGAGTACTGACTTGCATTTATTTGTAAATCGACAATGAAAATTCTCAAAAGTATCTTACCTCAGCAAATCATGTTCCTAGTTTGAATTTGAGCACCACTAAAAACATTCCAAATATGTACCTTGTCCTGACTTTGAGTTTACCTCATTTACTCTGATTATTCATTCCTAGCTTTGACATAACTAACAAACGAGCATTACCCTGCGGAAAGCCTGTGAATAGATTGAGAGTTACAACTAATAATTAATCGAACTCTCAATCTATTCACTAACCTGCAGAGCAGGCAAGATTTTTTTCGAGCGAGCGAGCACATTGTAAAAAGTTTAGCCGCCATCTTGAATTTTTCATGCAGTGGAAGACTGAGAAGTTCTACTACCGTCTAACATGGCGGTCTAAGCAAGATGACAATGTGTTGTTCCACAAAATGTTCATTCTTCTCCCATAGGCCAAGGATTTTTGGTTTGAAAGCCCCCATCCCTCTAGAAATTCCAGTATTGGTTCTTTTGAGACCTTGCCCTTGGAATATCCAATAACCCTCCATGGAAGAGGGGGGGATGGATATGTTCTGAAACAGCGCAATATGTACCTGCAATCGCAACAAATCATGCACTTACTGGTGGAGATGTCATAGGGTATCTCTTGAGAGGAAAGGGATCCGGAGAACATTGCAACAGCATATGAATAATGGTGCACAGACTTGAACTGTTTTCCAGGCTTATCAAATGTAATAAATCCTTCCAGCTTTGGGTCTTAGTTTGATCCTTCATCTTCTGACTTAAGTTTGATCCAGTGACCACTGCAAAAAATATAGGTCCTGATCCTGGGTTTTGTTTTCTCAGCTGAATCAAAATATTCAGCTGCCTTTTCAAATTCCTGGCAGCATTTATATATACCAATCCAAGGTTATGCATAATTTTATAGTTGCCCTTTCTGTGGCCGCGGATTTTCAGGGCACGATGCAGGACAGCTTTAGACTTTTCCATTTCACCCAGGTCCATGTACCTGCATGAGCACTCCAAGACTGATTACTCAGCAGGTCTGCCACTGCTGGATGTTCTTTGCTTGATACTTTCTCTCTGATATGCAATGCAGATTGAAAGCATTCTGTTTCTTTCTCAAGCCAGAGCAAGATTATTGTAAGAATCAGCAATTAGTCCATGATCTTCAAAGAAAAGTTTCTTCCTCATTTCTAGTGCACGTTCATGGAACTGTATTGCCTCCTCGTGGGAGTAGATTTTACTATACAGGATTCCAACAGTTGCTCAACGAATCTGCAACATGAGGGTGCATTTCACCATAACTCACTTCTCTCAGAACATGTGACCTTTGAAATAAGTCCCTTGCAGTTTCCAGTTCACCCATCTCACTGTACACAGATCCAAGATTGGAAAGCGAGGCAACCACATCAGGATGCAGATGACCATAGAGAACCTCTCTCATGTCAAGAGACTGTTGAAAGTAACGGCCTGTTGCTTTTTCAATCTTGCCCCTACTGAAGAAATCATGAGCTAACGTTTTAGCTTGGCAGGGTTTTTCGTTTTGTAACAGAGTACGTTTAAATTACCAAGCCTTTGTGTTGCGTTGGTCAGAATTTCCAGCATTATTGGCTTTTTGAGAGGGAATTTCGAGTCTCCCGCAGTTCTCTTCAAGTTTTTTCTTCATATTGAGACAGTCGCCTCGCTTTCTGCTTCCGATCGCGAGCATCTGCAAGAACCTGCTGCACTTTCGGGCCTACTTTTCGCGCCAATACTGTCTATTGCCTAGTTTCAAACCGTGAGGGTCTAGGTACGAGTCTGTAAATTATGGGATTAGCAACTATTGATTCACATAGCTGAAAGAGCTTACCGAGATTCACAAGTTTGGTGTTAATCAGGCTAGTTTTCACTGAGATACAGCCATTTGAAAATGTCAAAATTTTCAAAGAAATGTATGGCAATCCGGACGCTGTCCGACACGGCGTCCGGATGCCTAGCCTGCGAAAACAGCCGTCCTTCTTCGCTCCCAGCCCGAGTGGCGTTTCGCGTGAAGGACGTCTGCGATTTACCGCCGAAAATTCCATACTGATGACGCAAATCTGTCCCGAATCTGGTCATGAACGCTGATTGGTTCGATCGGTAATTATGCATAACAAGTCCGTAAATATGCGGGCCATTGAATATTCTCACCAACATGACCAAAACAAATACGTGTTATTAAAATGGGGTTCACAGCTGTTCACAGACCTACACGACTCCTACGGTTCGTGGCATTTGTACATTTGCCGTTCTCTTTTCGGTCGCTCGACCGTTTTTGTTGGTTCACCCTTGTTTATGAAGGACACTTCATCTTGTGTTATAAGGAGGATTTTCCAGTGGAGTTGAGCCGTTAGACTGTGCTATGGTAAATTTTTCAGAGGTCGCAGGCCTGCATTATCTCCCTGTCGCTTCGTCGAGTCTGACACCTCTGTAATTTGCCCTGTGTTAATGCATTGTTCAGGCTCATTTCTATTGAAAGAAGAGATGTGTTTTTAAGTCTCTTAGTATTTGCTTTCGAGGGCCAAAAAATGAAATTTACCATGAACATGTTTTACTTGCATTCTATATTGTGACACCGGGCGCGGCTGTGATTAGAACTGTTTGCAAGGACAGTAGGTAGATTCTTATCACGGATATAATATTTTCGGAGAGGCCGTAGCTTTACTTCGAGAAAGCTATACGTTTGTCTAGAGATATTACGCTTCTTGCAGCTTTTTACTTGACAGACAGCAAAACGGAAACGTGAAAAGAAGTGAATTTGTCGAGTTCGACGGGAGAAAGTCGAACAAATGTTCGAGATATCGCGGTATCTTTAGCAGGAGCTCAGTTATCTTAATATCACTGAGTCCCCACATAGTATATGTCGCCCTTTTCAGCACCTCTTCTGCAAAGAATGCAAGTTTCTTCCTGATCATGAATTTTCATCTCCTTGGGAAAAAAACGCAAATGTTAATTTATGCCTATTTTGCAGACTGAGGCAAGATTACAAAGTTCACACTTACGTCATCAGTATGGAATTTTCGGCGGTAAATCGCAGACGTCCTTCACGCGAAACGCCACTCGGGCCGGGAGCGAAGAAGGACGGCTGTTTTCGCAGGCTACCGGATGCCATACATTTCTTTGTAAATTTTGACGTTTTTAAATCGCTGTATCTCGGTCAAAACTAGCCTGATTAACACCAAACTTAGGAATCGTGTAAATCTTGGTGTGCTCTTTCTGACTATGTGAATCAATAGTTGCTAATCCCATAATTTACAGACTCGTACCTAGACCCTCACGGTTTGAAACCAGGCAATAGAGGTTATACATTACTTGCAAAAAACTTCGGACGATTTTAATTTCGGACAAAATAAAGCCGTCAGAAATTTTTAAACGTCCGAAATGTTTACAGTGTAGTATAAAAACTTTAAAAGTACTTTCTGGGCGACAGTATCACATATTCAAAGCCAATATACATAATATGGCTAGAATTCGGATTAGGCGGGGCTTTGCTCAGTCGTTCTCTATGAAAGACAAAAACATAGATTGAGTTTGTTATTTTCTCGGTGGTGTATCCGGCTGTAAAACCTTGAAGGTACAGTAACATTTACGGTTTTTGTGTTTGACATATTTAATACTTCGACAACGATGTTCTGAAAACCTTCTCGCCTTATGTGAATCGTGTTGAACATGCTTTTGACTGCAGACGTTTATTCCAGTTGATTACTTTATAAAATCTTTAGCAAATTTGTTCTCTGTGCGATCGAAAACCTCCGGAATTAAAAAGAAAAAAATCTCCAACCTTCAATCGGTACAGGACTTCTCCACGTGTATGATCACAAGAACTATTGTGTGGGAACCTTCGGACCAAGAAGGGCAGTGACATTACACCACAGTAAATACAGGGAAATGGTTAGGAAGGAAGCAAACAAACAGACTAACATTTATGTTGGAAGGCCCTTGACCCTGCACAGCTTATGTTTTTTGCTCACTGATTACGCATGTTTTCCTCAATTAACTATGATTACCGTACACAAGTTTACAATTGAAGATGACATTGGAATGTCGAAACATGTTTTGTAAAATAAAAATGTTTCCTTTTTAAAGATTACACAAGTATACAAACACAATCAAATTGCATGAAAAACACCATTTACTTTTAATTCCAAAAATAGTTATTTTGAAACCTCGCGTTCACTACATTACTTGCAAAAAACTTCGGACGTTTAATTTTCGGACACTTTTCCCCTCATTTCGGACAATTTTCGGACAAAAATTTCGGACACTGCGCTGAAACACGCCTAAAGTAAATTTACAACTAAAAAACATGAATTAGACTGAAATAAAATCTGTGAAAATGATAGTTCTATGCTTTATACAGGGCCAAAAGGTTAAGGAATGGTTAAAAATCAAAGTGTTTGAACCAAACGTTTTCGGCTGTTTGCCATCATCAGGGTGATGATGGCAAACGGCCGAAAACGTTTGGTTCAAACATTTTGATTTTTAAACTGAAAATACTAATTCTAATTTTAATTCTGATTTTGATTTTTAACCATTCCTTAACCTTTTAGCCTTGCATATGGCATAGAATTTACTAAACGAACATTATGTACACAAAAGACCGAGTTTGACCACATCTCCAAACACCGAGAATAGAGCTGAAATTACGACGTGCAGCGGAGCATTTTTTGGCGAACTTCGAGGTGTCTGGAACTATGGTCAAACACGGTCTTGAGTGTTTGATATGTCTTCTCAATCGAAAGTAAACTAAGGAGAAGACGGAGAAATAAAATCGTAAAGGTTTCAAGTTAAAAATATTAAAAATGAGACAACAGAGGGAACCTTATCTCGTCATATTTTGTGAAAGCCTGTATGTCTCAGTGGCCTGTTCAACTCGAGCATTGCTACCCAACCTCCCATATGAGATGGTTAACAAATTGACGTCAGTTTTTCATGCGTCTGTGCTGTTATTGATCATAAATTTCGTCATCACATTGTCAAAGTAGCTGTGGATCCACGAGGCGATAGCCGAGTGGATCCGCAGACTACTTTGACAATGTGATGACGAAATTCATTGTTAATAACTGGACAGACTCATTAAAAACTGACATCGGCAATTTGTTTTTTACGATAACAAATGGTCGAATTGCCCGCTCTCGCTCGCTGACGCGTCGCACGAATTTCAAATTCATGTGTCTGTCCACATATTGACGATACAAAATTAGCCAATGAGCGCGCGAGAATTTCTGCAGTTATCGTAAAATAGTGCATTGTAGGTCACTGTCCCCTAGCGTGCGAGTGCAGACGTATATTTTCGGTCCCCTGATCCCCTGCATTTTGACCCCCCCCCCCCTGCAAGTTTTTGAATCTCCACATAACTGGAACCAACATCATTTGCCTCCCCTTAGTTCAACACTGTAAGTTTTATGCCCGGTTTCTCAAATGACCCAATTTTTGAATCAATTTTCATTTCCCTTGGGGGTTCGAAGAATCGCACTTCCACTGCATTTCTACTCCCCACTGGGATGGGATGCTAGTCTATTGTAGGGTTACACCAAGCATCAAATTTGCCAGTAATCATTCAACCATGGAGAGAGGCACTGTGCAAGTTAAGTGTCACATGATGTCCCTATCAAGGTTTAAATCTGGCCTGCTTGATCTGGAGTTCATCATGTGAGAGGGAGAGAGTGACAATGAGAAATCCACCTTTTTTGCAAAGCTCTTATCATTAGCAGTCAAAACATGCTGTTAAATGCCAATATTTTTCAAGGGTCAACTGTCCTTCAGATGCAAACAAAACGCTCTCAAAAATCCTAGACAACACACTACAGAGGGTGATTCAAAGTGAGCATGCCAAGCTGCACACACTGTAGCACCCACATAATCTAGGAAAACAATTTTGAAGGTACTAGAAAGCAATTATGCCTTTGAAATTCCTTTGGACTGTTTCCCTGATAAAGATTGCTGTTTCCCTTATCAACTAAGGTAAGAACTCAGTTGAAAGCAAGCTGTGAAAATTTAGAATGTGAATTTGCAGCAGTGAAGATATTACAGTGCAATACAGAGCACCTTCCAAGGCTGTCACAATGCTTTGAAGTAGGCAGCTTTATTGTTGTAGTAGCGGATGGTTTTGTCATCTTTTTCTACACAATCAAACAAAGAACGCAGCAGAGTCGCTGTCCAAAATCATGAAGTACATGCAGGTGATTTTTACCAGCAGCCACCTTGCTTAATACATGGAACTGTATAGGGTCTGTTCTAGAAACTGTGATTATCAAACCCTCTGACAGAGATGAAATATCTTATCTATCTTGCATGGATGGTTTCAGTTCCTTTTCAAGCACTTTAATTTTCCTCTACTAGCAAAAATTGTATTAACTTGTAAAAAATCAATTTTGGCTACGCCAGTTTAAGAAAAAAACCATTTCATTTATGTTGCAGAATAGTTTCATTCTGTTGCCATTTGTGAGTAAATTCTTTCTGTCTTTCTCTTACCTCAGCAAATCAGAGAACAGACAAACCAAAAAGCAATCTTTCACATTGTTCCTAGTTTGTATTGAGTATCACTAACACATTCAGTTAAATTTCTCTCCCGTCCTGACTTTATCTTATTTACTCTGATTATCTCATATTTCCTGGCCATAACAACCAACCAACCAAACAAACATATGTTCACCCTGTGGAAAACCTGTGGCTAGATTGAGAACTTGTTATAATATTACCGGTAGTAATAAATTAAATAACTTTGAATTTGCTACAATCAATCACATAAAGAATGACTTGAAAAATAAATCAATTTGGCAACTACTTCAATCCTGAAAAAAAGCTATATTTATTTTTATAATTCTGTTAGTGACACAAATGTTCCTTGGGAAAAAAATTGCTGAGTTCTTCGACATAGCTACACGAGAATATAACTCGGGAAATAATGTTCTATTTTGAAAACTTCAGCTAAATTGAACTCCTGTCTAAACTGACAAGACCGAGAAAAAAAATTAAGCAAGAATGAATCACTTGAAAGACAACATTAAAATAAATTTAATTTAAAACTTCTGCATAAAACAAACTGGTCAAATCTTTTGACCAGTACTGTTAGTGCCAAAGAAATTCTTCACGATAAGTACTTGACATATAGCCACTCCAATGAGGGCGATACTTTGTATAAGCGACCACCAGAATACTCTGCTTCCACTCCGAGTAACAATGAAATGGCTTTTAAAATTCTTCTTTGTCAAATAGGTCTGGTAATCCTGGGCTTTTTCCAGCTGCAGTCTTATATTCTCAAGTGTTGTCTGCCAAAAAAAACGTCAAATAAAAATTAATATTCATAAGAGCAGCAAAACAAAAATCACAACGACCAGTAAAAAGTTTACAGGGCCACTAATCTGACCAAGGCTGCCAGACAACACTTTCTACAAATTTAATGAATAAAAACTGTGGAGGTTAACAATAGCTTTCCAACAGGTTATCCATGCCATCAAGCTGTACATCACAAAGCCAACAACAAATTTGTGGTCATTTTGATAAGAAACTATTTTAAAACTTTTAAAACACCAGTGGTCAATTTGCAAAGTTTTTACTTAACTGGCCTTGGTTAGAGTAGGTTGCGCTGTAAATGATTCCTTCCCCCTTAAAATTCTTAACACTGAAAAAAGCTTGTTTAATTCACAGAATGACACTTGCCACATGATACAAACTACAGTTCTGACACGTCTAAAATTGGTTTTAATTCTTTGATACAAAACATTACGTTTATTATGTTCTTACCCTAATGCTGTCTATTTGTATTTCCTGGATTTCTACATCTGTATCTCCCTGTAGTGACGACAGCCAGTTATCCTCCTCTTCACTTTCAAGACCTAAGTCTGCATAGATTATCTTCTCTGCCAACACACTAAATGAATTATCAAAACAGAATGCATAAATCCCATTCTCAGCTGCCTGGACAGAATGAATTTCATCTGTTTTCTTTTCGTCATTCACCAAAAGTGCCCCACCAGGAGAGATTACTTGAAAGATTATGTCCATTTCTCCGCCTCCTTCAATCACCTGGTAGATAAAAATAGTATAAATTTTACAAATAGATTCCATGTTGGCATGCATCTGTTCAGCAATTAATCACAGATGACATCAAACTGTGGTAAGAACAAAAAAAGTGGAAAATGAGATGACAGCCTGCAAATTCAGACGTATTTCTGCCTGTCACTCAGTTCTGGCAAAAATAACAGCAGGAAATACATCTGGGTTCGCAGGCTAATGAGGTGATAGCCAAATGTGCGATTTTCTTAGTACCATGTCTCTGTAATCAGTTACTGCACAGATGCACTGCAGTATAGAATAATAAAGAAATATGCACCTGTCCTCCCACTGATCAAAAGTAAAAACCACACAAAATGCTAAAATAATTCGACATAAATAACCTTGAAAATCAGAGGCTCTATGAGCAAACTCATGAATTGAATTTTAGTTTTATCTTAACAGGAAATTTCCATTGATCCCTACAAGGACATAGAATTATATTCTGTTTCCCTAATCTCTTGCTCATTTAAAAAAGCTTTTCGATGACCGTGACCACGGGAATGATGCTGATTGGTAAGCACTAAATTAAAAAACTGTGTTGATGTCTCTCAAAGTCAGGACATTGTCTCACTCTAACCTGAATTGAAAGCAACAGTTTTTTCTTTTTGATGCAAACCCTAGTCTGCAAGTTTGTAATCAACCAGTACTGACTGGGGACTAGAACAGTTCTTTCAGCATTGTTCAAAACTACCCCATTCTGTGATAGTGTCTATTACAAGGTTAGAAGTCAGACCATTGCAATACAAATTGTACATGGAATCGCAGGCACTAAATTATACCATATTTTCTGAGAGATGTTTCACTAAAAAGCATTTATTTTAATGAAAAAAAATGGGTTACTATAAATTTCTGAGAGTAATGATTAAACTTGACAACATTTAACTGAATTCATTATGGAAAAGAGATGTCAAAACGACCACTGACCGTACAGCAGTGCTTTCAATAAGATTTGAAGTAGGTGGCTACCTAGGAACAGCACCTGCCTGAGTAATATGAGAAGCCCAGGAGAATTTCTCTCCGGAGAATTTCTAAAAGTTAAATATTAATTCCTAAGATGGCCTTTCTTTGGGAAACATTGTGTAAGTTGATCTATTAAGCAAACAAATAAATCAATTTATCAATAACAATTTGCAGGAGGGTACATCCCAAGGAGAGGCTCTTCATACACTGTTTCTGCCTGAAACTGTGCTGTTCCAGAAAACATCCATACTCTCCCACGGAAGGGATTGCAATTTCCTGGCAGTGGAGGGTGGGGGTGGGAGTCTGTAGGACTGAAAAATTTAAAGAAATGTATAGAGCTAAATTGCAGTTTCCAGAGGGGTGGGCACCTCTTAGAAAAAAATCCCTTCCATGGGAGAGGTATGAATATTTTCTGGAACTACACATTGCAATTTACAAGGGTTGGGTTTTGTGGAGAGAAGAAAATCAGAAGACCTGGAGAAAAACCTTTGAGCAAGGACACAAACTGATAGTAGATTCAACCCAATTATGGCACCAGGGAGGCGAGCATTCTCACCACTGTGACCACCACTGTGCCACCCCTGCACCTCATTAATTCAACAGTTCCTATTCCTTAAAGAAAATGATCATATTTGCACAGGCCTGATGGCCACAAGATTACATGATTTGATACTGTGTGGGTGAAAAAATTCCCACACTGACTGTTTTGTTAGTTTTTTATAACCTGTTGGGGAAAAAGCTGCCTATATTTCAAAACAAAGTAAAGGTCTCAGCAACAAAACTAGCTTAGACTGGCTGGTTTCTATTACTTCCTTATTGTGAATGCTTGATTTATGACACTGCATGACATAGTCACAAGTGTTGTGTCTCCATTCAAGATTCACAGAAAATAATAGATTTGAATTTCTTTATACAGCTGTTCCCGTCTGCCACTTTCATTCTCTAGTGCAAAATAGAGTTGGCCTAAAGTACTTTTCAGTGCTTTCTTCTGGGATCCCAAAGTGTGAAAATGCTGGCGTTTTGCATGGGAGGAGGGAAATTTTAGATTAGAAGCCTGTAGCTAGCTTGCATTAATAATTTAATAACTGATTTCAATGGAGATTGAAAGCTGATCTGCATATGACTTCCATTCAAAAATTATAAAAGTTAGAAGTTCAATTAGCATTAAAACTATAGGAAAACCCATACTATTTTTTCAATTGAAAGTACAATAAAGTAAGACAAAAGAATTTTTCTGTTAACCATCAGTTGCTTGGCATTAGCACCACAAGTTGTTGTAGTTCAGACTTCAGTATGGCAATATCGTTAATTCGATTTAGCAACTGCATGCAAGCCTAATAAGTAATGCCGCTAAAATGAAGCTAACTTTAGTTGCTAGCGAATAATATGAAAATTAACAGTTGTACGTGCTACACTGTAGTATTTTAATACTGTCTCATTTTACTGTTTAATTCTCCACAAACGTTGTTGGTTTGTACAGCAGACCGAAAGTAAATAAAGCCGTAATGTTAAGTGCGAGTCTAGGGGTATGAGTATGTATAAAGCTTGTGCGTCTCTATAAAATCACTAAAAGCACAATTCCTTCTTACCTGATATTCTATTTCCAAAGTTTTGTTATCACTGATATTCTCGTAAAAACAGTTCACTTTCCCTGCTTCTATTACAGTTGTAAAGCCATTCAACATCGCACGGGACATCGGCAGCAAAATGAGCCATTGTAGAAATATGCCGAGGAAGATGCGACTTGCTTGCAACCGCATACCCGGGAGAAACACGAGAAAAAACTAACTCAACTAATTGAAAATCAATTATATACCTGACTTGGTGCAATGCAGATGCTAACTAGTTGATAGTTAATTTAGCATTCTGCATTATCGCAGATCGCAATGAAGAGATTGAGTACGTGTCCGCTGGGAAGACGATTTCACCCCCCTCTTCCCAGGATTCTGTGCAGTACCTGTTGCTTTGGCGGGTGTAACGAGCATGTTGCGTGACACGGAGGAGAAGAGGAATGGGGGAGGGGTGGGAATGGCTGATGATCGCATAATGATAATGACTTGTGCAGAACCAGGCTCAGTTGCCTAGGCTACTGACAGTGCTGGTATTGCAAATGGGGAAAGGTGAACTTACTTACTGGCACGGATAACGAGGAGAAGAGGATGGAGTGGAAGTTTGAAAAATGCAGCTGCCAGCAAAATGAAAATGGTGCGGGGTAGCGCACTCGCTTCACTTACTACCAAGAAAAGAAACGGCTGTGGATAGGCTATTGGCCATCCAGACGAGTTCTTTTCCTTTTAGCCAATCTTATTTTCATGCAAATCAAACTCATTTTCATGTACAAGATTTGCACCAGTCGTAACCTGGAAATAGGCAATTTCTCTCTCCCTCGGATACATTCGTCTTGCGGGAGTCGACATGTAAAGGCAAAGTAGTAAAAAAAGCAGAGAAGAAAATTTCGCCTGATCACGGGTTACACTGGGCTTTTAACTGGAAAACCGGAATTGAGCAACGTTTTAGAGTCGCCAGGGCATAACGGAAAAGGAATTCCGAGTTCTCCAGCTGAATGTTAAACTTACTAGTGTAAAAACTGAGAGGCTCATGTAACAAATATCCCGCATGCTGCAGTAGAGTGTCGATCAGTGGCCAACTGTCAGTGATAACAAATGAGGTGACTTTTAGCTTTATCAATACAGCAGTTCAACGAAGGTTGTCCCACAAAATGCGTAAGAGTTCGTGGCAATGCCGAAAGGTATCACGGGTAGTAATATTTTCGCGTTGCTTGATTGAGGTTGGCGGTGTTTCACCAGAAGGAAGGAGAAGCATAAATGCACGTGTTTGCATTGTAGCTACTCGCGCATGGGCAGAAGCTACAAAAAGCTCAATTCTGAAACAACTTGAACTTTAATCAATCAATACCCATAATACTCAACACTGTCACGTAGGCTTTTGGGCAACTTCCTCAAAACAGTTGTAAATTTGGGAAGAGCAAAGAAAGGAACATTAAAATCAAAACCAGTCAGAACTAAGATTAAAGTTATTTTAAACGTGTAGTTTGCCTTATTTACTTCATCTGGTTATCTGCGCTTTCAGTGACAAGCCAGATGTGATTATTTTGACCTAGGGATTGGAAAAAGTCTCAAGAAAGCGACCGAAAGTGAAATCACAACTGATAATCGAAGACACATTTTCACATCTCCTGGATTTACGAAATGTGTATTTCACTGCTCAGATATCTACAGATAGTCGTTATAAAGAGCCAAACTGCCCCGCACAGAAAATTTTATTAAATTTCCACAAAGGAAACTCACAAGATAATGCCCCAGGGGGGGGGGGGGGGCACCCTCAAGAAAGTTACAAGCACTGTATAAAATAACCCTCCCATCCCATCTAAGCTATTGCAAGGCACTCTGACAACTAAATGTGCACAGGCACGCCAAGAAACATAATTTGTATTTTAGACTTATGAAGAAAACAAAAGCAGGGGAAATTGTAAAAAGGACCAATAAATTCCATGCGAAAAAACAGATTCTTGAGGTCCAAAAGATTTGATAATTAATAATGTAGTAATAGGCTTAAATGAGTCGAATTTCTCTCAATCGTTCTACGTTTCAGTCGTGAGAACTCCATTAATGGCTTGATCCGCCACTGCGTGACTCCGTTCCCCAGAATCGAGTTCTTGTTCCACACATTTCGTATCGGGAGTTACTGATCGACTGACTCCATTGCACAGCTTAACATCTATTTCTGCGAGCTTACACGGTAGCGATGTCTTGAGGTCTGGGTGGAGCCCATTCGGTGCCGCTGAGTCATCACTCTCCCCACATGTCGAATCACTAACGCTTGTCTCGTAACATGTAAGATCCACTAAGGGATCAGAACCATTTTCAGCGTCTTTATCTTGGTCATGCAACTCTATACTAGCTTTATCCTCGACATGGTCATCTGCTGTGATTTCTGGTCGAGAGGTCTTGTTTGTGTTAATTGTCACTGTAGGTAGCGATTTGTCCTCGCGTGATACCTTTGTTTGCTTTAAGTCTCTTTCTGGCGAAACAGTTGTGACTGCGTGACTGTCTGTCCCTTTCACTGTCTCACAATTTGACGCCAGAGTTTTGATAGCTATGTCAGACATTTCTGTGTCACATACACGACTTGATCCCGCATTAACTGACTCTTTATTGGCAGTTGTAATCTCTGAGGACGCCACTGTTCCCAACCCAGCCTGCTCATTGCCAACAGATAAAGTTGCGCAGGTGGGTTTTGGATCTGGAGCTCTCGTTACCAACACTGTCGAATTGCTTCCCGCGGTCACAGACGAAGTGGACGAGGCTGTTGTCTTTAACATGATTGGTTTATTACCCAGAGCTAAAGAACTAGTTTTAAGTTCAGATGGTTTAACTTCCGATGGAGTTTTTGCCGCCTTGTCAACTGGTTTGTTGACTGTGACAATTTTAGTTTTTGGAGGCAAAGTCGTTGAGGCTGACAACACAACCTTATGTCCAAGTGCAGTCTGTGTAATCTGAGTATTACCTAACACAGCAATCCCTGCACCAGATAACTGAGTTGTTGTACTTGTGGTAGATGAGGTTAATGAACTTGAAGGTCTGATAACGACTACCTGTTGCGGGGCTGGCGAAGCAGGCATGACAATAGCCCCTCCCTTGACTGTCAGAGGCACGACTCCTCCTGATCCTGGGCGCTGCACCAGAAAGACTGGGGAAGTTGACAATACACTAGAAAGTTTGGAGGGAGTAACGGAAATGGACACTTTTGGGACGGCTGAGCTTGGCAACTGAGAAGTGGTCGATTTAGCAATAAGCGACGAGCTTGCGAGAGTCGCTACTCCAACAGGATTTGACGACGAGGAACTTGAAGAAACGACGCATATTCCGGTGCTTCCTTGCGTGGTCAGGGCAGCAGGATTCGACGTTTTCCCTTGAATCAAGGGTTGGGACACAGGCACGGTTTTAAGCACTTGTAGCGGCATTCCAGAGCTTGACACCAACATAACTTTTCCCACACCTGCCGATACTGCAGCGGACAAACGCGCCTGTGATTGAAAATGTTGAGCGGCAACAGAAACAGCTGTTGAAGAAAGACTCTTGGAAACCGTGACGGCTTGATTGGAAGCGGTACCGCGGAGAGTCGACGACGGCACTCCAACTGATGAACTAGGCTGGGCTGCCGCTGTAAGTGAAGCCGACGCATTTAACGTAGCGGGGGTTTTAGAAAGTATTCTGACAGAGCTTGCCTTTCTCTCTGGTTGTGTTACCCTAGTAGAAGGCAAAACTGCCTTTATAGAAAGTCCACTTGCTGAGACAGTGTTATTTGTATTTACGGTGGCAGACGTCCTAGCTGTGACATCAACTGTCTTCGCGCCAGCAACAGAATGCAGACCAGCAGGAATATGGAGGATATTTTGTCGATTTCCCGATAGAGTCTTGGTGCCGGATGTCGGAGGTATAACGGCAGTTCCTCCTGGAGGTATTGTCGCAGCTACTGTCTGAGGAACCGCACCAGGTTTCACCTCTGTGCCTGGCGAATGCTTCTTTCGCTTCTTTTTCAATCTAGGAGGAGTTGTTTGAATGGCGATGGAACATAAATCGTCTTCGTCATGAACTCCTGGGCTAGCAACAGACTGTATTTTTTCCTCAACAATGTTCGCCACCTCTTCAGCCTTTCTCTTTTGTGGAAGCAAGATCTGAGTTGCTACGTTGCTTTTATTCTCACCCTTTTCGCCATCTTGGTTGGCTTGTTCAGACGTTGATGATTTGTTGTTTGTACTCTCTTCGTCTTCTAGAATGAAGTCTTCGTCACTAGACATGTTCCTTGCTCCAGCATCTTCAATCTCGTCTTCAACACTTTCTTCACTGCCCCATTCCTCCGCTTCTCCAGCAGGGACGACTTCTTCTGTAAAACAGAATAAAAATACTGGTTCCTGATAACTTGTCTTTACTATGCGAAAGCAAATCATGTGCGCTGCAAGTAAAAAATCAAGGACCTAATCAATTCTCGACGAGAAAAGCAAATCCGACTAAAGATAATTATAGAGAATGTGTAGAGATTAGTAGGGAGCAAATGAATTTTGGAGCAAATGGTGATCAATTGAGACCAAAACAACATCTGACCCCAGTTGTTCTATCACAGAATCACCCTCCCCCTTCCTTAGTCATACTCTTGGGTGAAAAGGTTCTTTTCACTGAAGATATCCACACACTAGAGTGAAAGGATTACTGACCTGGCTCGTCAACTGGTTCAGGCTCTTGACTTTCCTTCATGATCTTTATCTTTGCCTTGCTCATCAACTTGCTAAATGACATCTCGTACTTTTCTAATTCTTCAAGCAAGGATAACAGGCTCCCATGCAGATCAATTTCACAACGCTTTCTTGGGGGAGGGGGCTTGGGCTTCCTGCCACGTTTCTTAGGGGGAGGAGGTGGTTCTGCGAATTTCTCACAGAGCTTCTTAAGAGATTCAACATCGAACGCAGCGAGTTCAAACCCTTCAGCAATGGTGTTCTTTGGTTCCTGTTGTTCTTCTTCAGCTGGCGGAGGTGATGGTGGATTAGGAGCCTCTGGTTCAGGAGATGGTGTTCCACTTCGTAGCTTCACAAAGGAAAGAGAAGACGTTTGAAAACCATGATGTAATTACAGCAACCAGGCTAAGAAAAAACTTGAAATCCACTCGCCCAATGGGCCAGTAAATTTCAGTTTTCACTTGCCCCCATTTAAATATCACTTGCCGATGTGGCGGTCAGTATGGAAACCAGAGGACAAACACGAACAAAGAATGCTTGGAAGTAAAAGTGAAAATAAAGAATGATCATCGCAGTATATTTTCCAATTTAAGCAATCAGAAAGTAGAAGCCTGAAAAAAATCAGGGCTGCAACGGGACTCGAACCCGTGACCTCCGCGATACTGGTGCGATGCTCTACCAACCGAGCTATGAAGCCACACATTGGGAGCGAGGTCAATTTGTGGCCAATGTGTGGCTTCATAGCTCAGTTGGTAGAGCATCGCACTGGTATCGCAGAGGTCATGGGTTCGAATCCCGTTGAAGCCCTGATTTTTTTCAGGCTTCTTCTTTCCGATTGCTTAAATTGGAAAATATACTGCGATGATCATTCTTTACTTTCATCTACAACCGCAGTTCATATATATGAATTATTTGTATACTGAATAAATGTTTTGAAAGAAAATTTGCCCTGAGCGGGATTTGAACCCACGTCCCCCTGCATACTAGTCGGGTGTGATACCACTACACCATCAGGTCTACCATGCTGGCAACACGGCAATCGACGATGTGATTCATGTGGTTTAGAACGTGGTCACCCGGGAAATTTTCTTTCAAGGTGACAGAGTAGGGGAAGCCTATAAACTCCAACTTGAAATCAAGTTAATGATACACGACCAAAGTCAACTTAGCAGAAGCCACTGGAGGATCCACAAGGGATACAGGCTAATTTCAAATTATTTTATACTGTATATGAGAGAAACCCTGACCCTGTACACCCCAAATAATAATTTAGACTGAATAAATGTTTGAAAGAAAATTTGCCCTGAGCGGGATTTGAACCCATGTCCCCCCGCATACTATACTATATACGTTACATCAAAGAATGCTTGTATTCCTAACTGATCCATGCTTTCAACCTAATGGTTAACTAATCTTGCAGTCCTAAGTTTTGAAATAGCTTCTGACTGGAAATTATCATTTATCAAGCACACATTTTTATTCAGACTCATTACTGAGACTAATTTCACTTGCCCACCAGGCCAATGAAGTTCTATTTTCATTTTCTCAAGAGCACAATTTACTTGCCCTGGGTATTCAGTCCAAAGTGTTTTCCTGCTCAGACAACTAGAAGAGCCACAACTACTGTTTCTCGCTAAGTGACAGGATTGCTTACCTTTCTAAGTCGTGAATCTCTCCTGGATTGGGTGGGTGTGGCAGGACGTGTTGAAGTTCCCCTGGCTTTTGTTAAAGCTGGGGGTGGGGGTGGGGTTGCAGGTGCGGGTGGAGCCACCTTAAATGCAAAGAAAATGGTATTTAAGCTTTAAAGAGTTAAAACTCAAGATGCTTAATGAGAAGGAGACGAAAGGTAGGGATGAACACTTGACTGACTCTGAAGAAGTTTGCTCGCAATATCAATTTACCTTCTTCTTTCGTTTGTTTAATGTTGGGACATCCAAGGGACATTGCTTGTAAATACGTAAATCTGAAGTAGAGAAGATCGGAAAGTACAGATAGGACCAGCTGGTCGCATCATTTCCCAGCACCATGTCTCTTTGCTCAGTTGGAGCAATGGTGGAAAGATGTTCACGGAAATCATAGTCTCTGACCTGGAATACAAAAGAAATAATTAAACATGAAAGAACTACACAGACAATCAATCACCCACTGTGTTGAAATGGAGACAGGTGTGGCTGAGTTGTAAGAAAATTGGTCAACACATTCTGAGTTCAAAGTCCTCCACCATGGTAAAGGTAAAGTCTGCATACAAGCTAAGTGGCTCATCAGGCCGGATCTTATCCGGTTCCCATGGCATGAAGCGACTAGGAGTATTTCTACTCCCCCCTGTATGGGATGTTAGTCCGTCGGAGTGTTACCCCAGCATTAAATTCGCCAGGAACCCATTCATACACCTGAGTGGAGAGAGGCACTGTGAGAGTAAAGAACACAGCATAAGAACGCAACACAATTATGTACCCAGCCAGAGCTCCAACCCGGACTGCTTGATCCTGAGACGAGCGCACTAACCACGAGGCCACTGCGCCTCTACCATGGCATTAGCAGAATTTGCTTACGTAGTCCAGAATTGGGATTTAAACTACATCATGTTTATTTGTTATATTTGTCTTATCTGCTTAAGTGACATACTTACAACTAGCTAGCTCATGGCTTTGGTACTTAACCACTATAATATGTGTATGTATCTAATTATTTTTTATATTTATATGCATGTAGACTAGAAATAAAATTTAAAGTTCAAAACATTTACCACTGACATTTTTTTGAATCAATTTCTGATCTACAAGTTATGTTACCAATCAGTGAAATAATAATCCCAGAAACACTGAAATTCAGTTGGCTAACATATGTTTCACTTGGTTTAACAACTTGAAGAACAATTTACGCTTTCACCAGATCTGATGTAATTTTTTCATCAGAACTCTTTACTGGCAATGTAAAGTTACATGTGGTCAAACAATTCCCATACTTTTTTCAAAGTTTTGGCATGAATCATGAACATTACAAATGGAAATCATTTCCTGTTGCAAGGAATTTTTTCCAAGGGAATTTTTAGTGTGTGTGGATTCATATTCTATGCACATTTTCGTAGAAATAAGCAGGGCTGACAATAGTAGACATAGCTGACAGTGCTTTCAATAGGACCCGGCACCTGCCGGAGCTCCAGCAGGTGTTCTGTTGAAAGTTGGCAGGTATTTTTAACTTTTAAAAATTATCCAGAGAGAAATTCTCCTGGACTTCTCATATTACTCTGGTGGGTGCTGTGCTGAGGTAGCAACCTACTTCAAATCTTGTTGAAAGCACTGAACCCATAACACCTGATACAGCTGAGCATGCTTGGGCCTTGATGTTATGGGTGAAACTGCCTGACTTGTTGATAAAGTTCACCCATAATGTAACAAGTTTGTTACCAGGTGTGAAAATCAAGGATTAGGCTACAAGTGAATCTAAACTTAAGGTCCAAGAATTGACCATTACGCTTTTCATGCATTTTTCATGTTTTGGTTTACATGGTAGCAAAGTTTCTATTGTTTTCCAATGCTTACAGCCTCCAAAACTGGGTCTTTTCTTGACAGCCAGGCATAAGTTTCTTTAAAACCTAAGAATACGTGTAGTATCATGAATCTCTATGATCTCTGGCTCACAGTAAAGATTTGTCTCACCAGGCTGTTGTCACAAAGGCATTTGAGAATCCAGACTCGTTGATGAAGAGTTAGATCCATATAGGACTTTTCCAACAAAGGATTTACTCCACCTGAAATGGTAACAAGAGAAACTTTCTTCAATTCAGAGAAAAAACACTTATACAGTAAACCTTATACATAATGAAAGGATGTATGTAGACCCATAATAAGGTACCATATAAGAAGTCTCTCTTTTGTTTAGTCTGTCGCACATGACTGTAAATAAACATCAAGGAAAAACTGGGCTCACAAAATCCTGGGTGTTTCTTGCTCCCAGGATTTTGGGTGGCCATTTCTTTCTCGTGGTTTTCTTTCACATTATGCACAACTGATTGAGTGAAAGAGGGACTATTCGCAGTCTAATAATAAAGGAATAACAACTCACCCAACATTTCAAATGTAACCATATCCAAGCCAAGCTGGTGGCAAGTCTAGAAAAATAAAATTAATGACAACAATGTTTTTGTTACAGATGAAAAGACCTTTAAAAGGTTATTAAAGACAAGGCAGGGTTGAACACATTTCATCTTGATGCAAGATTGTGTACAGTCATGTAGCTACGCAAATGGCTGGTTTTATAAGTTTAATAAATTTGCCAATACAGGTATTTAATAAGATGGGTTAGAGGAATTTTAAAAACAAAATGCACAATGTTATAGGAGGGTCAGTAAACTCCAAAAAGCTGGTTGTACAATGTTGGCAATTACAATTTGAAGATCCCCCCTTAGTCATTCCTCAACTCTGAGTAGCTAGTGTTCATCACTACAGTTGACAGGAACTAAAGCCATTTATCAAATAGTAACAATAGCCCTGATTCAGTTCCTGTGTGAGCAGGGCTTTTGTGTGTCTCAAATATAGCAACCAACTGCATTGGCCATGAACTCAATTCTTCATATTGCAGCACAGAAAAATAATTTGTTGCTCTCTTTGTTCTAACTAGGTCAAGTAAATTCTCCTAAGATGAATTTAAGAAAATAAGTGTTGAACAGTGGAGAGAAATTCCATGTTGATGTGAATACTTACAAACACCTGACCATCCTTCTCTATAGCTTTGTACCAGCTGTTCAGTCGGTCACACAGCTTGGATTCCCAAACTTTAAACTTCATGGGAGGTTTCTTGAACAAACTATCCACATGGGATAAAAAGATATTTTAAAATAATTGGACAATTGTAACAGCGATTGTTGTTAAGTTTCAACTGAACACAGAAAAGAAACTCTGTCTTGCACAACAAAAATACCACTAAAACAATGCCATGGAAAGACTACACTGTTTAAAACAATACCTAGTAATAGATAATGTAAGAAGTAACTGCTTATTGTATAGTAGATAAGGTAGAAGTAACTGTTTAAGAAAGTAGACAAGACATTTACCCCACTGCGAGGTTAAATAACAAGACTGTCTAGATGTCTCTGGGTTCTTCTCTGGTTTGAACATTAGAGAGCTGAGTAAACATGTTTTGTTAAGATTTAAAGTACTATTTTCTTCCTAAAATAAACTTGGTTGAAGGGTGAAGTTTGAGGAAACACAACTTTAAGTTCAAGCCTTATAAGACTTAAACATATCCAATGCAAATCACACAACTTTTATCGTCACTTTCTCCATTGAAAACATGCAAAGGTAAAACAACTTAGCGTCAAAACACAACTTAAGTTGTCTGTACATTGATATGTTGCGCAGTAGTTTTCTTCGGGATAACACCATGCTCAATCACCCTTCACCTCGGTGTTGACAATACAGTACAATACAATACAAAACCCTTGATTTCATATTTTTTAAAAGTTTTTATCCTTTTTATACATATCATTTTAGTATCACACTCATTATGGTAGAATTATAACACAACAATACTTTTTGTTTTAAACTTAGATATCTCACCTTTTTCGCTGATGTGGAGTAATTAAAAGAGCTGTAAATATTCTAGCCAGTAATGATGACTTATTAGCATAAACGAAACTCAGCTCCAGTTCGGTGATATTGAGGTCTTGAATGTAGAGAAAATCTTTCAATAGGAATAATAAGCCAGCCAGTGAAGGAATCTGTCAAGGAGAAAAATAATTATTACATTTACTTCATGGTGCACAGACGAGGTGGCATTCTTCATTACCTGCCTAATTTAGTAGATTGAACCTCAGAAATAAAATGTTTTGGACACAATATTATAATAATAGTAGGTAAAAACAAAAATTCACAAGTATCAATAAATTCTTCTGAAGTTTACCTCCCACATTGAATGAAGTTGCTTGAGCACATCAGGACCTAACTCTTTTTCTTCCCACTCAGCTAAATCTTGAAGCAAAACTAAATTAGCTTCTTTCTTCTCCTTCTCACGTATCCGACGACGTTCACGTTCTTCTATGTCTTCCTGAATCTTTAGACGTGTAAGCAAAGAAGAGGAGCCCTCTCCATTGATCATATTGACATATGAAACACGAGCAGCAGTGCGTCGACGACTGCTCCCTTGAAATACGAAAACAAACATTATGTTACACACTCACTTATACTCTTCTAAATACTTGATTAAGCATATTCATTCCAACATTATAGTCGTTATGATTAACATCCGATGATATTAACAGTGATAATAGTTTTAACACAGCACATCACATTAACCTACCATCTGCGCCTGTGCCTTCAGCTGGAGAGAAATCACTTCTCAAAGCCATGGTTGCTTCTAAGCTAACCTTGTCTCTTAGGGACCTGAAAATAAATTCAGAAGAAATGAATGAGCTCAATCTGAGAGTCTGTGTGTGTGTACCAACAATTCAATTTCTAGCCAAAAAAGCATTTTCCTGGATACCAGATAGAAGTGTGGGAAAAGGAAGTGGGAAAGAACCAAAATAACCTGAGGACTATGGTAAAGGACTTGCTTTCAAAATAAAAGAAAGTTAAAGTTTTGTTAAAGTTAAGTATTGTAGCGTTAAATATGTATGACCAGTTTCAATTTTTTTCAGTTTTACCATTGAGCTGCAATGTTAGATAAATGCCTTGAATATTACTAATGACAAAACTACTCCATGTGAAGGGGTGTGCACAGGGATGTAGTTGAGAGCCAGCCACATCTGCCACAGACAAAATTCCCTGACTTTTCCCTGATAAAAATAAAATTTCCCTGATCGCATAAATATAAACTGTCAGACATGGTAGTGGCCTCCAGACTCCCCTTACAGCTGTCCTTTTACCTTGACAGCGACAGTTATCATTTTTCATTGATGAAAAAGTCCAGTGAGATCACAGCGACCTGAAATGTTTCGTCCAGTCTTCAAAGGTATTAAATAAGTGTTATAATTCCAATTTTTCCTGACTTTTCTTTAAAAATGTTCACCTGTTTAACAAAGCCAGCTTTTGCTCCAGAATTTTCTCCATTTTGTGACCAAGCTTTGAGACCCAGTGGTTGGCACCATTGTAGCGGTAACAGTTTTCCAAAATAAGACGGATGTCACCAACAACTTCTGTGATGCTGTTGTATTCATAGTTGTTAAATTTATAACCAACTACGGAGAAAAAGAGCATTCAGAGTAAATTTAGTTACAAATTATTGTAAATGTGCTTTCAGGGATTATTGTTTTACAAGTAAATAAACTATGAACAAGTTGCTTAAAAGCAAGGGTGTTTTAGAAACACAGACACATTAAGTACCCAAAGTGGACAAACCAACTGTTGAAGTCAAGAGTTATTGCTCTGCTGTATTGAGAAAATGAATCTCAGTGATGCACAAGGCTGAAAAGAGTTGAATGATTTCCAGGTTTTTGCTGGTTGTACGCAGTATGCCAAAAACAGAAACAAGCTAGAAATTTGCAGCAAAACAAGGGTAAGAATTTATTATAAAAATCCTGATGATAACCTCTGGACTGATTTTGGTTCAAAAACTTTTTTGGGGTTGTGCATACTTTTGGGTGGACTGAACAAGGAATTCAAAGAATTTTAAAAGTGTTTTGTTTCAAATCAATCCACATATACTGCCTTATTTTAGTTTTTTCAAGGATAATATTAATGATATCAACCCTTTTCACTGTATTCTGCAACAATTTATGAACAAAAAGCTGTTTACTACAAGATAGTTGATGAATATAGTTAACCTCAGTTCACGTTGTGTCAGTGAGAAAAGATAATATTACTAAAATAGCATTTATGGGGATTCCCTTAATTAGACAAATTAATTTTAACGTTTTTTCATAAAAAAGTTTCAGTTTTACTGTGTGGGAATAGAGATTGCAACGACTTGACAAAATTATAATGCCTAAAAATGCTTTACAGCTTTAAACTTGAAATATAATTTTGAGAGACGGTTACTGAAGAACAATTAGTGAAACTTTTTTTTCGAACAATCAAAATATGGCTAAGAACATAAAAATGTCAAATCGCTGACAATATCTGACACAGAAATTACAAGTTGATGATGCTAACGAAATTTATGTTTAAAAGGAAGAAAAGTAACTAGTTTCATAACTAACAAGAACTCAACAAATAGCAAGCAGTGAAAATGTAACCATTCTGAAAACGAGGGACTAAATGAAAGGTTCTTCTTGTCAAATGAAAGGCTGTTTTCGTCTCTGATTAGTTTACAAATGTACCCAAACACTTCTTAAAACTAAAGGTCAAATCATTTGCGGACACATTTCACCCGAAAAGGAACAGCGCTTTCTAGTCTCATCAGTTACTTTGAGATAACATAATCAATTAATTATAATTTCTACTAACTTTGATGGAAACTCATGGGTTCTTTGATTCTCTCGTGGTAGTCCCATAAACCAAGTTTCTCGGCGTCTACCGGCTCCAAAAATGGCCAAGTGACATTTTTGTAAGAATCAGCCGATATTTCCATGTAAACACGGTATCCCTGTTGCACTTCAGGGCTAAGTTTGCTGAGATCTAGGATGTTCACTTGTTGTACCGGCGATTTTTCTATTTCCGGCGGTTTAGCACGAGTTTCTGAAACTTCAGCCGGCACGACTTCGTCGGTTTCTGCGGGCTCCGCAACTGGATTTTCAACCACAACTTCATCTGTTTCCATCGAGGAAGTTTCCATTTTGAAAAACTAGGCCCTCAGGCAGGTTCAGTAGCCTTCCAGTGATATATATGAAAGTCCAGTATGTGAAGTTTCTATATAAAAATCAGTATGAAAGGCAAATGCCTGTGAACCATGCCAACTTCCCTCTGACGCATTGTTGATGCGCAGCTGAGGAACAAAGGCCGTGCGCCGACTCAGTAGAAGTAAAACGCGACAACCACGCTGCGAAAATGCACGTTATCCAAATTTTGTCGAGTAATAAGCCGCTTGAATTCACGTTAACCCAGATTAATTGCCATTCCAAGACGCAAAGGAACAAAAAGGGTTGATTTACAACCTAGTGAATAAAAAGTCGCTATGAAAATTCAATGGACGGTAACGAATTAACTCTGGCTAGTGCCAGACTCCTCAACGGACACGCATCTCGGAGCACACACATCAGCCTCATGTAGTCCATGTACCTTCAACCTGAAATCACGAATTAACAAAAATTTAGGTCTATAATGGTAGGATTAACTAGCCTGCAATGTCAACTTCATTTTTCACGTTGTCTAAAACGCAAAAATATAGAACCATTAAACACGGGGAACATATCGATTATTACAATTATCGAGCCCGCGATACACCCAATTCTTTTGATTTTCCCGCCGATTTCAAAGTTTCCCGCTCATCTCGACAACGGACTCAACAGAGCGACAACATCCCCTCGAGAGATGCCGCTTTTAGGAAAGAAATCCTTCAAGCCGAATCCACTTCCCAAAGATCTGAGGTCTGCGGAAGAAGTATTCGTTATCAAAGAGACGAATGAAGTCTTTAGGTCGTATGAGTATCCTTGTCAACTGTGTAGAATTTTCGAATTAAGCTTACCGAATTGAGCTTTTCGAATTAAGCTTGCTTTTGTCGGCTCATGACTGATTTTATAGTTAGGTGTTTATTCGCTTTTTTTCTTAACGTTGTTTCTAACGTTAAAAAGAGTCAGTGTCAAGCACAAATTTTCATTCTGATGTCCATCCCTGACTGCAATTTTAGTATTTTCTACGTACCTTGCCTGTGCGCCGATAGAACAATGTCGCTTTTGTCGGCTCATGACTGATTTATAGTTAGGTGTTTATTCGCTTTTTAGGTTCAGTTTAGCCCATTTCACATTCTGCGGTGAATAAATAGTAAAATAAGGCTTACGTCTCAAACATTTGAAGAAGTGGCTAGACATCGCCATATGCGTGCTATCGAGCGATTTCACCAATGCCAAACTATTAAAGAGGGCACAGATCATAAATGTTTACATGTGCCATGCGAGTTAATATGATTATTTAAAGATTGGAGATCTAGTAATCACTCATAAAACGAAAGAAAGAAGGTTATCGACAAGTTGCATCGGGAAGGGGAGGGTGAATGTCAAGTACATCAAGTCAAACATCATCTGTTGTTGCAACAAATTTACTTTTCTTGGTTGGTGAACTCTACTGGCTTAAAACGTAGGCACATAAAGCTAGTAAAGTACACAAAGCAAGAAAACTACACTTGGTACAACAACACATGATGTAAGACTTGTTCTCTTATAACATTAACATGGATTCATTGATTTAATTGAAAAACTTTTTTGTGCTTTGTGTAATAATCAATGTATGCCTCCCAGCTCTTGCATATTATACATGTGTCTCATGCTTGCGAATTAAGAAAACCAATCTTTCACTGTCTTTGGCAACATTCGGAAATTGTCAGAACATCTTCGGAAATCTTCAGAAACGTTCTGAAGTCACCAAAACATCTTCCTGAATCTTTGGCAATGTTCACAAACAGTCAATGAGGATCTCACACATTTACCTCTGGAAATGTAGGCAGGTATACCAATGTTCCTTCAGAGAGAAAAATAGGTCATGGACTACAAACTGAACCTCACAGAGACAAAAGGAAGGATAAAAAGAATGTACTTTGAAATTCAGATCAGTGACATAGAAAACTGCCCATCTCACCCCACAAAGACTTCTTACTCCTAGGTTTGTTATGCAGTGGTTCAATTCTCTTTTCTGACTTGGTATTTAAGTACTTTTCCTTGACATAATGAAGTGAATATGTAAATCGCATTATTCTGTATGGATTCCAAGTATGGGGCTGTCAGCTGACTGGAAAAACTAACTTGAAGTATGGAGAGGCTGTTACAAGTGAAGAACAGGCACTCAAAAGACTGGAAAGCTTTCCAAAGTACTTAGAAAAACCAATTTTACAGCTTGTTCATCACAGTAAGTACAGTTTATATTCTCACAGTGCCTCTCCCTACCCAGGTATGTTAATGAATACCTGTGTAGTTAATGCTGGGGGTAAGTCTGTTATGAACTTGTTATGAAGCATCCCAGCCAGGGGGGAGTAGAAGTGCTCCTAGTCGCCTCATTCTATAGAAACTGATGCAAGCTCTAGTAGTATCAGACCAGTTGTGTGATACAGACAGAACCATTTACATGTACCTACCAAATTATTAATGCGTTAGACTTTCAATCAAGCGATGTGGGTTGGAGCATTCACTAGGGCCATTGTATTGTGCTCTTGGCAAGGAGTTAGCTCTCAAAAACTGCTTTCTACCCCAGAGTTATTATTCACTGTTAAACAATCAACCAAGTAGAGTAGCTGTACCCCTCATCTGTTACTTCAGCTACCGAAACTGACTCTGATCTGGCAGCTGTGGTTCTGTTTTACTTAGGTACATGTGCACTTCAAACCCTGGTACAACAGTGTTACAAATATCTGGAGAACGAGTATGTGGAAAATGAGCCTGTGGAGTACTGTGTCAGTGGAAAGTGGTAAGTCATGGTTAGCCATTAAAAAGCACTTTATTGAATTATGTGCAAAGAATAACAGTTTTCAGGTTTGCCCATAGGCAAGCTGTAACTATGACATTCCAACCCAAAAATTATTCTCCCTAGTCCCTACAATGTTTCTTACTTTCTCTCTAATTTCTTAATTTTTTTTTGCCTATTGGGCAAGCAAAGGATAGAATCCATGGATCATGTTTAATGTGAAGTGTCGGTCAACACTATCAACTGATATATGAACCCACACTTGGTTGATACGTTGGCCACTTAGCCAATACATGACTGATATATTGGCCAACAGTCGGTTGAGTATCGGTTGAATATCACTCAAATATTGGTTGAGTATCAGTACAAAAAAAAAATCAGTCAAGTATTGGTTGATATATCGGCCATTACTCGGCTGACACACAACTGACACACATATCGGCCAACAGTTCAACATTACTAGACCGACACTCAACCAATACTTAACAACGCAAGTCGCAAGTGGAGGTTGGGTACCCAATGCCCTAACCCCCCCCCCCCCCCCGGGACTACACATAAACCTCAGCCCGAGGAGGTAGACCACCCCAGTGGCCTTCCCTACCCACACCCCAGCCACACGCCCCCTCTCCCCATGGCAACACCCCTGAGTACCCGTCACACTGAATAAGTCAGTGGAGAAAGAATGAGACAGGGGAGTGAGGGGACGGAAAAACACACGAGAAGAAACACACACTGAACGCTCGAAGGCATAAACAAACTACGCACATGGGAACGTGCGTGCATACAGCCACAGGAAACTGCCGACTGCCAGGCCGCAAAGCAAGCCAACCAACACGCGGGAACAACAGACATGGCAAGCCACGACGGGAATCCCAAAAGGACGCCACAAGAAAATGCTGGGAATGCAAACGGAAACACTGGGAAGGCCAATAACGCTACGCCACTGCCAAGTCACACCAGGACAGCTTTCTTTGCATGTCGTTTGAGATGAGTTATAAGCCATAAATATACATGTAGATCCCTCTTGTTTTTCATTCCCCTGCCCCTTTTTTCATCATACCTATTGACTGAAAGTTTGGAACAGTCTATCAGACCCCATGAAAAATAAACTTTAGTTAATGTTTCAACCTGATTATTAAAGTAGTCACAAGGTTATAAATGATCATGATGAGATTGAAATATTGCATGAAATTTTATAGAGTATTTTTTGTGGTACTGATAGTAAAATAATGAGACTACTTGACATCTTTGTTTTCTATCAGGCTAATTATTAAACATCTCTTAATTCCAGACATGTACATGTAAACTTATCAGCCTTTTCCCTTTTTTAAATTCTCCTTGGTATCATTCAGGCATCAAGGTAGAATTTCCAGAATTCACCGTCAAACCACCACTGGAAAGGTGAGTGTAAAGAAGTCACATTTTAGTAAAAAAATTAATGCTCTGTTAGGATATTGTTCAAGCCATAGTTTTAAAACACAAAGCATAAAAAAAACTGCTAAATATGGCTGGCTTAACAACATATTTTAAGGACTCACACACACATTTAGCACGGGTCGAAATGTTCCAGACTTTTTACCTGTGTCTAGTGACAGGCAGAATGTATTTTTACCTGTCTCCACCAACATCCAACTTGAACAATATTATAATTTTATTTTCACGTTTTGAAACTCAACTGGGGTTGTACAATCATTAATAATAAACTGATAGAAATCAATGACTTACAGGTCAGAAAACGATCCATATTGTGAACTCGCGCTTGATCGGCAAAGAAGCGCGGGAGAAGACACACTTGCCGTCTTTGACATGCACACTACAAAGATTGCATCATCTTGCTTTTATTGTGTAAAGTCTGGTAAATACTGTGCGAGAGCTGCATGAGTGAGAACGACTTCGGGTGGAAAAACGGATGAAAATATTATTCAAATCAATAAACTCTGTATTACTAAGGTTTTCTTACCTGTCGCCAATGACAGGTATCAATATTTTTTACCTCAGTCACTTCCTAAAATTACCTGAAATCGACAGGTAGACAGGCAACATTTCGACCCCTGTTTAGTGTATACTGGACCATTATACAGTCCTTGTTTGGTGCCCCAGGTAGATCATTAATGGATTGAGTGATTGATTGATTGATCTACAATTGATTAATCAACCAATCATCACAATTAACCAACCAATCAATCGATGAATCAATCATGTCAGTTAATCAATCAATCAGTCAGTGCATCATATTTAGAGAGAGAGGAACCTAAGTTTTGAGACATCCTGCCGGTGCCCCCATAGTTCCCCAGGTTAAAAATATCCCTGAAGGCAAGGTAGGGTCGGGACACAGAACCAAAAGCAAGCAAGGCAAGCACAGATCCAAGCATGCAGATATCTATTAAACAATTAGATTACGAGCTTGAGAGCTCGCAGCTTGCAGTTTTTTCTGCAATTTGATGAGGGTAGCCAATCGGAGAACGGCATTGGTGATAGAATGCTAGTACTAAAAATGAATAGATGTGGATATATCTTGTAGGCATGTATCTCCCGTCCCAAATGTCCCAAAGACACAGCACACCACCAACCCACTTGCATACCTTTTGTATTAAGCATTCACATCTACTGAATATGCTTTTAGAAGACTGGCATAAGATATGACATTGAGTGTGACAGCATGCAAGATTGCTTGAAGGATGTTCTGTCAGGAGATATAAAGTAAGATATTGTTTTTTATTACACAACCAAGTTACCGGTAGTAAGACATGAGTTACAAAAGCTTATTAACCAAGTCAGATCTCAATCAGAATTGTGCTCTGCCTTTTAGTTTTTCCAATCTCTGATCACAATTGTGTTCTTGAAGTCTTTCCAGTCTGTAACTGTAATTTTTATCCGTTTAATTCACTTTTTTTTAATATTATGATAATGCATACATGTAGTAAAATGTTTATTAGTTAGAACTTATTACAAGCTTGTCTGAGACTGTGCTGGGAGAATATTGGCCCTTGATTTTTTTGGTACAGTCTGTGCTATCAAGACATTGATCCAGATGATATTCTCCCAGTATGGTCCTTCTGTGCTTGGTTATTACCAAGATACATACATGTACCGGTATGCTTTCACGATTCTTCTCGGCCAGATAATAAATGAGTTTAATTTTCTCTTGAGGACTGAAGTATTAGTGGCATCTGAAAATTCTTTGAGAGAATTTTCAAATATCACTCACAGTGTAAATCCTTAGCCACATCAGCATTCAAACGATTACCACTACTAACATGTGCTCAATTTGGAAACACTCTAAGAAGCTAGTATATAAGAATGTTACCATTCAGGGACATTGCATTTAAAATCTAATTAGATTTATATGTATCCAGCTGTAGGCTATTGTGGTCAAAAAATGTCAAAAGTAATCTGGGAGTATTCTTTTTTTTTGGTCTGTGTGAAATGCAGACTGACGGTAAAATGCAGACCGTGGACTGTGGACTTTTTAAGTGCCATCATTGAGAGCTAACTGTAAACAGGCTAAGATAAAAAAAGGGCTAACGCTCGAAACGTCAGCTTCCGAATCTCTTTACGGTGGCCAATTCACATCAACCCAGTTGATAAAACCAAATTATCTTGTAATACTCCCACCGATGCAGCACCACAGTTTCTTTAGAAACTTGCCCCCTTCATTCGTTTGTAAACAGGCTAACCTGAGCATTATTTGGGGTAACCTGAGTGATATTCAGGCTAACCCTAAGCACAGAATTTTACTGTGATTAGCCTGTTTTAGGTTAGGACTCAATAATGGAAAAAACATGACATATTTAACAATCATTCCACAAGCACGCATTGGATATGAGGTGGTAGATAGCCAATGAGGCGCATAGTGCCAAATTGGCTATAGTCATCTCATATCATACAAGGGCGAGTGCAATATTTGTTTTATTAAAAACGTCCCAAAAATATAGCAAACTAAACTTTAAAAAAAAATAAAACGCCTCAAAAGTAATCACGCGTACGCTTACCATACATGTATTTGTAGAGCATCGTATAATGGCTCATAGCCCATATGCATGATGGCTAAGTCAATGAAAACTCTTGAATTGCACTATCCAATGATCCAGTTTTTAATAAACATAAAAAGGCAGCAGTTTGCATTTTATCCCTGGTCTGCAGTCTGCATTTTGCACATGGACCAATTTTTTCTTGTTTTATTTCAGACGTCTTGAGAAGATTCCATCAGAGGAGATGGTGAGTTGCTTCATAAGGGCCAACACAGAAAACCCCTGGAGAAATGATAACAGCCCTTGGATAGTCAAGGTAATATAGACTTTGATTTAAAAAAAAAGTATTACAGACCATAGTCAATAGTCAATTCCTTTGTTGTAGGTTTTTGTTCACTTGATTGTGCATACAACACAATAGTTATTTACTCTGTACTGGGTAACTAACTAATAGAAATGTTTTGGTTATGTGATTCATACATAGTGTATGAGCGGAAAACAAACGATTTTGCATGGTCGTAGACCTTCCAGATCATGTATTTTATGGCAGGCCTCAACCGATATACCAGTAGATATATCGGTCTATACATCGGTCAATATTCGGCTGAGTATCGGCCGATACTTGACTGACATATCACCCAATACTCGGTCGTGACTACCACTAGATATTTGAACAGTCTGCTTTAATTAGTAATTAACTTGGCATATCTTGATTGAACTAGACTTTCAGAGCGGAAATTACATTGATTTTACCATTTGCAAAGGAAAGAATACATATAGTGGACACTTGTATTACCCCATTTCCAGTTGAATGCTATCTAACAAAATCTAACCTATTCGAACTCAATTGAACTAATCAAACTACTCAAACTAAGTTGAACAGTGATTTGATTGTGTTCAATTACCAAACTCAATCAAACCCAATCGCATGATTGAGTGGTAGTGGATCAGCACTCGACTGACAATTATTGTTGGTCAACAATTGGCAAGGTGTTGATCAACTCACATGTATCGACTGACTCTTGATGGTGTGTCTGCGAAAATTAGTTGACTGTCGACTGAGATCTTGATTGAATTTTGATCAAGTATTGATGGAGAAGTTGATCAAGGTGTCGATTGCGCGTTGCTTGTGCGTCAATCAAGGGTATTGATCAACAAAGGTGATTGACTTAGCCATCACGCAGGACCCATGTTGATAGCAGTTTTTTATAACTGATATGGTTATCCTGCATAAATATGTTTTTATTATTATTATTATTATTATTATTATAACACCTGACTGCAGATGTCTTTAGTAGTAACACATGATCAGATCTCTCTACACCTGTTAATAGCTATCATTTTTAGTACAATTTTCTTAATTTTCAGGCTGATGTAGCAAAGAAGTATTCCCTTCTTGACAAGCTGAATGATTTTTCATTGGTCTTACATGTAGGCAAGGTATGTTTTATTACATTGGTGTTAAACTTTAAAACATAGTTAGTAAAACAATCCCAATAGCCACTGGTGCACCATGTTACTTCACTGATATGTTCAAACAAGGGAAAATATTGTACCTCTTTACAACATTCAGTACTGTTGCACTTGGGGAGGACTGAAAGCACAATGATCAGAGACATTTCAATTTTTTCCACTAAATGAGGCTCTGCTATCCATTGATTGAATGCCAGCAGTTTTAACGGTGATTTATGTAGTGGATAATGTTTTTCATCTTTTGAACAACTGAACCATTCCGACTGTTACCTTGGGCACAATTTCTGTATGTTGAACTCTTTTGTACCCTTTAAATTTTTCAGACAACAACTCCTCCATCCAAGAACCCAAAAGGAACCAAAATCAGCAAGAAACCAAAGAAAGGCCTAGATGAAAGTGCATTACTAGGAGTGAGCAAAACAAACCTATCACAGAGAAAACTAGATTCATTTACAAAAAGCATTGACAGCAGCAATGTTACTATGAGTCTGTCTAAGTTATCCGACAAGGTTCAAAATAACTTCACCCCAGCAAAGAAGGACACTGTCAACATTTGTTCTAGTTCTGAGAAAGGTGATGACAAGACACCATCAGGCCAGCTTCGTGGCACTCCTGTAAAATGTAGACTGGTATTAACTCCTGTCAAGTATCCTTCCAAAGGGGAAATCAGCAGAAGCCCTGCTTGTAAAAAGTCTGGTTTTAATGATGAGGGCAACAAGACCAAGAAAACTGTGGTCATTGAAGATGATACAAATGACGCAATCATCACAGGTTACAAGAGTCCTAAGGTAAACTCTGGTAACAAGCTTAAAAAGTCTCCAAAGAGTGGGAAAGTCCACAAGACATCAGGAGGTACAGAGGAGTCAAACAAGAAGTGCACGAAAGAAGGCACTGTTTCTAAAAAGCTTGATTTGTCAAAATCAGTAACGGCTAAAAAGGAGCATGTGAAAGGAGCTGGATCAAACAGGACCAAGACTCCAAAACCTAAAGCTTTGATGCAAAAAGGCGAGTTAGTGAATGTTGAAAGTGATTCTGACAAGGATTTTGAATCTTCTCCTCACAAGGTAAATAATTTTTATAAAGCATTTAATTTTTTATTCCAACCTTGGTACTGATTTGAAAAGTGAACCCATTGCAAGATTTTCAGTTCTGTTGCTTGTGTGTAAGACTAATATGTGTTTATGGACCAAGAAGCAGGACTGCATTATATACCACTTATTATTAAAAACTGGATCATTGGATAATGCAATTCGAGAGTTTTCATTGGCTTAGCCATCATGGGCTATGAGCCATTATACCGAATATGGTAAGCGTATGCGTGGTTTTTTTTTTTTTTGAGGCGTTTTTATTTTTTTAAGTTTAGTTTGCTCTATTTTTGGGGCGTTTTTGATAAAACAATTATTCCACTCGCCCTTGTTGGATATGAGATGATTATAGCCAACTCGGCGCTATGCGCCTCGTTGGCTATTTACCATCTCATATCCAACGCGCGCTTGTGGAATAATTGTTAATTAACCGAGAGTGAGGTCTTTACGGGAAAATCTAGGACCGAGACCTTGCCGTATTGACCGAACGATAGCGAGGTCAATACGGCAAGGGCGAGGTTTGAGATTTTCCCGTAAAGACCGAACATTCAAGGTTAATAAGTTGTTTATTATATGGCTTTTGCTTGGCTTTTGCAGGCATTACGGGAGAATAATGCCCTAGTATTAGCCAATCAGAGCACACGTTAGATCGGCTACAAACCCAAGTCATATAATAAAATCATTTAATATATAGATTTAGCCAAGCCTAAAAGCAGAGCTCCTGATTACAATAAGTTAACCTGCCTTGAGCCTGCGATCCAGTCGAAAACCAGTACTTGGGCAGCACTCAACTTAAAAAAAATGCACAATGAGCTCTAAATGATATGGCCACGCAATAAACAATTATTGGATGAGGTTTTTGTGATATCCAGAATAATCAAGGTCAAGGTAAAGGTTATCAGCCAAAGCCTTACCGAGACCTTGATTATTCTGGATATAACAAAAACCGAATCTTAATTATTGTTTTATTATACGTTGAACACAAAAAAATGTTTTTGCTTCTTCACTGACGGCAAGCAACACAAAGCGTGCGAACTTGACATGATTACCCTTAGAAATCATGCACTGCAGTCATACATGACATGATAACCCGTGACCTTAAGTGACCTTGACATGATAATTGTGTAATCTAGAGTTAAAATGACGTCACAAGCGCTGGTTTCAAAAATTCACTATAGACTTTTGGCCAATCAGAAAAGAGTTAGAGTTGAATGTATAATAATACTGGTTAGCGGATACCTTGTTTTGATGGGTGTCAGTTGACCATAGCATGGATGTCCAATATCAAAGATGTATGCTGTAAACCAAGGTTGCATGTCTCGGTCAACCAATTAGCTGGACTAAGGCTGTCATGTTGCGCAACTTCATTGTTATTTTCATGCCTACTGGCTTATGAGCAATACCGCTAGCCATGATAACCATGAGAAAATCAATTCACGGGTTTCCTTGTCTTTCCTTTATGAGTATGGAGCTCTGTTTGGAGGCACTTTGAGCTGCCGGAGCTCCACTGTTCATCCCTATAATGAAGTCACAAGGCCAACTTCTAGCCATCTTGAGCAAATAGCCTTGGTCAAAAATGGAGGCTGAGAAAAACGCCATTTTACTTCAGGCTTTTTACTTCAGGCTATAGGTATATTTATTGTTTCTTTCTTTTCCACAGCCAGGGGTTAAACCAAAACAATCAAGCAGCAAAATGAAGCAAATGACGCTATTAGACCTCGCGAAGAAACCAGACGAAGACTCAGTTGTACCATTGTCACCTAAAATGAAAGCCAAGAAACAGAAAACCCTGTCTGAAATGTAAGTTTCGTCAATGAATATTAAATTATTGAATTAAGGCTCAGTTAGATTTTTGATACTGTCCAGCTTTGACAGAGCTTCATCTTTTTCAGTCCAACAGAGAATTGAACCTTACTCTAACTCCATGTACTAGAGAAAGATGAAAGTTTCAAATGAGTTATGTTATACCAAGATCTGAGTAACCATGATAGTAACACAGTGACATCATACCCCATTTTACAAGAGACCAAATAAGTTATCATTAGGGGATAATTTTGACAATATGGTGCTGGGATCTTCAACCTGACCTAGTGGGCAAAATTTAAAAAAAAATTGTTGAGAGCATTCTCAAGGAAATTGCTGTCTGGGGGGGGGGGGGGGTTGTGAGATGTATACAGGCTTCTGATATTACGCGATGGTGCGATTTCGCACAATCGACCTCAGATCGCATCTGATCGCACATTATTCACTAAATCAATCATAAATAAACAATTTCCTTAAAAATTCCCGCATCAAACACGCCTTTTTTAAGATAATAAACCTTGAAAAAAGCCCCAAAAAATGTCACCTTCGATTTCGTAAACATCCGAAGTTCAAGGCGTTATTTTGCATGTCGGGGCCCTGGTTTTAAAGAGGGGGCAAGTTTGCGTTGGTGGGAGTATTACAAGATAATTTGGTTTTATCAACTGGGTTGATAATGTGAATTGTCCACCGTAAAGAGATTCGGAAGCTGACGTTTCGAGCGTTAGCCCTTCGCCATTCGCTCCGACGAAGGGCTAACGCTCGAAACGTCAGCTTCCGAATCTCTTTACGGTGGACAATTCACATTATCAACCCAGTTGATAAAACCAAATTATCTGGTTTTAAAGAGTTGCCTATTGGTGAAATGCAAACCATCTCTTTCTTTGCTTTGACCAATCAGAATTGCCAGTATATATATCGACAACGCAGTGATCCAAGCGATGCAAAATGCAATTTCTTTTGTGGAATTCGAAACAAACGTCCCTCGAGGATAAGTTTGTAGTGATTTCTTTGACTGAAAAGGCTAAATCACACCTTCTGCCAGATTTAACTGCCAAAGATAGAGCAAGAGAATACCATTTTTACGTGGACAATAGGCTGAAGATGCAACGCCATGATCGATGATCTTTCGCAGCCGGAAGTCCGTGATGGGCAAGCACCTCAAGTCTTTTTTATCACAATTTATCCGTAGATGTTTAATTTTTGTCCCTTGAATTTCAATTTGTCTTTGGAGCAGCCCCAAAGTGGTTTTCTTCCTCTAAAACCTAGTAAAATATGCTCAAAATAGCTGAGGAAAAAATTGCATAATTTATCGCATAATTGCCCATTCTTATCGCGTAATCTGCCCCGAAAATATCGCGTAATTTCTGTTTTTTTATCGCACCCTGTCAGTAGGCTTGTGTATAGCAAATCTTTGCCATGGTTTGAAAAAAAAAAGGCCAACTGGCCAACTTTTATGTTCTCCCCATATAGGACTAATGTGATTGGTTAATCTCAAACAATATTATCTATCATCATACATGTAGGCTACAATGCATGCAGAAAGTTTACATGTATTATCTAGCTCTCTGCATGCATTGCAGACCTTGTCTGACCATGACCAATTAGTTAATGAAAATCATTGTGCTTGGGTTGTTAGGTTTAGTACTGCCATTCCCAAGGATAAACCTAATCAATTGATGAATGCTTTGAAACTGAAAACTGCACAGCAAGAGTCTTCTTCAAGCTGTCTTGCCCTCAATCTTCATACCACGCACCAAGCTCTTGTCGCTGAGAAGAGTAATGTGGACAAACATAAACTGAAGAGGTGATTTTGGTACATTTATATCCTGCCATTAAATATTTACAAAGTTTGACTTTGTGTTACTAAGTAATATAATCATATAGATCTTTAAATTTGTTTGTGTTATAAATCCATTTCAAGGTACATTATTCTTTGATCAGTAAATAAGCTTAATCCACTGCATTCAAATTTACTTTTTAGAGCAATAAGGTTAATGTCTGTTAGTAGTATGTTTACACCCCTATACTAATTTTTTTTCTGTTTTCCTTTATAGTTTTAGGCAGTTTAATAAAGAAAATGGAATTTTAAACAAGGTAAGCAAGTTACAACAGAACTGCTTTTCTTCTCATTAAAATTCAGACAAAATTGTGAGATTTAAGGTTATGACTAGCATGAAGAATGGATAGAATTTGTAAACCATTGCATGTGCTTAAAGATTGATGAGATATAACCTGAAGATTTCTAAGTAACATTTCCTTGTATTCTAAACCTGCTACGAAAGCCATGTAAAAGTGGAAAAACCTTTAGAATGCGAGCTTTGAGTATTTTATGAGGGGTAAAACAAATTAAACTCATCACCAATAGATGAGCTTGGGCGTTGGTGCCCACAAGTTGGTGGAGCGGGGCAATGCGCTAGCATGAGGAGGTATCCATGGCAACCCTGCGAGCGGCCCCCACCAAAGGCACCGTCACACTGAACAAATCAGTGGAATACTTACCGACCCAATACTTACCTAGGCCCATACCTCAAGAGGGAGGGAGGGATGGGAAAAGCCAAGGCACAAACTGGCACACAAACAGCAAGCTATTGCAACAACACTTTGCAAAGAACTGCAAGCAAACCACTGCGTATGTAAGTCACGAGGTGCCCCTGCTAGAGGCAACGGGCCACTCCAGATATAGCTGGGGAAAACAGCTGACCAGCATTGTTTCGAGGTTAACTTTGCCTAAATTATATTTAGCCACATTAATTCCTGTTTGTCAATATTCAAAATTTTAATCAAGACCAAGACTATCACTGGATCTAGTCACATAAGCTTAATATGTAACAGCACTAACTCGCACAACACCCCTTAAAATAGCTTTGCACAACCTGTCAAGTTACGGTGTACCCTCTATACTTTATACCTACATTATACACGACTCCAGAGCGAGCGCTCCAGGTTTGAGCCCTTGCCTGGGACATTGGGTTGTGTTCTTAGGCAAGACACTTTACTCTCACGGTGCCTCTCTTCACCCAGGTGTATAAATGGGTACCGGCGAATTTAATGCTGGGGGTAACCCTGCGATGGACTGGCATCTCTTCCAGGGGGAATAGAAATATTCCTAGTTACTTCATGCTACGGAAACCGGGATAAGCTCCGGTCTGATGGACCACCTGGCTCGTATGCAGACTTTACCTTTACCTTACTCACTCCCACAACACCCCTTAAAATAGCTTTGCACAACCTGTCAAGTTACGGTGCACCCTCTATACTTTATACCTACATTAATGCATGTATCTATAGATGTATTTCTGGGCTTGAATTTGAATTTCAGATAAAAAATGTTTTATTGTCTCTTACAAAATAGACATCTTGGCAGAAACTTGAAGATAACAAGGTCTTGAACTCCAAGCCTCTTCCACTAGCTAAACCTGTGAATATGCCGACTGGGATAACAGCTGAAAAATTTGGTGATATAGCCATGATAGCAGACTTTGTATATTCCTTCCGTCACCATCTTGTTCCAAGGGAATCTCTGCATATTTCAATAGGTAAGCAGTAAAATGCCACTAAGGAGTTTTAAGTCATGAATTTGTAAGTCACACATTTCTGACTTTCTTTTTTCTTACCTAGATGAGTTGTGTAAAATATACCTTATGTTTTGTAAAAAACTTTCATCCTTTATGCTTTTCTTGTAGATAATTTATCACAGGCCTTGATTGCTGGGAATGAGGGCTTTCCCCTGTTGTCCAAAATTTTGTTCATCTTCCTTCAGATTCTACTGCAAGACAAGTCAACTAAGGTTAGTTTAGAATGGATAATTAAATACATCTTTGGAATCCTTCATCCAGTTCGAGCCTGTTCACCTCTAGATACAATTTCCAAAACTTTTCTTTTTGTATTTCTTTTCCCAGTTCTACTTTATTAAACCATTGAATTATTGCCCTTCAAGAAAGCTGTACCTACATGTATGGTGAACTAGCCAAAAAATAATTCTCATTAGCTCCCCAAACAGGTTAATCTCTGACAGTTCTTCTGTAAAAGGCGATCTTTGTATTCTCTATATTGGACTGGAACTAAAGGCATAGCTTGCAAATGAGGCTAATATGGGGAGTCTTTTCCAATGCAAATGCCATTTATTTAATCTCTTTTTAATAATATTCCCCTGCTCGAGCCTCCATTGCAAGTTAGTTCCAGTCCGAAGCTGACAATACAAGTATGGCTTGTTGAATTTCCTCAAAATGTTCCTAAGAAATGTCATGTCCCAATGGGCAAGTGATGGACAGAATCCACTAGCCAAACTGGAAAATATACTAGCCCTGTGCTGACAGGACTACATGTATCTTTGCACACTACATAATCTATTTAACTTTGGTATTTTCTAGGGTCAAGAGCTAGGTATGCAGCTAGCAGAAATGCCGTTGACACAACAGTCAGCATCAGAAGTCTCCCGCCTTTACTTGAACTCAAAAGTCAAGATGCTAACAAGTTATGAAGATGATAAACAACTCCAGGGAACACTGGAATCACTTCAGCATGAAGATTTTTACAATCTCACTGCTGAAGAAAAGACAAAAGTATTGAACAATTTTTTTGTCTCTATTAGCTAATCCTTTAGGCCTGTTCAAAAGAAAACTTCTCCTTAATGGCCCCAGGGATTTCTGATAAAAGTATTGGGCTGATTTTGCATTTAAGTCCAGATAATTTCTTGTTTGTATGATTGTTACCAGGCATGCATATGCATTTAAGATATGAACTGACATAAATTCTTATTATTAGTGGTTTATGTTTGTCGGTATAGTCTCCTTAAGGTGCATTAAAATAGCTATATTTCATATCTTTATACAGATTATTCAGTAGTGGATATTCACTTTACCAAAATATTTCAATCCTGATCCGTATTTTCTTGGTTCCCTGTTAAATGTAGATCCTGGTGACCCTGTGCCATGAGGTTTTATCATCAGATGCCATGAATGACTATATTGAATGTCAGCTCACTGAGGTCATAGAGTTAAGGTACAGTTTTGTTTTGAGACAGGTTTTCACTTATGTCAGAATCACTTTTTGTTAGTATCCCTTTGTGCGGGTGTCTTTTTAATATGTGGTTGTATTTAAGACTACAACTTGAGAATTGCATTGGTCTGAAGCTAGTACACTTGTTAGAATACATGCTTCAAGATCGTGACCAATGTAACCGCAATGCTTATCTCAGTTAATAATGGTTTATTTATCCATCAGTAGAAAACTGCTGTAGGGTGCCACACAATTGTATAGTAGATAATATGTTAAGTATATTACCTTTGATTAAGCCGCCTGTGAACGATTGTATAAAAGAGAGCGAAATATGCAATAAAAGCTAGTTATCACTCCTACTTGTGTGATGCGTATGTTCTTGTTACGACATGGCAACATCAGTAAACCTAACAGCACTGCACTCCAGAAGCAGTCCAGGTCAGTAGCCTGTCCAGGTTTGAGGACTCACTTGGGTCATTGTTTTGAATTCTGGGGTAGCACCCTTTACTTTGTCAATGTGTTTCTCCACCTAGGTGTATAAATGCTTGCCAGCAAATTTAATGCAGAGGGTAGCCCTGCAGTTGACTAGCACTATCTGGGGCAGTAAAAATACTTGTAGTCACTTTGTGCTACAAAACTGGAGATTAGTACAGCCCTGACAGGCAACTGGACCCATATGCAGACTTAAACTAAGACCAGTTGAGTTATAGATATAAAAATCCAAATGGATGCTGATTGAGACATAAAGCTGATTGATCCTGTGACATAATTCTTATTCTCTTAAAGAAAACAAAAGAAAGCCAAGCAGAAAGAAAGGAATAATAAAAGAAAAGAAGAGAAAGAGAGACGGAAGAAAGAGAAAGAACAAATGCTAAAACAGAAGGAGGAAGAAGCAAATAAAAAGGTAGATGCAGTTATTTTATCATTAAACCCATGTTTTAAAGATGGATTTCATCTTACTGAGAGTCTTCCATATCCAGGTCAGGAAATGGTCGGGGAAAAAAATCTTCAAGGTCAGGGAAAAGTCAAGAAATTTTGGTTTGAGCCAGGGATAATTGACATTTTGAAGAAAAGTTAGGGAAAATTGAGATAATTGAACGCGACTGATTTAATACCTTTGAAGGCTATGATATCAACAATATTTTTCCGTAATGAAGAAGGGAAATATGTTGAGAACTTTTTAGTCTGAATGAAAATTAGTAGAAAGGACAGCTGTAAGATCATTCTAGAACTCTCTGCTATGTCTGACATTTTTTATTTATTTGGATAGGGAAAATTGTATTTTGTATCAGAGAAAAGTCCTTGAATTTTGAAAAATGATGTCGGTGGCAACCACGATTTCTTAGATATGAGGATTTGGTTGCACATCAAAAAAATGTCCTTAGTTTATGATATTCCTATCTATGCTTTATTAATTTAAGCTGATAAACCACAGAGATGGCTGATGGTCTGGTCAGTTGAAATCTTATGAACACTTAAGCTTTGTCAAAGCAGTTTCAACTTTTCATTTCTTGCTCACATCATTTCTTGTTTCTTTCAGCAACTAAAGGTGGATGAATTAAGTAAGAAAGGTAGTTTTCTATAATCTTATTATTGCTTGTTGTTTGGTTATTTAATGATTGATTTCAACAAAAGGCAGGTATAAAACAGGACAAATGGTCCTGTTTGAGATCTAGCTTACACTGTATTCTGAGCTAAAGTATTAATGATGTAGTTTCCATAGAGATGCCCACTTTGTGGCTTTGTCCTTCTGTAAACACATTACTATGGAAAGAGCTGTTTGGAAATTTTAAAATCTAGTTAAATTATGGGATCCTTGTGTACTAAAGCATTCGCTGTCAAAGGTCGATTGATTCCCTCAATCCACAACACTTGATCGACATCTCAATTGACACTTGATCAACATCCCAATCGATACTTGGTCGACACTCAATCAACATCTTGACTGACACTTGAATCAACAGTTGGTCGATAGTCGGCCAAGTGTCAACTGACTTGTATGCATCGAGCAAAATTTGGTCGACTCTTGACTGAGACGTTGATCAAGTGTCAACCAAGGAATCATTGAGGGTATTCATCAAGGGTATCAACACTCAACTGCAGATGTCTTTAGTACACATGATCCAAATAATTATGTCTAGTTCCAAGATTAAAATTACATTTTTAGTAGAGAACTGAGAAATCAACAGAGTCCACCGTCAGAGTCACACAATATTCAGATAAATATGTGAGATTTGCAAATGCATTGTGTATTTGTGTTTGTATAGAGACTGGGCTAGAATGTGGCATTGTAGAAAAAGCAAACCTCAACCCAGGAACAGAGACTTCCAACAAGAATGTGGAAAAGAAAATAACAAACACTAAAACAAAGATGCCAGCGAAGGAGCAGAGTAAGGA
>OZ026602.1:3135930-3143430 GCA_964020085.1 Micromussa lordhowensis
CTTCTTCTTTGCTCGTCTGTTAACAGAGTGGACGTATTTTCGATGACAAATCCGTTGTAGTTTGTCTCTGAGAGAAGTTACCTGGTTTACATTGCATGTGAAATTTACGATACGTTAATGTTATCTTGTGCACAAATCCGATATGTATTGACAGGCAAATATAGTTGGGACAGCGAGTGTGGGCGTGAAAGCCTGTACATTATTGCAATTGTCACGTTTGTTCTGGTTCTTTTACAGCCAAATGAAAGGCAAAGTAGCCGAACAAGTGCCAAGAACTACAAAGAGGAAAGTGGCAGTGAAGTAGACGACGAAGAAGAGGTATTTAGTAACTTTTACACTATTATATTGCGTCTGGCAAGCTCTGCAACAGTTGTGGCGTTGATAAAGAGGTAGAATTCAAATTGACCTTGTTAATCCGTTAATCATCAACAGGCAAGCCGTGAGTCAGTCGGACAGTCAATCAATCAGTCAGTCCGTTAGACAGTCAGTCAGTAAGGCAGTCTGTCAGTCGGCTAGTCGGTCCGTCAGTCAGTAGGTCCGTCAGTCAGTCCGTTAGTCAGACTGACAGCCAGTCAGTCAGACAAACACAGACAATCAAGTCAGTCAATCAGTCAGTCAGTTGTTAGTCCCTCTATTCTTCAATCAGTTAATTGGAAGGGACACTTTGAGTGAAGGTTTAACATTCTCAGATGAACAAGCATCTAACCGTTGTGTTAATTCACCAGGCAAGTGAAGCCACTATTGATGATTCTGATGAAAGTTCAGAGGATGAATCTGATGAACATGAAGACTATTGTCACACGTGTGGAGAAGAAGGCGACCTGATCTGCTGTGACTCATGTCCTCTGGTGTTCCACAAAGACTGTCACCAGCCCCCTCTCAGGAACATACCTAAGTAAAAGTCTTGTTTATATCACGTGGTATTCATGTGCACATCACATGTTTTCCAAATACTCATTTACCAGCAGGTTTCTGTTAAAGAGAAGTGTCTGTTAAGCCTGGTTCACACTTGTGCGATAAGCATAACACAAGCGACATAAGCATAAGCATAAGCACAAGAAAAAAGGAACATGTTCCTTTTTTCTTGTGCTTATGCTTGTGCTTATGTCGCTTGTGTTATGCTTATCGCACAAGTGTGAACCAGGCTTTAAGGCGGAGCTGACTACACGTGTTCATCACCTGTTATTTCCCTCTCTTGACGTGCGCCCTGAGCACCGAATCACGTTTGTTGTCACAATCTTTGTAATCTGCTCAAACATTACACGCAAGAATTTTTAATGACAATGATCGGAAAAACGATTTAAAAAAAATTTTGTCGCGCAAACATGAGTTAGTGTTAGGTGTTTTAATTTTTTCTCGCAGAATGTGACTTTGCTCTGTAGCCATCACTGTTGCTTTAACAATCTCACGATGCTGAACTGTCACAAACAATGAAGTGTTCTTTTTTCAGGGGAGCCTGGAGCTGTTTCCAGTGTCGCCAGCCAAAGAGCAAAAAGCAGAAAGAGAAACAGCGAGGTATAATGTCATTTTGAATTTCCCACATTCTTAAAGAAATATCTTCCTTAATTCCTAGCTTAGTTTTACAAAATATCGACATAAATTGCAGAACTTATCTTGTTTCTGCGGTCCATTCTTTGAGTTACAAAGCAATCTTTATTTTCATTATATTAATTTATTTAATGGTTAATCGATGTCAGGTGGCCAGATAACAACGGCTAAACAGGGCGAAAACAAAGTTAAAAAGCCTGGGAGACGCGACGAACGTTCTTTAAGAAGTAACAAACTCAAGCGTCCCCACTCTCGAAGCTCGGAGGAGTCTGGTAGTGAGACGGTGTCAAAGCGAACTCGTCAGAGTGTTCGACCAATAGAAGTCGTCGATGGTAAGAGCGCACGTGACAGGAGAAGGAAAGCGCATGCGTCTATTAAAGACGTGTCTGATGATGAAAGCATTGATGGTAAAATGAAATCAAAAAGCACACAGCATACAGGAAGGGTGAAGAAAAATGGCAGAACCTCAAGTACGCTGCAGAGGATATGTCTACAAGTCTCTGAGGATGAAGATGAAGAAGAGAAGGAAAGCAAGTCTAATGCGAAATCGTTTTATGGGAAGTCCACCGGACGAGCCCGCCGACGGAACATTTCCAGGGAGGAGGAGGAAGAGAAGGATGAGGATGAGCCAAATGAGCGATACACGAACGCATCAAGGAACAGTGGGCGTAGATCTCGCAGAAACAGGCCTCAGATCTTGGGTTAGTTTAACAGTTTTACGATCTTCGCTCACCTATAACTTGTTAGCGACATAACCTTAAAGCTGATGAAGGTGAATTAACCATTATGCCAAATTTGGAACGCGTCAAAACGAGTAATTTACCTTAATCAACTCTTAAGAGTTAATAGTCAACTTAAGCGTTTCATCTGCTTCCGACACAACAATATTTTTTCAATGAAATCCTGACCTCATTGGCTTGTTCAAATGCTAATGCGGTAAATCGAAATTACCTGTGGTTGTTTTTATACTTTTGGAGTTTTTAAACTAGAATTCAAGGAAAACAGAAGAGGACATAGTCCAAACACATGTCAAATATGCTCACTGCTGTAGAATCCGTCGTGGTGAAAACTGCTGAGAGATCAGTAGGGTCTCACGTTAGGAAATTAGAAGTGCGTTCCTTTGGGGTGATCTGGATCCGTATCAGTGATCCAAGATCACACGGATCATGGTACATCAAAGAAGCTGATGAATCCTCCACTCTTGTCACGGATTCAGAAACTTGCCCCCTTTATTCATTACATTACATTACTCTACTTAGATTGCTGTACTTGCATTAAATCTGCTTATTTCTTACAACACCTCACTTGTAAATAATGGTCGTTTCCTGCTCCTTCTCTTCTTTCTCATCCTAATGATTACTCTTGGCAGATGATTCTGAGGATGAAGACAAGGACGACGAAGAAGAGTCAGGAAAGGAAAACCGCCAATCTTCCTTACTTAAGACTGACAGTCGCTCTAAATCGTCGCAAAGGCCCGCTCGTAAATCAACGAGAAATCAGCGACAGATTCCGAGCTCTCCCGAAGAATCCGATGACGGTGACGAAGATACTTCAAAGCTCACGAAACAGCGCGCTACAAGTAAAAATAAAACCTCGCGCAATAGGAGTACATCTAGTTCAGTTGAAGAGCCCGACGAGAGTGGACATGATACTTCCAAGAGGCAAGCGCTGAGAAACACGTCGCATGCAGCTAACAAATCCAACAAAGTTTCAGCGACGAGAAAGACTCAGGCACGGCCAGGAGAGAAGATTAATGGAGATAGGAGTGATGGTAACACAGTGAAAAGCAAGAGAAACGATAGCAAAGAAAAAGGAAAGAAGGGTGAACTTAGAAACAGGTATTAAATTCAGACATTAATTTTATGTTCAGGGTGTACAGAGAACCAATTTTCCGCAGTAGCTATGAAGTACCGATAATAGTAATAACTATGGTGTGTACTAGCGAGCAAGTCATTTTCATTAGCCCCCAAACATTTCATTTCGTACAGTAGTTTTGTAATTTGAATTCTACAAATTTTCCCAGTTAACTCCACTTGCCCGTGGGTCAAGGTAAGCTCAGACCTGACTACAAATGGATTATCCCGGGCTATCGGAAACAACTTTCTTTGCACACTCTGTTTCATGACTGGACATTCTTGAAATCTGTTTTAAATGTCATGAAGTACTCGTCTTTCCATCGTGTACAAAATGTTACATTCAAATCAATGAAAACCTGAAGTGAATGAAAGTTTACTAATATTTGAGGAAGAATACCCACTAGTTAGCAATAAACCGAATAACAAAACGGATGGCTATAATTGGGACAAGATTAACACTGACATCAAAAAGCTTGGGATGAATTTATCACGATGTGCCGTTTTTGGCGTACTTGTACTACTCCGTCCATCGTGGTTTTTTTTTTTCAAGCAGTGACATTTCTACATGTTCCTGCAGTAGATTTATTTGTACCTTATTCTGCTTTCCAGTTCTGCAACTATAGCCAGGCAAAAGCAGACACGGGACACTAGAAGAACTGACGTTTTACCAGAGGAGTCTAAACGGGGACGAGTTAATATAGAGGTAAGTTCACTGATTTCCTCTTTTCACAAATATCACGCAGGCATATTAACAAGAATTAACTGAGGATAGTCATCTAGAGGATATTGTTTTGATGTACTTGCAAATTCTCAGAAATGATACTGAACGCAGTGTATCGCAGTTAGTATGGAAAACTAATATACTGAAAGGATTAAACGCAGAAACAGCTTTGTGGTGTCTCCAATTAGGTTTGGAGATGAGCAGTATGAACATTACAAGATTTTTAACAACTTTTAATTGAAACTTTGTCCGTGTTTGCTGTTTTTTCAGATGGATATCTGTGAACAAATTGTACGGAACCTCCTTCTTCATGAAGATAGCTGGCCATTCACACAAGCTGTGAATTTGCGCGAGGTAGGTTTTGGAGTGAATTTTTCCTGTTGAGGCCTATATCACTTTTCTAGCGCCTTTCTTTGAACTGCATTTTGGGGAGCAGTTATGACGCAGTGCTGAGAGCGCTCGCCTCCCACCAATACGATGTGGCCTTGAGTTTGTTGTTGGTTCTCACCTTGCTCCGAGAGTTTTTCTCCGGGTTCTCCGGTTTTCCTCCCTTTACAAAAACCAACACTCCAAATTCCAATTCGACCAAGATAGCCAGGGTTTCGTAAAGGTCATGGAAAACCTGGAAAGTCATGGAATTTAAGTGAAGGTCATGGAAAAGCAATATGTTCTCGAAAAATGAAAAGACAACGAGATTTAAAAAAGTGAAAAAATAACAGGCGAATCAGCAACAGCCTTTAATTTCAGTAGAAATAGACACAAGCACGCATTTTATGCATTATAATGCTGGAAAATACGTTAAATGAATGATTGTTATGTCATGAAAAACTTCGAAAGGTCATGGAAAGTCATGGAATTTTAAAACCTTCAAAGACTACGAACCCTCATAGTGGACTCGCATGAAAACCACTAAGGCTGATGCTTCCTCTCTAAATATTGTAATTTTTAATCAGAAAGTAGTATGATTTCAATTTTTTTCGGGTTATTACAAACACAGTTAGACATCATAGTAGAAGTATTTCTCTGACAAGTGCATACGTCCGTTTATAACTAGCCATTCAAATAGGATGTGTTTGTTTCTCCTTGTGACCTAATCGCTGCTCGTTCTCATTAGTTGTATTCTTGTCCCATAACTTTGCAGGTTCCAGACTACTTGGAACTCATAGCAACTCCCATGGACCTGGGCACCATTAAAGAAAAGCTGAGGACTATGCAGTACCCGGATGTAGATAGCTTTGTGTCAGATGTACGACTGGTGTTTTCAAACAGCGACAAGTACAATATGGTATGTTTATCAGGCGATTTGCTGAGGAATTTAATAACACAGAGGGGTAACAATTAACAGAAAACCTTGAATTGCTTTTACTCTTTCAGAGTACCTCAGATGTCGGACAGGCTGGGAAGAACCTGGAGAAATACTTTGACAGACTTTTTAAAGAGAATTTCTCAAACACGGACAAGAAATCCAAAGTTCAACGAAAGCGATGAACAATTAGTTTTAATTTGCTACTTAGTTAAACTGAATAATCTCCGTAAATCAAATCATGTTTCAGTTGTAATGAGGACGATGATGATGATGATGAATATTACAAATGGTATTAAAATAAGACAAAGTGAACAAGATACTGTAATCAAGAATTGTAATCGTCCTCACTTCTGAGAATCTACTACATTACGTGATGTTCAGAGGACAGAACATTTTAGAACTGTTAAAAGGTCGTTGACACTTCTACCTTGCGGAACCACAAATATCTGTTAATACGACACATTATCGTTATATTGTTGTTTTTATCGATTTGTTCTTGTTTTTGTATTCAGATTCTTCTGCTGAACTGAATAAAGCTATAAAAAGATCCAGATGTTTCAAACTTTGGGCACGTTTGGTGTGTTGTTCACCACTTCGATCTCAATTTGATTTACAATGTTGCATCCTGAGGCAACATGTGGATGAACCCATTTCTCAACTATTAATAAACAAGGAAATCATCTCAAGTTTGCACTGCATCCGTTTCCTGGTTAGCTTTAGAATCGATCATGGGTTTAACCCTCTTCTCAGCGTTTAAAATGCGGTAATTTATTATATATATTACCTCAACAATTCTTTTTGTTAGTAGGACGGTAAATTGCCTCGCGTCTTGTTGCGATAATAACATACTGACTAGTTTGTTAATAGCCACAGGATAAGAAACGCCAAGGGGACGGAGAAACCACCAAGGTCTAAGAAGCAACGGCAGCAGTACTGGGGCGCCCCTGGTGCATAGCCAATCAGATGACAGCATTTAGGTCACGTGATTAAGCTGGACTTATCAAAGCCAGGATTTACCCATTCCATTCTCGACGCTACTTTGAAAACCGAGTGCCGTTGGAAACGAGTATACATTTGATTCGTAGGGAAATATTCCTTTCCATGTAGTATCTGTGCATCTCATTTTCTACGCCAGAGGGGGTTGTTCTACACTAACAACACTGTTAGACTCGTTTCCAACAGAAGCTCGATTTTCAAAATGGCGCAGAGAATGGATTTGTAAATCGTACCTTCTGATTGGTCCATTCTAATAACGGAATCTAAATGCTGCCATCTGATTGGTTATGCCCCAGAGGCGCTCCTAGTTCTGCTAACGGGAAATGTATTATTATTTTTATTACTACTACTACTTATTACTACTATTATTATTATGGTGTGAGTCAGAGTTTCACAAACGTTACTCCGAAATTTGCTTCTCAGGAACACTGTTTATGCATACTCTGTTTTAACTTTGAGAGAGCACGAAGGTTCACATTTTCTCTTGATATAGGTCATTGACGAACTTCGCTTTAAATGGTCATTTTTCCCGAGATAATAGTCCTACACACTCATTACGTGGTCTAGAAAGGTAAAGAAAATTACGAGGTAATCAGACGTAGAGGCCTGTACGAAGCGACAACACACTCCTTCCAGAAGTATCTTTTATTCATTTCACCTTTGTCACAGAGGAAAAATCCCTACCTACTCCTCCCAAGTTTCTCTCGTAGCCATTATTTGCAACGTGACGTGGATGAGCCAAATAAGGGCTATCTGGGAGACCTACTCATCTCCAGGCTTTCCAGAAGCTCACGGAGATGCACACTGACAAACATTGAACCATATCGTCGGACACGATTGGCTAAGATATTTCTAAGCAACACGAGTGTAGACAAAGCGACACACCACACCGACTATTAACGTTTTCTTTTTCAAGAATCATTGACAAAATCTAAAGATGGAATCTCTTAATTCAATTGTTCAAATATTCCTACGCATGAAAAATATATTATTTAGTTGCAGCTACAAGAAGTATTACTAATTTAAGTGTCGATCACGATGAAAAATCAACTACAGCAGAACCTCTTTACTAC
>OZ026602.1:3148430-3248430 GCA_964020085.1 Micromussa lordhowensis
GACGAGCACCGCAGGCGCAATTAAGGTCTAACAAAAGACCAGGCAGCATTGTACCTCATAAACTGTGACATCTTAGCAAAGAGTATGGCCATCTTTTTAGCAGCTTGAATGAGTACATTTCCTTCCTCCTCCCATTTGAGAGCCTCTCGGTGAAGATGATGAGCTGCCATCTGGAAATAGAATCAGCAGCCGAATGAAGAAAAGGCAACTGTAATGTACTGTGAATCTACCGCTCCTTACAATTCGAGAAAATCGACCAATAATTTCCACCTAAATAATCCAGGGTTCTCCAATTACAAAACCACTAAGAAAATCGGAAAATTAAGCCACTCCAAAACAGCTGAATGATACTGAGGTGCAAGGAGGTAACAAAACAGAAATATGCCATGGGGATAAGTGATAAACACTACAATAGGCCGGTACTTGGAAACTTGACGTTCTTTTACACACAAATTTTCGGGGTTCTCTCAAGATGTGCGAAAATAACGTTACGGAATAAACACCTTGAATACTCGCGTATACGCTCTCTTGGTGTCATTTCAATGTACTCTGTATTCAAGGGGTCCAAACTACATTTAAGGTACTCTTTGGTGAACGTACCGCCATTCTGTTGTCCTCCGGTGGTTGTTCCAACACCATCTGAGCTTCTTGCATTTCGTCCGATGGGAGGGGTGGGCGCGGTGGTGGTGGTGCAGCGGGTTCTTGGGGGAGGGGTGGGCGGGGAGGAGGCACTTCTTGAACTGGTGCTGTAGCTAGAATAAAGAAGAAAAACAATTACTAGTTGTCAACATCTGTAAAAGTTTCCTATTTGTTGACGTCAACAAAGCTGAATGAACCAATCAGAAATCAAAAGAAAGATCTCGGGTCCAACAATTTACCGGGTCTTTCGAGAAACGGGTCCTTGAACCGGCGGCAAGGGCGGGAAAAATCACGTGAGCCAAATCACCTTTGCTCTGGTCCTCAATCTGATTGGCGATTCATTGGCTGGCGCAAGTTGCATGGCGTCTTTCGCCCAGCAAATGGAAACTTCAGTACATAATTTTCAGACTATAAAACACTTATTAATTCTTCTCAATAGCTTTAACCTCATTTTTGCTCATGGATGTTACGTAACATCCATGAGCTTTGGGGGCAATCGGATGGCACTCGATCACTCACTCACTCACTCACTCACTCACTCACTCACTCACTCACTCACTCACTCACTCACTCACTCACTCACTCACTCACTCACTCACTCACTCACTCACTCACTCACTCACTCACTCACTCACTCACTCACTCACTCACTCACTCACTCACTCACTCACTCACTCACTCACTCACTCACTCACTCACTCACTCACTCACTCACTCACTCACTCACTCACTCACTCACTCACTCACTCACTCACTCACTCACTCACTCACTCACTCACTCACTCACTCACTCACTCACTCACTCACTCACTCACTCACTCACTCACTCACTCACTCACTCACTCACTCACTCACTCACTCACTCACTCACTCACTCACTCACTCGATTCTGATTAATTAATTCATTAAATCGTTTCTCCCAACCCTCCCCTGCTTAGTATGGTTCTTGTCCTAGGCACTTCGTGGTGTAGGTTCAGCAGGTTTTAGCGGGGTACTAGAAAGACGATTTTTTTTGTCCCACAACATGGAGTTCATACATATGGCGGCTAACGCGGCACGAAGATGGTTTTTGGTTCAACTCGTGGAGTTGTAAAATTGAAATTTGTCAAGCTAAGCAGCAGTAGCTGTAACAAATGGACATGGAAAGACAAGAAGACGTGCGGCAGCCTAGCGTATCGCAGCAACGAAGAGACCTTTCGCGGAGTGCTATATAATTGAAAATTATAAAGCTAAGGGTTCCGGCAATATGGACTTTGAAATCCTGAAAGCTGCGACGCTCGCTTCGAAATCTACGATGCTAAAGGGCGACGATGTCACGACCGAAAAAATGCCTGGTAAAATGTTGCCTGGAGGAGGAAACAATGCCAAGGCGAATGAATGGAGTTTTTACCAACAGTCTGTTTCTCGCTATAGGTCAGTGTCTCTTGCCTTTTCAGTTCTTTACATTTTTGTTTCTCGTGCTACCCTTTCCTCGTTTATGCCTGCAAGGCAGGGCATATTTGTTAGGGATAGACTTGGCCTTGTTTTAGGAAAGTGTTGTAAAGTTCATAGTGTGACAAAGCAAACTTGGTTACATATTACAGTCGGAAATATAACCAATGTATAAGCCTTTGTTGTTAACGTAGCCATGTAAATATGTCTACTACGTGTCGCTTGGAATATAGAAAACTAGTTCTTGATATCCGTTTTAAAACATGTGGGAATATTAGTTCCTCACTCACTTCTTGAGGGGCACAGGGGTAGACTGATGAATTCGAGGGTGTAAAATAAAGTCTTTATCAAAGCTAACGGAGCTCGGGAGAAATTCCGGTGAATAGAAGGGTTGTAATGTTGTATTTTGCACGAACTAACAACCTACCCCATAACAATTTAAATTAATTTCCCTCCATAAAGTTTCAGATATGTATTAAATACAAAGCAATTATTCATCGTACAGTTTTGACATACTTAAACAGTTCTCCCCTTCGGCAGTTAAGCCACTGCTGTTGAATTAAATTTGATAACATGTTCTAAGAAATACAATAATTTAAAAACAACGCAAGTGTTGCGGCTCCGAGCGTTTGTTGAAACAAGACAAGATAGTTATTTTCGTAGCCACGCCAAAGTAATATTATGTCGTGTTTGGAGATATCTTTTTAGCGTGAGTATTTCTGCTATGCTCTAATGTCACGGTGCAGAGAACGGCATGTAGGTGTGTTAATTTTTGGCAAGATAAACCCATCACGTTTAACCCGAGACAATATGTTATTGTATTTAGCGCCAATTTCCACTAAAAAGCAATAAGAATTGTTAGATCTTTTTCCTAGGAGTAATATGCAAGAAGTGGAGTTCTTTTGTATTTGGTGAAATAACGTAATTGATCAAACAGAGATGTTTGGGAAGAACGCATGTGTTGTTGTGTTATGTAATTTTATGGGGGATAACAAGTTGTTAAGTGAATTTGTCATCATACTGTCACAGATGAAATCATGCGATTGTAAAACATGTAAGCTAAAAGTTGACCTTTAATGAAAGGGATAAGATTTGCTAGGGCTATCGAATGGTATTCGCGAGAATGTGAGGGGTTCTTTTATTTTTGCGAGGAAGAGCTGTGACATAGTTTATCTTGAGAGCAGCCGGAGCACTTTAGAAAGTACATGTAGAAGACTTGTAGAGATGGCGAGCAGCGAAAAGATTTTTAAATTTTTCTTTAGCTGATTTGTTTTTCTTTAATACAAAGAAAACGTTTTGCACACATTCCAGTAGCTTACAGCTTAAGCCTTAATTGTTTGATGCCAAATTACTTCAGGTGGCTTCACGCGAGCTTCAGTGTTGATAAAGGGTCGTGATGCGGGATTAGCTCATTCTATTTTCCGTGAAACGTGAATTTAGGAAATTATTCTTCCTGATTCGTGACCTGAAGGTTTTGCGTGATCCGTGAAGAACCTGAATTATTAACCGATATTCGTGATTTTACCACACAACTCTACGTGATTTTGAGACACAAGTTCTCCGAGTAGTTACAGTGCAGTCTATCGAGAGTGCCTTAGCCATGCTCGCGATTTTGCTTCCTACAAACGCTGTTGTTAATGTAAGAACAGGTCCTTAAAAAGAGTATCTTACTTTCTTATTCTCGTAATTCGGGAAAACGAAATTTATTTATCCGTGAACCGTGATCCTCTGTATTTTAGGTTCGTGAACCGTGCCAGAGACTTACTAGACTTCCCTTTACGACCCTCTTAAAATCTAAAGCTTTTAATCGAACATTGTAAACGGACCACGAGAAGATGGTAAATTGTTTTTTTGTTAGATATTATTTTTTATCAGTGCTGGCCTGATGGGCCGCTTGGCACATATGTAGACTTTGACTTCCACCGTCTGAGTTTCTATTTGCAGAACAAGTGCTTGTGCCAAACGTTTCCCATGAAAATCACTTGATTTTCATGCGAATGACCGTGCAGGTGACATATATTTTCATACCAATAGTTTCGCTCAAAGACTCGTTTTGCCACAGTGGCAAAAGCAAACTTGGCATTGGGCTATTCATCCATGAGCTGCTCAGGGAGCCTTTGATTTTAAATAAGCGATTACATTGTTCTTGCCTTGGAGTGAAAGGAATTTTTTAGATATACTGCTAAAATGATTCGTCGCTCGAACATTACTCCACGAAAAGTTTGGTATAGTTTACTGAACTGGTATTGTCCTTAACGTAACCTGGAATATCTGACAATTTCTTTAAGACAGCATCTGTTCATTCTTTCGTTTCTCACCAATGTGAAGTCCTGAGATATCGGGAGGAGGTGGAGGGAAATCTTCTTCCTCTTCAGTTTGTGACGGTCCAGTCACTATCACTCGCACCTCAGATACAGCATCTTGGACCTGACAATGGCAAATAAATAAACATTATATTTCATTATGTTTTCCCTCACCGTTACGTTGCGCATGACTTTTTGGTGGGCAATTTTTTGTTAGCATTAAAAATAGGACCTGGATAAAAGAGAAAGCACTCACTCCGTTTTTTTTTCCCATGGCTCCCCTTGCACGATTTTTTTCCAGCCGTTTTTGCTGTGCAGGATTTTTTTTTATATTGCCCAAACCCACCCCCACCCCACCCCTTCAAAAATGTATGGTCCGTCCTTGAACAATACTTTACGGTTGAGTTAGTTGAAACATAAAAATTCACACCTTTATATCTGTTCGAAATCATCTTACTTTGCGATAAAGAGAATAGAGATTCACTCGTAGCTTTTTTGTCGAATTGAATGCGTGTTCTTGAAACCTCCGCAAACATCGTCAAAATGTTTTACAATGCTAAACAAATCTCAAATTGATTATGACCTGTTGACCAGTTAAAAACCAGACAGGCTGGCATTATTCCAAATTACCTTCCTTGTAGACTCTCTTAACTTTCTCTGTGCTTTTCTGTCCGACGGATTTGTTGCAACAGCTTTCGCATCAATAACCAGTGGTGTGATACCTGTTTAACGTACATCACATCATCAAGTCGTTAAACAACATATTTTACAATAATCCTGCCTAGCTATAGTCTATTAGGGTCGTCACGCAACGCTTCTCCCCCACTTAGTGGGGGAGAAGCGTTGCGTGACTACCCCAGTAACGGCTGCAGAGGAGACCAGTCTAGCTATCAATTAACGAATAAAGGGAGCAAGTTTCTAAAGAAACTGTGGTGCTGCGTCGGTGGGAGTATTACAAGATAATTTGGTTTTATCAACTGGGTTGATAATGTGAATTGTCCACCGTAAAGAGATTCGGAAGCTAACGTTTCGAGCGTTAGCCCTTCGCTAACGCTCGAAACGTCAGCTTCCGAATCTCTTTACGGTGGACAATTCACATTATCAACCCAGATGATAATACCAAATTATCTAGCTATCAATTAGCTGCATGCGTCCTGGAAGTAACCACAAGACGCTAAAAGAAGTTCTTGTGGTTTCTTATTTTTGAGCTGCAATGTAAATAAAAAACTTACAGACTCCAAGATTTTCCTTAGCAGCAGCCATTTTCGCAGCATAGTCGGGATCTAATGAATTTTCCATCTCTGCTTCTGCAACATCCACGACTCTCTTGGCTCGCCGAGCAATGTTAGAGCTTTTTGAAATCACCAACTAACAAATATACAACAAAGATCAAGACATGTTTTATTCACAGATGAGAGGAAAAATTAAAAAGTACACCAATATAATGTAGTGACTCTAAACGAACTGTTCTTCTAAGCTTGAGTTTCAAACATTAATGCAGGGCTGTGTTCTAAGAGCGCCCGGGTGCCACAGGCGACTAACTTATGCCTCCGGGCGACAGTTAATTGCTGGGCACCCAGGATTTCATGGTGAGGAACATTTGGGCTCCTTGTAACTTTTCTTAGACCACGGCCTTGCAATGCAACAATAATATTATATTAGCGCAAGGTAATTACCAAATGAAAATCAGAAACCTCAGAACAAAGCTACATAAGAAACAACCACCAATAAAATAAATTCACATGTTCGCAATTTCTATGATTTCTTCATACCTGGGGATTCCCTTGTTCCATTGCTGCATTGCACATTTCTGCATCACGATTTATTGCCTCTTCTGAAAATAAATGTTTGAGTTAACTATTCTAAAAAATTTTTTAACCAAATTTAAACATTATGTTAAAGACGAGCAGAAAGAAAAGAACGTAGCTTCCATCATCTTTTTCCTGGCTCTTTTTTTTGAAACTTTTTTTTGAAAATTAGACTGTGTTCCGCAAACTTTAGTAGAAATGGCTTTGATTTTCACACTCAATTTCATGTAGACCTTATTGGCACACACTTGTGGGGCTTGGAGATAGGTTAACAGAATACGTAAGACAACAAAACGCAGCTTTGAACACACTAGAATTGATTGAATTCATACAACATACCACAAGCTTCGATGAATTTCGCAGTGTCTGTGGCACTGTCCACCAGGTTAGTCAGGCCTTTCATTTTGTCTTTCCACGTGTCGCAGATAGCTTGAAAATGGACCGACACAGCAGGCACATCTCCAGGTGAATGTTTGCCATAATCCAACAGAATCTTAGCCACATGAGACACTTGTGGAGTCAACTCTTTCAGCTGCCAAAGAAAAAGTCAATGTTTTCAATAACATCAAGGGGTATATAGTAACTGTGCTTGGCAGGAAACGAAAGCTCGTTACCAGCACCTATTCCGCTCACTAGAATACTATTATTCCTTTGCTACATTCTACAGCAAAACACACTGGCTGCATGAAAGACTAATAAACAATATTAGCCGGCAGACCCGACAGCAAGGAATCTAGAGACTTTTCAAGACATTCAAGACAACCTGGGGTTATGTCACCTGATAAAACTTAGAGATTCACTTAATACCATAAAATCAAAGAAGACCAAACACTATACACGTTTTGCTGAAAGAATGCGACCATCAGTTAACTATTAGGGGTGACATGTGGTCTTTCAAAAACTCTGGGTCTCAGAATTTTAGTTGAATTCCGCGGCTCTCTTTGCTATGGTCTCGTATTTTTTAGAGGTCGCGTGCTTATCGCAGTCTCGATTATTTTTTCACGAAAAATGCTAACGAAATCTCGAAGTCCCTTAGTTGTGTTGAATTTTTCCCCCGAGAAAACGTCAATCCTCAATTCCCCTCAATTGTCTGAATACAGTGCCACGTCATTTGGACGCTAGAAAAACACCTAGCTAGTTATACAAATAGGATATCATGAGGTGGTGTTTTGGGCCTTCGAAAGATGGTTAACGCTAACCGGCCCAGGATTAAAAGTTAGTGTAGTGAGGACTCTGATTTTTCCTTTAAATCGGAGGAAATGTGCAATTTTTTCGACAAACGTGGATATCCTGCCTCTGTTGTTCAAGCAGGCCAACATCACGCCCAACAAATTTGATCGGCAGTCAGCACTACAAACGTCTCAGAAGGAGAATAATAATAGAATTCCATTCACCCTCACATTTCACCCTCACAACCACGCAGTAAAATCCATCATTCTCAAAAACTTTAAATTACTTCAAAATGATCCCGATACTGGTAGAATCTTTTCGCAACCGCCATTAATTTCATTCGAACGCGACAAAAACATAGGTAACTTTTTAGTTAGCAGTGCATTCAAAACGAGTGAACAACCTGGAACTTTTAAATGTGCACGCGCACGATTCAAAACATGTCCTTTCATTTACAACGTTGAGAAATTGTCGGGACCCAAGCGATCCATTAAGATCACAGATCATTTTACCTCTACCTCAGCCTATGTCATCTACTGTATAACTTGCACTCTTTGCAAAAAGTTATATATCGGCGAAACAGGTAGACGACTAGGCGACCGATTCCGAGAACACTTTCGCGACGTAGAGAAAGACGATAAAGACGCTTCTAAATCGGTCGCTAGACACTTTAATCTGCCGAATCATTCTAAGCAACATATGGCAGTCTGCGGCCTCTCCCTATATCAAGGAAGCACAGAAAGCCGCAAAACTCTTGAACAAAAAGTTATTTTTCAAATCGGCACTCTTAATCCTCACGGTATCAACGAACGCTTTTCATTCAACTAATTCATTCTGTTGTTTTTCACGTTGCCAGGCACCAACCAATAGCGTAGCTCCATATTTCTGTATATAAACCACACACAACCCACAATTCCTTGATTCGCTCCGACGAAGGGCTAACGCTCGAAACGTCAGCTTCCGAATCTCTTTACGGTGGCCAATTCACATTATCAACCCAGTTGATAAAACCAAATTATCTTAAAAGTTAACCAACGTATTAATTTTTCTTGTTTAAAAATGTTTTTCACTGCTTATGTTTTGGGTAGTTTTAGATTATTCAAACTCAAAACTCAAGGATAAACAATATAAACAGAAAAACTCACCAAACAGCAAATTTAAAATCAAAATTCTCGCTGGATTAGCTTAACCCTGGATTAGCTTAACCGGGCTTTGAACAACCCGGTCCAGGTCGAATTTCCAGTTCCAGATACTCTCGGTCTAGTAAATGAAAAAATTCAAGATGTCTCGAGCTCGCAAAGGAAAACGCAAAGGTTCGCAGTCACCATTCGCCACCCTTATTCGTACTTATTGACAACTTAAAACCGATCAACTAAAAACGTGACGTACGATGGAAATATCACAAATTGTTTAGAGTGTAGGAGATTCTATAACATAGCTATGTGCTAGCGCGCACTCTGATTGGCTAATTTTTTTATGAAAAAGAAATGGATGGTTTATAGAGATGGTTCAGGCTGACGTCATTGTCGGTGAAATTTCTTGCCAGCAAAAGATTTTTCTCGCAACTTTTTCGGAGTAAAACTTGACTTTAGCTGTTACTAATGGCTAGTGTTATCCAACATTTGAGTCAGGGTTTCTCGATGACTTTGAAGATTTTGAAAACGTGTCTGAAATGGTTGCAGAAACATCGGAAGCGTCGAAAGATCAACACTGCGAAAGTGTCACCGGTGAAAACAACACATGCACGTGCACGTGCAAAGTCTATGCACGAGAAAACAACACGTGCACGTGCACAATTTGCAATTTGATCAGTGCAGAAAAAGCGACTTTTCAGCGTGAAAAACGTAAATAACCAAAACAGAGCTATATCGACTTTAATTCACACATACATATCTGTGATCAACTTCTCGTAGCTAGTACTATGAGAAATAACTGCAATCTGAAAGAGAATTTACAAGTATAATGAGATCAAGGCTCTCGGTGGAATATTTACCTCCTCGGCATTTTGTCGTATCTGATCCAAGAGTCTCTTGTTGGTATTTCCTCCAGCGTTTGCCAGTTGAATTGCAGTGTCGGCGACTTGATTTGCTTGGTGTTCAAAGGCACCGGCCTTAGCTTCAAACTCAGCTTCGCGTCCTGGCGCATCTGTCCAAATGACATTCAATACACAAATTGTAATGCAATGTGAAATCCTGATTTCTCGAAGCTCCCTTTAATTTGGCCGAATGCCGTTACCTTGATTTTTTTAACTGTTATTTCTGTCCTTGATATCTTGAACTCCCAATATCTCAAAACAAATTTTGTTTCCCTTAGATGTTTGTTAGTCACCGTGTGATAAAATTACTATTTTTGGCAGAAAATACTCCCCATAGTTAATGGGAAATTTAGAACTTAGACATTTTTGTCAGTTATTGGCACAACCTGATCAGAAAGCATTTCAGAGTCATAAAATTTGAATCTAGTGAATTACACATAGCTCTCACGAGGCTCCAACAGCTCAGTGAAATTAAAAACCATCTGAATTCTGTGGATCAATCAGCTAAGATTGCTTGAAAATGGATTACTATCTCAAGGAACAGAAAAGTTGCTCATTACAAATGAATTTCACCTGGTGGAGCCCGTGCTGCTTTCTCCAATTGCTTCAGATTTGTTGTGGTGTCCATGAAATCTTCTGCAACTTGTGCAACGACTGCATTTTGTAGTTTGTTGTTCAATTCCTCTAGCTTTCTCTCAATCTTTTGAGCAGTAGCAGCTGCCTGGGGAGAATTTCCCTGTGAAATAGATTTCATTGGTCAAAACTCTTTTTCACAACTATCAGCAAAACAATAGTAGAAGGATTGACTGAATTGGGACAGGTATCTAGTGGTGCTGCCATTTGTAACATGTTTTTGTGTACATTAATTTCCAGAATACATAAACAATAGGCTCCATTTTGCACGGAAATATGCTCAGATATTTGTCCATGGATATTACCTGTTGAGAAGTGAGCAGTTTTCCGAGAGCTTAGCTTGAGGAAACTGTGAGCTTTGAAGTACAGATAAAGTCCAAGGACAAATACCTGAGCATACATGTATTTTCGTGCCAAATGGAGGCTATTGTGTTTGTTACCCTTCAAATATTTTTTGCAACATGCACGGTTTTGAAAATTGGGGAATATCCAAGTGATATATTCAGTCACATGACATGTTTAGACCAATTGCATGCAAGCAAAAAGTTTTGATGGATTACAACTAAACATAGAAGTTGATATCCTCTCCCATCAGACAAAACCCTCCATTATTTTATAATACTCCTAACCCATATAGATGTCCCCTCCTGAAATAGCACTCCTCCTACGAGATACTGGCACTACTAGTCAACAATCTCCTCTCTTGTAGCTATTATACTCCTCCTCGGATACAATTGTGCTCCTCCCCACAGATAACACCCCCTTGATGCATTTATACCCCTAGATACCAGTTTTCCTCATGCATTACGTCCTCCCCCATAACTAATACCCTTTGCCCATAGGTGCCAGTAACCCCCTAGAATAATGATACCTACCTAGATAATATACCAACACATACATAATATCCTAACCTCATGTTAGCTAGTACTCGCCTCCCACAAAGATTAATACTGATTCCCACAGATCCTACAATTACATGCACCACACTACACACATCCCTCCAATTTATCAAAGCTACAAAACAAAATGAAGCAAACCTACCATTCCTCTTCTCATCATATCAGCAAGTTCCTTGGTAAGTTGATCAAGTTCATCACAAATCTGCAAAATTACACTCCTTTCTGGACCAGAGCATTTATCTGCTACTGCACGACCCTCATCAATGCATTCACGAATGGCCCGTTCACCTAACCAAGTGACATATTAATTACTATTAGAAAATAACCCAAAGCAAATATGCATGCTGATCGGTTTAAAGTTCTACTATGATCAAATTCTCGATATCCATTTTTTTACATTTTCGCACACAATAGGTGTGTCCAAGATATTTTGCCAAATTTCAATCTATTACGAACAACAGAACTCATGTTTTTTGGACCTTTATTTCTGAGAATTTACGGCCACCATTAATTTTCCTTGTTCCAAGTCTGGGTTGAGAATTGGAGAAAATGACGTCATTTTCTCAAAAATACCACACAGGTTGAAATTATAATAACAAGTAGTATAGCAGTTCGCATAAGAATAACAAAAGCTTTGGCTCATAAATTCGTGCAATTTTCTACATTTATTGTTATTATAATTTCAACCTGTGCGGTATTTTTGAGAAAATGACGTCATTTTCTCCAATTCTCAACCCAGACTTGGAACAAGGAAAATTAATGGCGGCCGTAAATTCTCGGAAATAAAGGTCCAAAACACATGAGTTATACTGTTCGTAGCATATTGAAATTTGGCAAGATATTTTAGAAAGACCTGTTCTGTACGAAAATGTAAAAAAATGGGTATCGAGAATTTGATCGTAGTAGCACTTTAAAACTGCGTTTCTATGACTCGATAGAAACGCAGAACTACCATGAGCTGTTGACGTAATGATGGCGCGAACAAAGAGAATTTACATTTTGATGATCGAAGTAAACAAGTTGTTTTTCTTTTTCTCCGTTGTGGTATTTTCTAAAGGAAATAGAAAACATGTTCTCCGTGTTCCTATCAAGTTATAGAAACACGAGTGAAAGTTTGGGAGAACTTGAAAAAGCTGTGGAAACACTTGCCTGCAGCTCGTGTTCCCACAGCATTTCTCGTTCTCCCAAACTTTCACTCGTGTTTCTATAACTCGATAGAAACACGGCACACGTTTTTTATTTCTTAAATAAATGATCCAAGAAATTAAAAAAAACCTTTCATAACATTCTTCAAGTATTTTCAGCAGGGACACTTGTCTAGTTCCTGAGGATCAGAGCTGCAATGCAATATGTAGCAGACTTGGACAACTGTACATGTGCACAGGACACCTACCTAAACCAGTCGGGTCTGATGATGGATTGTTCATCCACTGGTGTACCTGATCCATCTTGCCAACAAAGGTGTTAGCTGGTCTACGCACACCAGATTGCTCTTGTTGCAATATGGCATGTTGCATTTCTGAATTTAATCCTTCAAGCTGCTGGGCAACTTCCTTGTTAAGTCTTTGGCCTTCTGGAGATGTTCCCTTGGGAAAGAATTTTAAAAGCATCAATATGTCATCCCTCAAGCAATGCAATGCTTACAAATATAACACAAGATTTGCTGGTAACCTCAATTTTTTAGGCCAACAGTCTCGACTAATATTGGTAAATTAACCTGTAGGTGTTCTGGCTCAAAGATTTGGGAATCTAAAACTCTCAGAATTAAGTGTTTGCCCAATAATATCTTTAAGAAAGAGTACAAATGCCTGATGCACGTATTGAATGATTTTGCTGCTGCCATGTTTTACTTTGCTGTTTGGTTTTGCTATTTTACAAGTGTGAATGCAGTGTGTGCATGTTGTGATGTATGTAGATCTATATGTAGCTTAGCTGAATAATTTTTTTTTTGTTGCTATTTACTTGACCATGGCTGTGGCCAACCAGAAAGCTCTTGCCACTTCGGCCACTGCTCACATATAAATTATATTTCCTTGCGGCTTTATATTTCTTAACTTTCTACTATTTTCCTTACTTAAGGGGGCTCGATAGTCAAAAAGACCTTTGACATGAAAATGCAACTAAATTAGACAAAACCAACATCATGACACTAGTTGCTATGAATGATGACAAACACAATGATGTTTGGGTGTCTTGTTGCCATGGTAACAGTACAAGCTTTGGTATGGTGTCTCAGACGGTGCTTTCCTTGTAGCAGTAACTGAGAGAAAACGATAAGTCACACAGGCAAGAAACCATTTTTTGCAGATTACATTTAGATTGGTCTATGCAATCAACTAAAATGGCTGGCTGGCATTCAATACTTGCAGAGAAAAAAAATCTGGAAAGTTGAAATTTGCAAAAACAGACCTTTTTGGACAATACACAGCACCAGTGTTTCGCCTGCTGTAGCAAAAGAATTTGCCAGATAAGCATTATTTTAGTTCATTGCATAGAGTGTTCATCAACCTTCAGCCTGAGGCCCAGAAAGCTGGAAATATTAAAAGCATGGAACATTAAGGATGTCCCTAGCTACCTTTTCCATGCACGTCTGAACATTCGAAACTGCATAGGGTTGAGAAAAAAATTCTCCAGGCTTGGTCTTATCATTTCTGTAAGCAATTCTAGTGCAGAAGTATTTGTTTTGCACTGAAACAGTGGAGGAAAATAGATGGCAGCACTGTGCTCTTTCTCCGAAAATGTAGACAATAGATATTGCAGAAAAACTACATACCGGCTGCAAAACATTACATGGATTTCATGCAAATCTTACCTCACAAGCAAACAGTCTGGACACATCCTTCATTAACTCAGTCATTTAATCACAGGGAAATCACTACAAAACAACTCTTCTGCTTCCAACTCAACTGGAAAGTTCGGCCAAAAAAGTCCAGCAAGAGCTTAAATAGTTAAATAGCTCTCAACCAAGTAGCCATTAGAGTGTTCTTTGAGCGGGAAAGACCTACCTCCAACCAAATGGATATTTTTATATAAGTCTCTGACCAGGCTTCAAATAACACACTAAAAGTTTTCCAGTCACTTCCACAATTGATTGAAACTTCCATATCTGCCAGTTGAAGCCTGGTGAGACAAGGCTCATTTGCTTTTTGGCCCCTTGTCCATGAATAACAAACTGCCAGTAGCTGCAATCGGGCATCTGGTCGAAGTTTCTCACATTATACATACATACATTACTTTCTTTACCCTCGGATTTTAGAGTAGCTTATGCAGCTAATATCTCCGAGCATTTGAGAGATAGACCACCACACCGGGAACTACGTCCCCTACTCTACATTCACAGTGCCAATAAACAGTTCTTTGGAATTGGCAAGGTTTAAGCCATCTCAGCCCTTAATGATGAGCTCTGGCACCAGCAAATGTCCCAAAATAATGAAATTTGGTTCAATTTTTGCCCCAAATTACATTAAAGCTACACACGATTCTGCCGAACCGAAAGTGAATTATAATGAGCTGAGTAAGGTCACGTGACCAGCTGCCATCATACATTAAATATGCATGCCAGACCCAGTCCCTCAACCAAAACATGTGCAGAAAAATAGAGCTTTTAAATACCCCCCTCCCCTCCTCAAGTCAGGCAAAATCTTCAGATTTTCATATATGTACTTGACTAGCGAGCCACCTTAACCAATAAATTGTATTAAAAATGCCCTATATAGTATAAATAAAAGAATTGAATAGTTAGCTGGGGGGCTTGATGCCCCTAATGTTAGCCACATGCATGGACTACATACTGAGATGAATGGGTTCAAAACTGTCTAATCTTCAACAAACTACTCCGCTATGAAAAGCAGTGCCAGCACATGATGATACATCTATATCGACTTGCAGAGGATTTTCTGCTAATCTACAGACTTCAAAGAACTTGTTTTGTTGTCAGGCTGCAATTTAAACTCAAAATTACAAACCCTTATCTAGTCTGTGTGCTTAATTGACTTTAATTAGTTAGGTGTCCCTAATTAGCTACCAGTATTCGATATTTATTCTGTATTCTGTATTCTGTATTCTATAGTTAAATAGAAAGTTTTTATTCATTCATCACTTTCAAAATCATTTGAATTATCTCTAACATAGCTAAAACAATTTCATAATGTTCACTTACATTTCCTTGCCTTCTCAACTCTGCCAAATCCCCCATCAGCCGATCAAGATCATCACACACCTTTCTTATTCTTCCTTTATTAGGTCCCTGGCTAGCATCAGCAAATTTACGACCTTGTGCAATGCACTCTCTCACAGCCTTCTCACCTATCCAAAGAGAACAAAGATTAGTAAACATTACTAAAACTAGCTAAACTAAACAGCTGCATAAATTAGCCCTTAGAATGGTTAGTATTCTTCGAATAACTTAATTAGACCCAGGCCCTCGCGGCTCATCAGCTGGTTTTCTTGACAGCACTAGTTGTCACTTGATATCTTCGTCAGTTCGCTCGTTCGCTCTCCCGTCTATTTCAGCACCCTCCCTCCCTCCCTCCCGGGGATCTCCTCTTGAGGCCTCAGGTCCTCTCACTCGTTCAATAAACAGGCCCAAACGGATTCACTTGTGGTTGATGTCTCTGGGTGAGTGGGAGGGAGATCAGGGGGATAATTAAAAGACAATTTTCAGTAACAGCTTGCTCCACAATAAACTATATAATAGTTGTGCCCTGGCTAGCAGCTTCAAATAATAATAATAATAATAATAATAATAATTTATTTACTTATAACGTGCAAGTATCAACATACATTTTCACCTGCGCGAAACTAAATTCATTAAAAAAAAAAACTAATTACAGGTATATAATATAACTAATAACTAATAATAACTAATTAAAATTATATGAATGACATAAAAATAAAAACTGGCCTTAGTATCTAAGGAAGAATTGTATATGTCGTGTAAACAATTAAAATATTTAAGAAAATGCTTCTCTAAAAAGTTACGTCTTAAGTGCTTTCTTAAAAGATGGTAAAAATAATGAACTTCTAATATTAAATGGTAGATTATTCCATAGTTTTGGAGCGGCGACTTGAAATGCGTGGTCTCCAAGAGTAGTATAAGTTTTCACTTTTTCTATTTCTGATAATAAGTTGTCACTATTTGACCTAAGGTTGTATTTTCCAGGCTTCTTAAATTCAATTAACTCTTTGATATAATTAGGGGCGTGCCCATGAACAGCCTTATACGTAATTAAAAGAATCTTAAAAGAATAATATGCGTTCACGAATAGGCAGCAAATGAAACAAAAGATGAAATTTCTTTACCAGGGGAAAGTTGCAGATGAAGTGAATTAGAATTGATAGTTTTACAGTACTAATTGAAACCATTGTCACCACACATTCAGGCTGTTGTCCTCTCAGGCCAGAATATGGCCAAACCTTAACCCAATGCTCCACCCCACCCACTAGTAGACAGTTAACCCAATGGCCCACCCCACTCTTACCTAATCCTCCAGCTGATTCTGTTGGTGTGCTGACCCATTTCATGGCCGGCCCCATGTTACTGTCAAAGAGAGACGCAGCTTTCTTCATGTCATTCAAGGGGTCGTCCCCTCCTTCCTCTTCATATGTGGTGTACTGTAATACTCGGATGATTTCACTGATCTCAAATGATATCTTGCCAACAACAAAATTTCTGTATTCCTGAGCTTCTGCAATGTTTTGACCTCCTGCAAAGAGCATTTTGCCATTAAATTCTATAACGAATAGTTTACTATACTGACCTTAACAATACCATCAACTCAAGATTTCCAAGTATCAGAGTCATTTCAACAAACTTGCAAAGACAAGCTGGTTGATGGTGCTTAATTCTCACTTAGTTTCACGGGGGAGATCCAGGATTTTCAAGTGGGGTGCAGTGGCTGGTAAAGTACCTTGAGGTTGCAGCCAATCAATGGGGTGACAATTGCAACCTGACTGAAAACCTTTCCACTAGAAATACTAGCAATGCCACAAAGAAAAAATAAAAATGAGGAGCCTGTCCAAAGAGTTTGCCTTTATTTCTGCTATAATATTCACAACCATTTTCAAATTTTGTATGTTTTGCTTCTCCAAAGGAGGGTGGTAGGCCACCCCAGTCACCCCCCTCCCCCTAAATCCACCCCTGTTTTTAACTCTACTGTGGCAAATGCACATGAAGTTCATTGAGGTACCAAAAGTTACAATGGAGACAACAAATTTAATGGCCACTGTCAAGCCCTTCCAAATACAACAGATACATTTAAAGCTAAAAGTGTTAAATTTATTATTGTTAATAGGATAATGCAATGTACATGCCAATATATTTCAACATGCACTCTGACTGACAAATAGATAAAATTAAGATCAAAGTGTTAAAAAAACTTGCTATGCGGAATTTTTTGTGGATTGGGCAATGGGAATTACTTGGTATAATTTCCTGCATAAATCACCGGTCATTAAGTGGATAGACTATACACTCACTCACAGTAATTGATAGATTGGATTGTTATAGAAACCAAATAAATTTTCCAGCACATCCCACTGTGTTACAATTTGTTACCTCTTTGCACAGTCAAAGCGTAAGTCTTGATAGCATTGATTAACTGTGTGGTCATGACTTTTACGGTATTCAAGGATTTCTTCAACATCTCAGCATGAACTTGGTGAGTCAACTCCTCAATGCGGGCATCAACCTTTTTTGCCATTTCAGTCATTCCAGGTGTTAGGTTCTTGACAAATGTCACAAGCTCTTCCATACTTTCCACAATCTCAGCGACAGAGAGATATTCCAGAACTCCTCTACACACCTGTAAAATTTTGCGCACCTCTGCTTCGTCGAATGTCAGAAGTAATGCAGATGTACCAGAAAGAATTCCTGAAACAACACCACGCAAGAAAGATATTACATGTAAATCGTGTTGGTAGTGAAAATAATTTTTATATTAGCATGCCAATTCCAAGGAGGTCCCTCTTTATATCTGTTTTTCTTTTTATTGTTCAAGTCTTTCAGATTTTCAAACAAAGGTCTAGGTGTCTCAGCAAGCCTCGGATTTTGTCATTAATCAAAAACATCATTTCAGACAAAAATTAGTTCTGTCAAGGGATTTGTAGGTTATCATTCACTTCACAATAAAGAGCATCCAGGTATTTAGAGCATTTTAGACTGCCGACAGTCTGTTTTTCTCCCAAAATTTTGCAAGGATTATGAGGCCAGAAGCTAAACTCTAAGAAGGATTGGGACAAGGAGTGTGTGTATACTACTGAAATTGAATGGATTAGTAATCTTAGTAGAACACCAGAGCTTAAGTTTAGAATAACTATTACCTCTGGCACCATCAATTAACTTCTTGCGAGCTTCAGATGAAAGAGGATCTCTTCTCAGAATCTGAGAGGCTTCCACAAGAAATATTGAGGATTCCTCAACTCTTTTAAAGGCAAGTGGCATTTCTTGTTTGAGGATTTGATCTTTGCTGGATGAAGCTGTTTCTCTTCCCACCTAAATGAAGAAAACAATAAAATATTATTGCCTCACTTATAATATACTTACAACATCTGATCTAGTAATAAGACACAAAGTGGTTGGCTGCATGAAGAACTTTTAGAAATTAAAAAGACTATAGACATTTCATGACCTGTTGCTGTTATACATGTCACCTATAGCAATATCACTGGTTCCTAATGGACAGTTTGTGAAAGAAATGCTTCTGACAGTGTCAAGACAGATATATAATATTATTAAACCCTGGCCACGATCGTTAATCTGAGTCCTGAGGTAAAACACTTTTCTCTATCAGTGTCTGTAAATGGCAAATTGTTAGGGGCAACCTGCCAATTATGGATAACAATTCACATTATCCTGCAAATTATGGATAAGAATTCCAGTCTTGAGCTGTGTGAGTAGAAACACCTCAATCATATATCTATTTGACTTGTGTAATAGAAATCAAACTTTGGAAAGCACTCACAGAAGGAACATTAGTGGCTCAGCCCTAATCTTGAGCACAGAGCTGTCTTTGAAGCCTAGGTCTTATAAGTGGTAGTTTACTGTATTACAGGTGACCTTATCAAGACCAATGACATGTTATTACAACAACTGAACCACTGATAGCAAAATAACAAATTCTGACCTTGACAAGATTTTGGACAGCTGCTCCAACAGCTTGTACTGGGTTAGCCAAGTCTGGCATGGCTTTGCCATCTTCAGCTTCTTCATGAAGAATAATTAATGTGGAGACCTAAATATTGAAGTTATTTTGATATCAAAAGCAAAACATAACCAAAAAATTATTAGAATTTAAAAATTACATCCACAGCAACTTTCAATAATGGTTGTAAGAAATACAAAATTATACAAAAAGAATTATTCTCATGAGAAATTGTTAATGGTTAAATTTAAGACAAACAATACAGTATTGCCTTTAAAGAAATCTTGAATAGTAAATGTTTCAAAATTAAAGCTGGCAATTAAGCAATGACCTTTTGTTATTGTAACAACATTTGCCTTTTAGCTGTATTATCTACCACTTGAACATAAATCCCCTAATGATTTTAATCACCTTAACTGGCTATGCTTTGTTTAGGAACAAATTTTCTGACAGTAAAAACTTGTGTTACATAAAAATTTTCACTCTCTAGTAATCAACAAGCTATAGGTAAAAGTTAAGATTTCACGAATCAAAATATTAAGCTTACGTTTCATTCACACCTCCAAGCCTAACCTAATACAATTGGCTCGACAAATTAATTAGGTCCATACAACATGCCGGTAACACCCTGTAATAAGCCAAAATTTGGTATTGATTCAAAAATTTGTTCAGTGCATAAATCTGTGATCGCCCATCTGCATTCAACTTGGTCCCTTGGAAATCCCGATCAAGGATTCGTGTAAACTTCGTGTAAAAGAACACTCAATTGGTTCGAAATATTGTTACTTTGAATAACAATAGACTCTGAGACCCTGAAAAAGTAACCAAAGATTTAGCTCACGAAAAGTATTTAACTAAGAATTCTCAAAGTTTATCCCTGCCACCAGCCATCTTACAGTACGATGAACTTTGCTTCTCACAGCTTTGCGATGCAAACAGGCAGAAACCAGAGAAACGTGCCGGCGGAGCAAATTTTACAGTAGCCCAATTTTTTTTTCTGTCACGGTGCTCGAAAACCATCGGATTGTTTACACTATTCGTGGACAAAAATTAAACACAGGACCTCGAGATCAAAGCTTCGAGACATTCCTTTGCAAGAAAAGATTTAAACTAACAAAGGATTCTCGATAAATGGTATTCGACGAACAGTTGATACGGTTGTCAGGTCTAAATATCTTGCATATCATGCACACAAGATCTGTCCATTACAGAGAAGAACATATTTACTGTACCTGCTGGGCTACAGGCTCCAATATTGACTCGATGGTTTTAGTGTGGAACACGGGCATTTTCAGTGCTCAAAAGCTGATTCCGACTCCAGTGTTGGCAGAAACAAAGTAAAAGGGAAATTCTTCCGAGAGAAATATTCCGAAAGTGAACACACCTTGGAACACCCAGCCCCGCACAAAAATGTCCAAGTCGGGAGACACGACTGCGTTATTCCCAGGGGTCGGTACAGCGGATGTAGCCATTACTCGTCTCAGACTCTCGCATTAAACTCTCAGAAACAAAGAGCGTCAAAGATGGCGGACGAAGATATGGAAATAGATAATTTTTCCGAAGGAAGGCCTGAATCGGCCAGTGATTTCGCGGGTGATGATGAAAATGAAAAGGTAGTTTGGCTACAGTAGTCTTTCTTTTTCAATGTAGATGTTTTTGGGGAATGGTATTTGAGATAATTGATTGTTATTTGTACTTATTTAACCTAATTGCACATAAACTTTGACAGGTTGAGAACAAAAATTATTCCAGGCTTGGGAATCACGACAGAAAAACTTTGTGCAAAGAAGAACTATTTGAACCAAATTTCATCACTTTATTTTCTTGGAATCCTCTGCTGGTTTTTGATTTTATTTTTCCGTTGTGGACAGAGGCTTTCAGTTAATTATCAACTTATAAGTCGTATAAGAACACATGCTGTAAAGCAAAGCTTGAAGGAAATATGCGACTTTGTTTACAGATGCCCATAGGAATGCATGTAGTGGCCTTTTCAGAAAAGATTGATTATTCACTGAAGGGATGGCTAAATATACAAAGTATCTGTATTTGTGAAATCCACCCAATGGAATGTGAAATCCACCCAATGGAATGTTATTTTTGAATCTACAGTACACGGGGTTATATTCTTTAAAATATATTGGAATTGATGAATAAATCACCAGATGATTTATGAGCGCTTTAACTTGTCCCTTTAAATGAGCTTTAAGCAGTGAATCATTTTGAACAAGGTTGGACAATGTAAACAAACATAGCTTGATATGTTTTCACATGTTTGTTTATTTATGTCAACTTGGTGAACGGTTTGTTTTTCATTGATATGTTTTGATATGGTATAATATTTCATGGTTCTACAGGCCATTGTCATATTCTGTACCAAATAAAATTTTACTTTAACTAGTTATTCAAACCAACTTGCACTGTGATAACTAACTACAAAGTTACAAAGATCCCAAAAAATGTCTCAGCTCTGCCTACTCATTACTGTATGTACACCTCTGTAGATGGATGCATATGATGCACTGGAGAGTGAGCCTGAGATAAGAGTGGATCGAAGCCTGACAGACAGTGACTTACTGATTGCATTGGCTCAGGTGTCTGAGAATAAACACATGATGCCTGGAAATGGACACATCAAACCTGACCTGAATATGAGCTTAAATAGCAGTCTTGGTAGCCTTGGTAGCAGTCTGAACAGTAGTGGATTGCTTGTTAGTAAAGGCAAGGAAAGTACTGGCTCAGTGCCGAGGAAATCAGCCCGAGGAAAGCGAAAACTAGACAGCAGTCAGCAACTGTCTTCATCTAAAAAATCAAAAAGGTGAGTGCTAATGTTATTGACAAAGTATTTCCCAGAAAAAAGTCAATAATTTGATTGACATTTTATTAATACCAGAATCAAATGGCTAATTCCCTCTATGAGACACAGCTGGAGGGAATCATGGTAGTTGTATTTATAAAAATAGATAATCAGCTCAAGATGCCCTGCAGGCACATCTCATAGAGGGAATTGGGCATTAAAATAGTACACAATAGCAGCTTGTACTCAAAATTGTGAGGTTAAAGACTGGTACAATGATGTTTAGGATAGTGGTATTTTTCTTTTTTTGTTAGTGACGTACCTCCATCACAGAAGCTACCTCCACATGGTTATCCTTTAGAACATCCTTTTAACAAGGTTTGTACCATTTTGAGTTTATTTCTGAGTAACAATAAACATCTTTTAGGGGCACTTATAAGTTTTTTAATATACATTTACAATGTTGCCTGAACATATTTACCCATCAGGAGGGGAAGGGCAAAATATTTTATCTTTATATCAGGCACAATGTCCTTTATAAGCCAAGGATTATAACCAGTTATCTTTGATGATATGAAGTAAGAGAGGGGGATATGGCATGGTTATATATATTTGAATACAAGTCAGCCCTCACCATCCTCTAGTTCTATTCCCAAGTTCTTGAAATGTAGTTCCTCCTGTCTGATTCCAGTAGGAGAAGAGGTGGTATAATGGTTAGAGCTCTGGACTCCAGACTGGGTAGTCTTCTTTCTTGTCAAAATGTGCTACCGGTAGTTAATACTGCCTTCATAGTACATGAATATAGGTATCAAGTATTTTTCACATTTGTTCCAGGATGGCTACAGATATATTTTAGCAGAACAGGACTCAAATGCTCCCTTAGCAAACATGGACATGGAGTTTTGGGCTGGAAAACCCATCCCTGGAGATCTTTACAGAATTAAACTGCACAAAGAAGTTCTTCTGTCTATGAACGATAGAGGTTTGTAGAAATGTCTGCAATGCCCCTTAAAATCTCAGCAATTCAGCTGCATACCCTATTTATGCATGTCTATTAATGGAGTTTAACAACAGAATCTTTAAATTGGTTGGCCAGTGCTAAGTTACTTTGTTTGGTTTAAGTTTGCCTGAAAATTTGTACTTAATTAATAATGATAACAAAAATTGATACAAGTACAAGGAAATTAAAAATCAGTGGGTTTAAAAGCTTCAAGCAAAAAATTCACTGTATCCTATAGCCTACTAGGATTTGTTATCTTGTTCAACAAAGTTCATTTCGGCAAGAGCCTAATGCCTTGACTGTATATTTTGATGTTTCAGCTCCTCAACTGAAGTTATCTGATGATAGATTATCAGTCACAGGAGAGAAAGGTTATTGTATGTTACGAGCCACTCATGGTATGTTATATTGATATTATTGACTGCGATTACCAGTTGAGTTAGGTGTGACAAAGCTTTAGTAATGAAGTTTTGGCAGACAAGCTGCCACTGGAAACGGAGCTAGTTGCCCATTCCATTGAACATTTTGTTATCCAGAAACCCAAGAGAATTACTTGATTGAATTTTACTTGGTTTGCCACAAGTCTAGTTGTTAGCCAGTTGTGTGAGTAACAAAATACAAAAGCAGACACTTCTAGTTTGTAGCAAACCAAACTATTACTGTACAGCTAGCCTGAAAGAGTTTGAGATACAGCTGCTGTAATTTGAAACTGTCTCATTTATTTTTTTGCAGGAGTGTCCAAGGGTAATTGGTACTTTGAGGTGAGGAACATAAAAATTTAAGTTTTTTTTCATCTGACATTAAGTAAATAATATTTTCATGTATCTAAATGCTTTGACTGATATTTTCTAGGCTACAATGGACTTACCTTCAGACACAGCTACTAGGATTGGATGGTCACAACTGTATGGTGAGAATTAACTTGTTATCGATGTTGTTAGTCAATAAGATAACACAGCTAGGTTATATGTAGGCGTGCATCGTAACTCAATGATGCATGATGGTGGCTTGAGCAAAGTTAACTTTCTTTTGCAAATTTCCATTGGCAATGCTATGAAACTATTGATTCATGCTTTAGTGTAAATTGAGTTATGATGCACTTGGGAGTTTGGAGAGCTTTCAAGAAGCGAGAGTTGCTCTCATCTGTACCTTGAGCAACTCTTATTCTTACTTTTGTATTTCCAAGCTAACTTATATATGATAACTCGATGATGTGTGCAAAAAAGGATGAGTCAATAATTTTTTTGATGAGTCAGGCTAGCAACACAATGGTAGCACAAAGTTAATTCAATTTAATTTGTTTCCGGGGAAGAATTGGAATCGAGAGCTTCTAGTTCCAGGCAAAAGCTAACAACAACCTAAACAGTGTTGCAATTAAAGGCCAATCAAGGGTCAGGCTTAAGGTGATTGATTGTTGCATTCCATAGACACTGATTATTTGTCTTAAATATATCTGATCTGTAGGTTTTGTTCATTGAATTTTCAGTGGCAAGTGTCCAACCTCGTTAGAGTGAAAAATAGATGTTTGTTAAGGTGATTCCTCAGGAATAAAAGTTGCCAAACAATTTTTTGAAACTGTCACTAAATGTTCGCTACAAAGCACTGTTTCGAAAAATAATAATAAAAAGGATAGGTCACCATGCTTGCTAAAGAAATATGATGGCCCAATTTTTAACCCCATTTATTCCTAACTGCGCACTTAATTTCATCAGTTTATGTTACATTTTGTGGTAGCTGGAAACAAAGGTTATTAAAGCAATACTTGAAAAAAATCTTGATAAGTAGAACGTCTTGGGAGCATGGAACAATGTAATATATAATTTAAGGAAAAATCACACAATTCTGAACGACATTGACTCAAAATGTTCCTCGAATCATTATTTTCAAGGTCATAATTCGCATCTTTGAGTAACAGTTTGTGTACTCTTTTAGCTATATCTTTTTTTCCTTCCGAACACTTTTATTCTTAAATTTTTAACTTTAAGAGGAGGATAATTTGTACATCAAAATAATAATTATGTGCTTGTTTAAGAGAAAATGAGCATTTATTTTTCTGTCAAACTTAGCTTGAGGGAAATCTCATATGTACATGCAGGCACTCGTGCACGTGTTAATGAAGCTAAAATCATGCACATTTGGGATACGCAATGCAATACTGAGGAATCACCTCAAGACACTAGTAGAAGATAACTCTCCAAGCAACGGCACCAACCTTTCCCTGTAGGGGACCCCAAGGAGGTATTTGGCACTGCAATTTTTGTGAGCCATAAAACTTAGTCTTCACAGAGGGAACACAAGTGGCATAGGCTGCAGTGGGGTTTCACAAAGAAAATGCGAGGGGAGTCTTACCACATATGCCCTCAAAACTTCCTAAATTTGTCTCTTGCAGGCTGATTAAAATGTTTCTTCTACATTTTAGGAAATCTTCAAGCACCATTAGGTTATGATAAATTTAGTTACTCTTGGAGAAGTAAAAAGGGAACGAGATTCCATGAGAGTAGAGGAAAACACTACAGGTATTTGAGGAGAAATCCTCTTTTTTATATTTTACTGCAAATGTTTCCTTGCAAAAGCTACATTTGCCTTACTGTTGATGTTTTGTAGCATTTTTGCGATCTGAATACAAGTACTGTATTGACAGACAATGTGATTTTAGTAAGTAACAAAGAAGTGCATTTCTTCTGTGTTTGTTGTAGTGATGGATACTCAAATGGTGATGTAATAGGATTTTTTATCAGTCTGCCAGAAAACAACAGACATCCAGGTAAAAATGTCTTCATTTTGTTTTATTTTGTTTTCTAAAAGTGGATTTCTTTGGGGCAGCCTGTGTCATAGACAAATACAATGACCAGAAAAGGTGGTCTGTCACTAGAAAAGTCTTCTCCAGATTTTCTCCAGAGGTTGGTGGTCCCAAGGTCATTGTGTTGTGATCTTTGGCAAGAAACTCTCACAATGCCTCCCTTATTCCACAGTTTAAATAGGTTTTTAGCAAAGTTGACTACAATCAGCCCTCACTTGTTCTACTCTGTGATGTCTGAAGCCAAAAGAAAAGTACGGGAGGAAAATGACTGTGTGAAATTTGGCGACAGAGACTTCAAGCAGCCAGTTTTCCTCTCACGCTTTCTTACGTGTTACGCTCGATGCACTAAAACAAAAGAAGAGCTGCTTGTAGTCAATGTTCAGCAAACTGCAAGATAAACCTAACACAGTGCTGGAATTTACTAGAATCTCTCCCTGTAGCGGGAATGGCAATAGTCCTTGTCATTTTAGGCTAATAAAACTGGACAGGAGAACCGGCAAGGCGAGCCACTAGCCAGGAAGTGAACAGACACGAGCCTTTATTATGATAATTCATTTAACAAATAAAGAAACCTGAGCTGTGTTATTTAACAAATAAAGAAGCCTAAGCCGTGTATTACACTGTGATAAAACACGACGGGCATTTGAGACCATGAGGGAAATGTAGACATTTCTCGAGTGTTCTCAAATGTCTGGAGTGTTTTACCACAGTGTAATACACGGCTTAGGCTTCTTCATTTGCTTTATGATATAGATTTTACGCGCGCAAAACAATAAAACACGCTTTTTCTATGTTTTATACTCTGATAAAACATGGGTTTTTGACCAATCAGAGCGCACGCAGGGTCCTATCTATATTATAAACTGTGATAAAACATGACGGTCATTTGAGAACACAAGGGAAATTAAATCATGAGCCGCAGGCGAGTATTTTCTACATTTCCCTCGTGTTCTCAAATGTCAGTAGTGTTTTATCACAGTGTAATACACGTTTTAGGCTTCTTAGGCTTCTTCATTTGTTTCATGATGTAGACTTTACACGCGCCAAACAATAAAACACGCTTTTTCTATGCTTTATACTCTGAAAAAACATAGGTTTTTGACCAATCAGAGAGAAAGTACCCTGCGCGCGCTCTGATTGGTCAACATTGTACATTTCCCTCGTGTTGTCAAATGTCCGTTGTGTTTTATCACAGTGTGATACACTGCTCAGGCTTCTTTATTTGTTAATTAACAGAGGCACTATTTTGTGCATGAAGGTCCGCTAAGTATGGTTGGCCCGTGCTCACTATAATACGTTTGAGAATCTACGTTTTCAGTGAAAACAATCAGCTTTCTAGCGTGAATGAACGATAAAATAAGGCCCGTGCACACTATACCGGAGAAATTTGAAAACGCAGCTTTATTTCTATTTCAGTTAGGCCTACCGTCCACACTAATCCGTCACGAAAACGGAGCTTTACGAAAAGGACGACGTCGCGATAATCATGTGATTTCCGTCTTCCTCAAACACAAATCCAAAATGGTCTGTGTTGGTTGCGTTTCCAAATTTCTCCGGTGTAGTGTGGGCAGAAAACGTGTGGTGGTGCGTTTTCAGAATGAAAATGCCATTTTCAAATTCCTCTTGTGTAGTGTAGGCAGGTTCTAAAGGTGAAAACGAAGATGTCTGCCTTTCTCAAAGATGGCGGGACCTAAGCACGTGCGTTTGGCGGCTTTTTGATTGGCTAAGAACCAACATAAGCTGTCACAAGTGAATCAAGAACATTGCGTTAGTACCAACGGTTTAATGGTTTTCTTTGCTATCTTTACAGCGGAATTTCTTCCTCCCACGTTTAAAGATAAGGTAAAACATAAATTCAACGTTTCCTTCTATTTTTTGTTTTACTGCCTGGGCTCGGAGCTTTAAAAGCCGTCCTAATTGGTCGCTAAGCTCGAATGCCAACTTTATCTGCCTTAAACGTTTAAATTTACTGTCGTATTGTTTCCTTTAAGGCATTAATAAAGTTTAAAAGTCATCTTTACTTCGAAGAAAAAGACCTTGTGGACAAGGCGGAAAAGGTATCAGCTACAGAGAATTCTTTAACTTGCCCTCATTTTTCTTCCTTATTTTCATCTGCTCACTTATGTGGTTGACTTCCTATGGTTGTCTGGAAAACTTGCTGATAATGATTATTTCTTTGCAGAACCTAAAACCTTTACTTGGAAGTCAGGTAAGCTAACTTTGAAAAACAGATTAACTTAACGCACCGGCGTTGAAAAGCTCATTAAAGAGTTTGCTCGGTTGCCGCCGCCGCCGTGGTTTGCTTTAATTCCGGCAGATATTCCTGCAATTATTACCAACGCTATTTATTTCACTTTTGTCCATAAAATCACTGGCATCGTGGTATGGCATTTTTTAATTTCTTTCTGTCGCTTTCTTGCAGATAAAATTCTACAAAAATGGTGTTAGTCAGGTAAGTTTAACATTGAGTACATTTTCCCGTCGCAGTTTTTTTTTCCTGGCACTTTTGAAAAGAGTAATGGTAAAAAGTTATGGCCGTTTCTATTTCAGGGCGTCGCCTGGCAAGATGTGTACGACGGAACGTATTATCCAGCGGTATCACTCTACAAGAATTCCACGGTAGAGTGTGACAAGCCTTATTTGCGATAATGGCATTATTAGGTTTAATCGCTGTTAGTTATGACACAAAATGCTCAACTGACACACATGCCGACGCTTTTGTTTTGTTAGGTGACGCTAAATTTTGGACCCGATTTTCAATTTCCTCCAGCGGACGAAGAATTCCAACCGGTATGGCTCAAATCGTTGATTTGTTTAGTTTAATTATCTCGTGGTTAATGTCGTTCACCTACATTTCTCCAGTTCCAGTTCTATTTTGTTTTAAATTCCGTAAAGAAGAACCGTTTTGTTAGTGGGGTACAGTTTTATCGAAATTTACCTACTCTCTCAGAAACTTCTCCAGGCTCTGAAGGAAAAGACTGTTAGTTTTTACCTCACATGACTTTTGCCTTCGTTTGTCCTGCAGATGAGCTACAAAGCGGTGGAATTCGCCGTGGAACAGAGCGTATCAGACCTACTATTCCACGTGGATTCACAAGAGAGACCCGTCCCGCTACCCGAGAAAACCCTTGTTGCCCCAAAGAGGAAATGACGCGAGCACGTGCAGCTCCGAATACGTTTCGTACAAAGACGTCTTCCTTGGCGGCTTCGGCAATTATATATCCAATTTACACGCCATTGCGTTGCTCTTCAGTGTCACTGATTTGAATTGAAAACGAAGAGACTTCGCTTGTTTTACTCGTGAATAATCCCGAGTATGGGTTGTCGCAAGCTATTTTAGGAAGTCTTGAATGATTGCCTCTTGGACGAAGGAAACGCAAAGTAAGGTTACCATTTGGTTACGTTTCTAATTCTTGGTAGATGAAAAACTTTTTTGCATCCAGTTTACCACATTTGTAATACGACGACAAGGGCGAAGCCGAAACTGACATTATTTTTCGATTCACGTTCGTTGCTAAGTAATGGTAATAGGACTGAGTGGAGAGTCCAAATCGGTCTGTAATCATACAAGTGATAACAAAATCGGACGACCGCGCAGCGGGAGTCCGATTTGTTTATCACGACTTTGATTACAGACCGAACTGGACGACACGAAGCCCTATTACCAATTAATCATAAAAATTACAATTTCCGAGAAAAGAAGAATAGCCAAGTTATGAAAGAAAGGGGAAATTTGCGTTAAAATACTGACAAAGGAAGGCGTAAATTGTTTCATGTCAATGTGATTGGCTTATTGAACTGTCCTATAACAAACTGTCCAATAACAACTTGGCAAGTGAATTAGTGGAAAATAGAAGTTTTTTAAACCAATCACAATCGAGGAAATTGTATTTTTTTATGATTAGTAATGGTAATAGGACTGAGTGGAGTACAATTCAGGGAGTAATCGGGCGAGTAATTTCATTTCGGCCGAGCGCGCAGTGCGAGGCCGATTTGAAATTACGAGCACGATTACCCCTGAATTGTACGACACGAAGTGCTATTACCAATTAATTGTGTCAATAACAAAATGCATGAAACTCTTTGTTGTTTCTGTCAAGGCAGGTCGCTCGCTTGCTGTGCTTGTCGTGTTACTCGTATTGTTAATTTCCGTCAGTGTTTCGTTTTCTTTACTCTCAAAACTTTCGAAATCAATAGTGCTGAACAGGTTGTCAAATTCTAAAGAAAACATATCTGAATAAATGTTATTGAAACAGCTAATTTCGTCCATCTTTGTTCTCTAGCTGGAGCTGGGAAACCTGCTCAAATTTTTCCTTGGTTTTGATTGGCTAGCATTAGCTAGGTAGTACAATTTCACTGGTTACTTAGATTTGGTGCTTAACTTTTATTGGCTGTTGAACTGTCCGATTTGAACTGTCCGATTACAGACTGTTAGTAATCGGACAGGTCAAATCGGACAGTTTTCATGTTGCAACAGCCAAATTAAGCCATAAATGAGGGCTTTAAAGAACCAATCAGATTTAAGCATTTTGTTATTGACACAATTAGACATGTAAAACTACTTCTTTGAAAAAACGCGCGTTCAACAAATGCTACTGTCTGCTTTTCTTGTGCATCGGCTTCTGCAAGCTTTGAACGTGTATGTAACGATGCATTGCTGTATTTATAGCAGAGTGAACTTATAAACTCTTGTAATATACGAGTTCAGTATTTTATAATCTATTTTACGCAGAAAATGGTTTGGCTGTGTCGTCCCTTTCTTCCACATATCGCGCCGCGCCCACTAAACGATAACGATTTAATAGCTTCCTTCACGAGCCTTGTCGCAGCCTGAATTTAAGCAAGGCCTGGCTTATCTTACTTGCGTATCCCGTAAACTGCTAGGAGTTTCGTTTTGGATAGTCTTTTTCCGTCAGCTCTAAGCAGTTCAAGTTTATCCCGCAAAACAAGCGCTTTTGTGAGGTTATTGGTGGAGCAAGAACGAGTGTTGCGGACAGAGTGCTACGCTGCGAGCAGGTTCACCTTTAAATCTCGCACGCGCGAGCGGCGAAGAGCGAGTCAGCCAGCGAAGCGATCTGGTGGGGTGACGGGGTGATACTGCTCGGAGGCTAACAAAACGCTGAACCTCAGTCCAGTGACTACCCTTAAAGCTGCTACTGTCAACTGGATCTCCATTGACTGGAGCTACGCAGAACTGTTTGTTCTCAGGGATAACCCGAATGGCTTAGTTTTGCTGGTTTTTCTGGCCTGCAACACACGAAAGTTTATCCCCTTGCAAAAGAAAAATTAACAAGACGGCAACCTTAAGGTGGCTGGAAGCACTTTCCGGTACTTTCCAAGACTTTGAGTTTGATGGGTCATTTTATAACCATCAAAAAACTGCCCAATCATTGCTGAATAAGTTGCTGTCAAGGGGGTTCAGAGCCACCTTAAATTTTCGAAAATTTAAGGTGGCTCTGAACCCCCTTCGGAAAACGTATTTATAACTTTGCAAATAGTTGGATCTGAGCTCACTGATTACAATTCGACAAAAATTGGGGGTCACCGAACTCATCGGGTTATAAGCCCCTAAAGCTAAAATTAAGGGTGTTTTTAGCAGGTCATATTGTTGCTGTGGTAACCTATTGAGCCATAAAATTGACAGCAAGTTATTCACCAATGACTGGGCAGTTTTTTGATACCATGATTTTGGCATCAACCGATACAGAGTGGTGTACAAAGTACTGGAAACTGTTTCCAGCCACCTTAAATCCCGTCAGGATTTGTAGTCACGTGTTGTACACGTGTCAGAAAGTATCAGGCAAATCCTGCGCAACTCTTATACCCTCCTTACAATGGTATGCTGGCCATGGGGTGGGTGTGGGGGGTGTTCCGGAGACCTTCAGAATCAGTTCTTTCAGGCTTTGACTAGTAACCACACTTGACATGTTGTTGATTATATACTAGGAGTTTAATCTTCTGAACTGTTGATACACCAACTTGCAGCAGTGATTCCTGTCCAAAATAATACGCGAACAATGCGACGACAGTTTGCTGCCGTCACCAGAAAGTGTTGGTGAATTTTGTCATAAAATATCAAACAGCATGTTTAAAAATATATACACCACAGAGTGAAGAACCGGCGCGCGCGTACAGACTGCAAAAAACATTTCGTTTAAACATACACAATATAAACTTCGGTATTTTACTATATCTCGATAAAACCCAAGGCCTTTTCCACGAAAGCCTTTGATCCCTTTAGACAAGCCATCGTTATTAAGATTATAAAATTTCTTATACTTGTTTTAATAGAAATAGCCGACTACCTAAGGCAGTAAGGCTCAGTCCTGGATTGAAAGAACGAATGTGTGATCAATTTGTTAATTTGGTTTAATGTATCTGCAGGAGAAATACCTATCCTAGAGAAATGTAACGAGACTATTAAAATCTAAACTGCTGCCTGGCATGAGCACACTCAACGCTAAGTATTACCTAGCGATCAAAATAACTCGTTCTCAACTAATCAAAAGCAGTACGTCCAGGAACATTTACTAAGACCGATGCCGTTAATTTCCGATTACTTTCCACGAACAGTCCCCCATCCTTTAGGGTGAGAATGTTCTAGTCTCAAGTCTATTCATACACTCCTGACTTAGTACTGCAAATAAATTGTTTCTTTTTTCCACCAAGCAAGAGCTCCATGAGCTTTTCAGCGCTGGAATAATTCAACTACTCTTGAAATGAACTAAAACAATGTTAAAACAAAGCATTTCGTTATACAGTATATGAAAAGAAATCCTTCATCTCTGGCACAAAGGTACAAACGCTGTGGCTGCTTGAATCCGTTCAGCACAGAACTTGTACGCACACGATTTTCAGACGACGCTACACTTTCAATAGACAGCTGTTTCGTTCGAGACAGACACCTTTGATTTGAATGAAGGAGTTCAGTCCACCAATTTGCCATGTTAAATAGTTAGAGCAAATGGCAATAGCGCAAAAGCTCGCTTAAGTTGCTTTTTAACTGTAATAATCAATTGATTGATAACACAAAACGTTTTCTCTAGTCGGTAAGAGTTCAAAACTTAGCTGTAAAAACCAAAATACTTAATAAGGTACGAAAATTAATTAAAAATCGCCTTTTAAGGTAACTGCACTTCGAGCTTCGTAAAAAAACCGAACCTTTATGGAAGTCTGTTCCCTTTCCGTTGGCCCAATGATAGTTGGTAGAGGAGACTACCAACCACGACAATGCAAAAAACACACAGGGCGTGTTTCGTGAATGTAGCCTAAAGCTTAAACACGTTATCACCAGGACCAAGCTATTGTAGTTGCTGGTAGCAGTTTAGTTAATCTAACATAATGCTTCCTTCTAATCTTATTTTAAAACAGATGTGTCATTTTGCTTTTTTATCTCTGTTTTGTCTTCGATTCAACTTTTAAAACCTTATGGGTGGAAAACACACTAACACTGTCAATCATAGTTTGGCCCAATTAGCAGCCTTATTTGAGTCGTCACGCAACGATTCTTCGACTTTCTTTACTTAGCGTGACGATCCGAATAGCCGTCTATCAAGTGATCCAAATCACAACTTGACAAGTCTACTGTGAAAAACCAACGTGTAACAAACAGTATGATAAACATGAAACAAACAAGAAAACACTGCCTCTAGTAATAGGGGGCGTCAAATCAAATTCTAAAATAGCTGCAGCGCCTATGTGAGTACGGAAATGTTACTCTGGAGAAAACAAAACATGGCTGGAATAAGCACATTCTCATTTCTCATGTGTCCATCGCCGCGAGTTGTTGATAGTGTGAACCATTCCCTATGGCAACAACTACAGAAAACGGCAGTCTTTCTACTTTCTACAAACGGAAAAGTTCAAAAACACCGACCAACGGTTAAATTATTAAGCTGCTGTCAAACTGGCGAATACTTTTGAGAGATTTTAATCACATGCCTTCACCGAATTCCCCTGCAATCAGTATTCAGTCCATTGAACTCGTGATTGACGGGCTAGCAGCTTGCAAGTTAGCCGCTGGTCTCAATTGAAGCGGTGCTAATCAATATGTACTTTGTACTTATGTTGCCATGGTAATGTCTAACACTGCCGTCTTATTTGCGAGGGACTGTCCTGGAAATATCGAGCGTTGCTTCAAAGCATCACGTCATTCCTCCCTGTCAGAGTTGACGCCATCCTCGCCAATGATTGCCGGTGTAAGCGTAGCTGGATATTCGCTGCTAAATGTTTAGCAACTGAAATCTTGACTTCTTTAACCTCAAAGAAAGTCAACACGGCAATTCATCACTTAGGAAGCTGCAAATTGTCATTTCCGCTTTCATATGTCGCTATTTGTCACTCAATTATTGTTTTAGAACTCTGGGCACTTGGTTATTCGATCTCCTGTCTGAAACATCTTTCAGGTACACGATATTGTTACTCCATCCGTTGCTTCACGTATTAAATCAACACCTCCACGCCAGTAAAATGACCGTATAAAGAGCATTAAGCCAAAGCAAGCCCTGCACTAAAGACCCGAGTCCCTATTGGGAGGGTACACTGGTAGAGAGGCCCTTCCCAGGTACATGTTGGGCGTCAGCTGAGAGTTGTAGAATGCTCCAGGGTGCTGCATGTGACTAGGATATTGGTACTGTGGCTGTCCAAACATTGGATACTTATTTGAAGGGAAATATAGACCGCTGTATTGAGGCATTGGCTGCTCAGATAACTGTGATGGTGGAATGCTACTTTTGTCTAAGGGTGGCTGGCTTGGTGCAGTCAGGCTCTCCACCGAAAACGATTTTGGTCCTTGGATCGAAGCTGATGTTGCATATGGACTGTGAGGATTATGAGCAGTGGCTTGACCAACTGGACGCATAAATGGACTCTTGTTTGGTGGCGGCGCATTGCCGTAATGAGATGCAATGGACGGCGTGTGGTCAGCGGGTGAGTGTAAAGGACTGTCGTGATTACCAGCCGCTCCAAATGCAGGTGACTTGTTCTCCTCAGGTCTTCGCGGCGGACCATCTAAAGGTGACTGAGCTTGATTATAATTACCCATCACTGACGAAAATGGATTCTGCATTCCGTGTGAGAGTGTTTTGGTAGGAAGTTCTATAAAGCCTGGCCGAGATTGAGAATTTAACGGCCTCTCATCGCCTGACACTACAGACTGCTGTTGCTGTTGTGCTTGGACAGGATAATTAGCTAAGCTCGGACCGCTCATGCTACCCTGAGGATGTGAAGGTGAGAATGGCGGCTTACTTGGTTCGTTTGGTGACGGGCCTGGAAATCTCGGTGTCTGTGGCGTTAATGGGGTGTGCGGAGTGTGGGGTGATCCTGTACTTGTTGGGGATGGTACTGGGCTGTTACGTGCGTGTCTGGAGTCTGGTGGTCTGCCTCCCGGGTAAGGAGGCGGTGGTGACCGCACCCCGGCTCCTAATGGATCTGACGTAGGAGAATTGGAATTTCCTTGCGACTGAAGTCCTCCAAGATGCCTGGGCCTCTGGAAATACCCTTGCTGTTGCTGATTCGGTTGCTGGCTGAAAGCGGGAAAGTGCGACTGCGGCACTTGCCCACGCATGTCCGGTGGGCGTCTCTCCATATAAGCTCCTTGATGCTGTGGAGTCCCACTCGCCCCAGTTCGGGGATAACCACCGTAGGAGGGAGACTGCTCTCCTACCCCTCCCTGCTGGTTATATCCACTTCTGGAGTACATCCCATTCATTCCTGCCCCAGACCCTTGACTGTTACCACCGTGCGAGTTTCCAAACAACAATTGATGAATATCTTCCATAGCCTGTGACTGAGTCTGCAGACGCTGCCTATCCTTATACAGCGGCTGTTGTGCCTGCTGCTGCTGCATTTGCTCCCAGTGTGATGCACTGTAACCTGACCTGGCATTTGATTGGCTACCTGGCACTCCTGAATAACCTGACATCACCGGAGCACCAGACCCCCTCACGGAGTACTGCTGCGGATAGAATGCTTTTTGTTTGCCAAACATATTCATTGAGTTTGTTTGTTCGAGTTTAAGAAATGGCGAGCTTGATGGTTGCGCTCTGTGAAATGCAGTGATGCTTTCTACTCTGCCCATTTGCATGGCCTCGGCTGCTTTGTTTGCAAGGCTGGTTGAAAACACGTAAATTCTGTTCGGAGGTTCAGGCATTTCCACTGGCTTTGGAACTTTTAATTTTTTGCGGCGTCTCGGCCCATCTGAGCCATCAGAATCTGCGAATTGAGAAAAAGTCAATGACTTCAATTAAGGCAATGTGTTAACTGTGGCGATAGCCATAACCGTGCCAATTCTTCCTTGGTAAGTACATTGTAGTGTTCAAAATCACTGAGCGTGGTAAAAAAGTCATTCGGTTGTACAATGTTACTAGCACAGAGGATCACAACATTAACAAGTTGTCACACAGGTAACAAGATAAATGAAACAACAACCAAAGTTAAGCTTCACGATAAAACAAATGAACCAAGCAGAAGTTTTTACCTGGATCTCTTTCATTGTCCTCCTCTGACTCGGACCCGAGCCCCTCCTCTTCCCACCACTCTTTCTTCTTGCTCATTTGTTCCCGCATAATAACACAGCGTCTCTTGGCTCTGCTGTCAACACCAGCAACGCTTATTAACGATTCTTGCTTTTGAATTTGCTCATCCACCCGCCGCTCCAATTCCTTGCGTTCCTAGATAAGAAAAATAAAACGTCAATTATATTATAGTTTATTCGTTCCCAGGGTCTCTCGTCTTCCCTCCCTACCGGAGCGACGGATTCAATTTTTTCCTTCTTTTCCTCCTTTCGCAGAGACTTTGGCTTTCAGTGATCAAGACTCTGAATACTCTAAAATTACTTAATCGCCGTTCTTATTAATTCCAAGGTGAAGATCTTCCATACACAGCCTCGGCCGCGGCGAGCAATCCTTCATTCGCCTTCTTGAGGAGATTTTAACGATGAGTAACGCTCTTAACTGAACCACACAATCTACAGCTACCTGGATTTCTGCTATCAGACGATGAAAAAGTTTTCTTCGGCGTTTGCAGAACTTTACCGCCGGAAATTGTCGCAGAACATCATCTCGTTTCCGATTTATTTTAATGACAACACATCCCGCACTCCCCCAGGCTCAGTATAGACAAAATTCCTACTAGGCTAGCCTGCGAAAACAGCCGTCCATCTTCGCGAAACGCCACTCGGGCCAGGAACGAAGAAGGACGGATGTTTTCGCAGGCTACTACTAGGCCGCCCCTCCCTTCAATAATTTAATTGTCATCTCCCAGATTCTGGGAGACACATGACCAGCCTGAAGATGAGAGACCCTGGGAACGAGATTGGTCTTACCCAAGAGCATAACACAATGTCCCCGGCCAGTGCTCGAACCAGGACCGCCCGAGCGAACTATCCATAAATCAGAAATGTTTATCAGTTATATCCAACACAACCTCTCATTCTTTGTCAGAACACAACACGTATCTTTTATCTACCTCGAGATCCTTTTCCATTCTCTCCTGTTCATGCTCACTTCTTTTCCTTCTTCTTTCAGTCCGTTCTGCAGGTCTAAACTGTTGTTCCATGGCACCTTCTCTGTTCACTGCTGGTCGGCCTCGTTTTCTTTGTCCTCCTTGTGCAGGTATTGCCCGGTGTCTCTTCTTCCTTGGCTCAGGTGATTCTGGCTCTTCCAGATCAAACTCTTGCTCGGGTTCTGAGATGTCCTCCTCCTCTTCTTCTTCTTCTTCTTCTTCTTGGTCCTCTTCCACGGTATCGTCTTCCTGGTCTTCCTGTGCACTGTGCTTGTCCTCTACTTCTTCTAGCTTGTTACTCTGCTGACAACAGTTAAATTCTAAGCTGATTGAAATATTGGACAGAAGGTGCCTCAAGGGTAGCAGAAGAGGAGGGCAGCAATCTCCTCTGCAGCAAGGTCACTAAGGCAGCCCTGAGCACAGAGACATATATACCTACCCAAATACTAATCAAAGTAGAACGGAGGGAGGGAGGGAAGGAGCACTGCATGGCATCACGCCTGGAACTCATCTCAATATCCTCTGCATATCAAATAGATTACTGTCCAGCACTGGCTTGATTTACACTTTTACCCCCCCCCCCCCCCCTCCCTCCGAACTAACTGAGTGGGTGCTGACTGTGTGATTATGTTGCAGATTATTGGTCAGAAGATTCACATTCCGAAGGTGTTTGTTTACCTTTGTCTTGATTTTTTCTTCCTCTTTTCTCATTGCTTCATGTTTATCTGTTTTGTGTCTTGAAGATGCCTGGAATATACAAAACATGATTCATGTGAGCAATATTAACTTAACCAATCACATGAAATGGCAGACGTGTGCTCTCCGGCTACTTCTCTAACAGAAACTCAAATAATTACTTATTTACTTCTGTACCTACCCACTTTTCTCAAAATCACATTCAAGACTCAATTTAAACTACCAATTACATTAGGATTGCATGCACAAAGCAGTAGGCACAAACACAATACAATACTATTTACAGTGCAACTACTCTAACCAAAGCCACCCAACAAAATTTCCTACAAATTTAACGAATGAAAATTGTGGAGGTTAACAAAAGTTTTCTAACAAATTATCCAAAATGACCACAAATCTGTTGCCTTTGAGATGTACAGCTTGATTACAAAGTTAATTTGTTGGAAAACTATTGTTAACTGTCGCGATTTTTATTTGATAAATTTGTGGAACTTTTTGTCGGGTGGCCTTGGTTAGAGTAGTCGCACTGTAATAAGAGTATTACACCAACTAAAGATTGCTGACATGAAGCTTATTCCTTAAACAATTAAACCTGTCAGAAATGTTTCTAGGATGTTTATTATATTTCAGCCACTCACACACAGCTGAGAACCTGACCGTTATTAACAAAACAACACAACTGTCTTACAACAGCAGAAAAAAGTGGCTAGAGAATAAATTCACTGCAACTTAACAGACAAAAATACTTCACGGGTGGGTGGGTGGGGCATGTCAGGCAATGGCAGATGGCACAACAAAAACTGAGCCTTGTACAAGCCATGTGACCCAGAACCCCCCCCCCCCCCATACACTTGCACTCAGACTCCCAGTGGCATGTGAAAAATGTTTCACCTTCATTCGTTCCTCAGCCAGTGGAAAACCACACTTAGCGGTTAGATTTTTCCAGAATTATTTAAAATGTAGCAAGAGAAATTGTTTATGTATCCCATAAACTGTGGCACTTTGCACGCATTGCCAGCCTATTATAGGAAGTAGGCACCCTGGTTTCGTTGTTAGAAAGTTTGTACAAGTGACAAAAGAAAGCTGCTCAAAAAAAACTGACAAATTATACAGAACATCCCAGAAATATTTGAAGCATCTACAAAGAAACAGGTTTAACTGTAAACAAGAACTGAAAATCCCTGGAAGCCTTAAGCAGTGAGAATTAGCATTCCTTTGTAGTAAATATACATGCATACCTTCTGATGTGCCTTTGAGGATCTTTCCTTCTTTAAGGTCTCCAATTCCTTTTCTTTCTCATCTTCCTACAATATGTACATATAATTCAAAATGAATTAAACACCAGTGTTTCTTTAGCATGAAAAGGAGCTAGCGAGTTACCCTTTGACATTTTTATTCACCAGTATCCTTGATGGAGAGAGACACTTTTAGAGTTTACTATACCCAAATTTGCAATTAGCCAATCAGAAACCATGTCCATTGTCCTAATATTGTGCGGTATCAGGTTATTGACCTGATATGGCTAAGATATCATGCTCACTGGGTACTGTACCTTTTTGGTATGCTTTGCTTGGTCTCGCCGAGGTATCATTTTGTCTGGACTACGTCTCACCAAGATAAAACCATGGTTCAACCAAACTTGCCTGATATGCGGCCAAAGCATACCAAAAAGGTATGAATAGGTAGAAAAAGTATCTACACAGTACTTGAACCCAAACCATCCATCTCGAGTACAACACAACTCCCACAAGGCAACAAATCGTTTGACTTTTTAAAATTATGATACACGTAACTCACTGGAAGATAGACAGTTTGAGCCTAATGTGAAAGGTTAAAACACCAATAACTTTGGAGTGATTTGTTACCATGAACTTGCAAGGGAGATATCTGAAGGAACTATACAGGTGAAATGCAAGCCTTACAAATAAATGGGTACATAGCTATATATTTATTCAAATTCCTAAAACACAAAAATATTTATCTAAATTTGCAGAGGAAGTTTTGAGGTTATCCCTTTGTAAAAGAAACTCCCCCCACAAAAGTTAATGCTACATAAAAATATTTTAGAGAACATGATAGTAAAGCTACTTTCCATGGCAACTACATACCTTTACTGTTGGCATCACAGCTGGATAGAGCTCATTCTTCAGGTATTTATACAGCTTTTTCTCATTACTGTTGGTAGACTTCTGAAAATAACTGTCAACAAATAACATGTATCAATACAACTGCAAACAGAGCGGTTTTCAATTGAATGCCGTAAAACCAAATCCAAAGTAATCACTCCAGCCAGTCACAAATGGCACAGATACTACAGTGAACCAACCGAAACTCAGAGTAATTACTTACATGTAGCTGACGCAAAGCACAAGAAAATGTGTACGAACTCGTCATGATTGGTATTGGTTTTACTTCTGATTGGATGAAAAATTGGTGCGAGTTTTTTTAAGCTAATTGGCTGCGTAGGAAGTGCAAACTAATTATTTTTCTACACTCAAGTGAAAACCGCTCTAACAAACAAACACATAGGCATCAAACAACACAACCGCAATAAACATATATGGGTATCCATCAATTCAACTACAAAAAACAAATGACAATGTCATCCATCAATACAACTGCAGTAATGAGTACTCAACAGATCAGGAAAAAACAGCTTGAAGAAAGCTGCAAGATTTTGATCATGCTGGTAATTACTCACAGGTGCAGCACTTCTTCATAGGTGACAATTTAATTGCTAAAGAGCTTGTTTAGAAGGAAAGATAATGGCTCTTCTAGAAACCTTCCTAGAAGGGCCATGCAAGAAGAAGCAGATCCCTGGAAACCCCTTACTAAGTATAACCTGAACAATGGCAAAGTATTGCGATTACTGAAGTTCCTCCAGACAGGTTTGCCTTGTTCTCCTGCTTTTGACCAATCAGTTAGCTGGATTTCCTACGTCAATTCTGTTCCACTTTCCATACTTCTGTCACGCATTCCCCGTAAATAAATATCCGCGAAATTGGCCCGCACGGGCATAACAATTAGGCATGTTGGATAACAAATCTCTTATTTGACATGTAGTATCGCTGAGTACATTTTTACAAGTTGTGCCGTATATTGATGAGCCCGTAGGGCAAGTCAAAATACAAACAACGAGTACTAATAAGATATATCTATTATTATTATTGTATACAGATATTAACTGTTACTGGAAGGATTTTTTGCCTCAAAAATGTTTGCCATAAGTATACATTTTGCAATAGACGGTATACGGTGTGTACCAGAAAATCATGTAGAAAACAATCTAAACATGGACATTAATATATAGATTTAGGTCAACCTAAAAGCTCCTGTAGCCCGATTAGGCTTATCCAGGATAAGGTTGAATTTTGAGTTCAGTTTTGTAACTTTGCTGCAAGGTTTTCTGCATATTGTTTGGCCTTCTGTTTTGTGTTTAATAATCACAAAACCTGATACATATCCCCCCCTCGGGAGAGTTTTGTCAAGTGCGCTCATTAGTATGCAAACCACGGCGATGTCGGTTGTCGTCGTCGAAATGTTTTTTTTGCCCAAAAATTCGGTCTAAATCTTTCGGAGATGGAAGTCAGGACATTCCTAAGGATAAAGAAAGTAATTTGGGACCAGTTGCTGGCTTTTCAGGCAAGGGTAAGCTGTATTCAGCTGTATTTTAGTTTTGCGTGTGCAAATCCAACACGCCACGTTTTTGAATAAATTACGGCTTGAATTACAAAGTGTTTTTTTGATCGTTTGTAGCCCGCCGAGGTCATTTTTTCGTCTAAATCACTTGAGATTAGTTCGAAAAAGACTTGCCCATCCAACTTTCAGCTCTCGGACAATAATTCAGCGTTTTTTTTACCAAAACGCTGCTTGCTCTTACAGTCATGTTTTGCCGTTGCTACGGGCAACTATCTCTTCCTTTGGCTACGCAAGCGGTGGGCGATGTGCCAAAAGATAAATCTAATTAAGTTTGGTTTCGTTCGATTTCGCTGAAATTTTAACATGATGTAGCTGAATTGTTAAGGAACAAATTTTGTCTTTATCGATGTGTGCTAGCTGTTAACGCGAACGAGATATATCGCTTTGAAGTCGTATTTTTGGACAAAATTCTTTGCATAGCGAAATTTCCGGGTTTTTTCGTAATCGGGTCATATGTTTATTTTGACGGCAAAAATAGCCCTGAAAAGGTCATTGAATAACAATTCAAACGAATGTAAATTTGTTATGTTTTGAGATGATTTTGGAGTGAAAAAAAGGTTTTTTCGATATTTGCTGTATATTTTTCCCGCGAAAAATTCCACCGCGATGTCGGAAATGAGTTAATAATCACAAAACCTGATACACACAAAAAAACTGCTTCCACTGTTCCACTGTTTCCACGTAAACACGACAAACGTTACTCCTTTAGCTGACCTAGCATATTGTGTAGCCGCGTTGAGCTCCAGAAAGCCCGCGAAAAATTAAGCCTCCTTTTGGTTTAGAGGTCCCCTTATGATCCCCTTATGGCCGCCATCTTGCGCGACTCCACCGTCGTCGTCGCCGTCGTGCGTACGCGCCCACGAGCAATACCGCTGTCCATGATTAACCATGAGAAAATCCATACATGGGTTTCTTTTTCCTATATGGTTATGGGGCTCCGCTTGGCGGCCCTTCGGGCCGCCGGAGCTCCGCTATTATATGAAATGCACTGCAAGTTGTGCCGATCTAATTTTACAGAATTCAATCATCGCACTCAGGCTGGATATGTATCTGAGCAAGATCTGCATTTGAGCTGGTTTTTTAAAGTATCCAGTCCTAGAACAAGAAAATAATAACCCTGGCTGGGGCTTGAACCTAGATGCTCTTAATATCAGCAACTGTGTCGCCCACCTTAAATCCAACCCAGTGATAAGTCCCCCAATTTAAGCCCACCTTATAACCCATTTGAACAAATTTGAAGAGTTATTTAGGGTTATTCTGAGGTCAAAAATAGTAGTTTTTTCTCTTTTTAGTCTTAACAACTACCCTTTCAAAAAGGTCACCTTTTTAAGTAACACGGCAGATAATTTCTCCATTAGAGTCACCTAACCTTCATACAGAATCACAAGGATAAACAAAAAACAAGAAAATAACCAACCTGGGAAACGCAATACAGTCACCATACCAATAAAAAATAAACAGGCCTCAAAACCCTTCTAAAGATGTACCGTAACATTCAGATAATAAATCCTTGGCTTGTGCTTACAAGTGGAATAAAAAGTTCCATTTGTCACGGCTTAGGAGCAGTTATTATCAGAGGGGTCCACCCTTTTTCGAAAAATAACTATTACACGATTTTTAGACAGCGCTGAGCTGTTCAACATTGGACAGCTGCTGTCAACAAGAAGAAACCACTCCCTCTCGCTTACATACAGCATTGATTCAAAATCAATAAAATGACAGCACAAGGGCTTGTTAAGAATGAGCACTAACAAACCTTTAACATTGCAGCTCTGATAAAGGTGGACAGAAGCCACCAAAAATTTAGAACAGACAAAACAGAATACAAAAACCTCAAAAAAATGTCTATCACCAATCGCAACACTGGGAGTAGTAGATTTGGGTTATGTTTGGGATACTGTGTCTGCAAATGTTTAGACACATAAGTCAGAATAACACATGGTAAAACTATCTAAATGTAACAATAAGACATCCAAACATTCTTCAATCCTAAATGAGGATAACATAATGTACACGTGTCTCAGCGCACTCTTACAACAATCTAAAACTGAACACAGGCTTGATCTACAATAGAGAGCTATAATTATAAGTCTTGTCTTTCTTCAAAAGCTAGAATTGTATAGTTTCGGAGGTTATTTTTTGGATGGCTTTTTGTGAACTGGGTGGTGTCGTTTCTGGAATTTTACCCTGATGTTTTTAAAAAAATGAAATCAAAACTTAGACGGGAACAATTATAAAACCCAATCCACCTTTGCTTAAATTTTAACAAGTTAATTATCATTAAACCCTGGTGATCCAAGTCACAGAATTTCACAAGCACAAATTATAGTGAAAATTGTTTGGTGTTTTCTATAACTCTTATATAATCTTCGATCATTCAAAACAATGATGCATATTGTTAACTACGTGCTGACTAAGATCAATTCAAAATCAATGATTGTTAGGCAGGAGCTAGTCACCATAGGGAAAAATATTTTGCAGTGGTCATTAGAACTTTGTACCACCAGATTGATCACAAGTTCAAGCCTTGCATATTGACAAACTGAAGATGGCCCACTTGTGTGCATGCATGCATGAATGAATGAGTGAATGAATAGCCACAGTAGTTTTAGATAACATGACTAACACACAGAAAATAATAATATTAATTAGGAGCAAAAACTAAAACTATTTTAGCCCAAAACGTTGTGTCCTGTTAAGGAAATAAAAGCTCACATAAACTATTTTAAAGGGATAGTAATAGGTATTCACCTCAGAAGCTTCTCCCAGTCGTCACAATTTAAACAGACAGTCTCCCAGCTGAAAAATACAATATGCAAAATACCACATCAACAATACAATCAACTCCCAGCAACCATCTTCCTTTAGAAAAATTTTTCACAAGCAAGTGAATTCTTCAAAAGAAGAGAGTTCTAGTTTTGATACCCTAAGCTGTTGTTGTGTTTTGAGCATTGAAAAACACAAACAAAAGGTGCAACAGTAGAGAAGGAAGAAGCCAAGCACTGCTACAATTACAGTGCTTCATTAAATATGCTTCACATGGCCACAACATTATACCACCAGCTGGTCTGTATGGCTAATTAACATAACAGCTTCATGGTTTATTTAATTTTCTCTAACTCAGCAAATCATAATAGAAATTTAATACACAACTTTCCATATATGGTGGAGCTATTTCCACGTTAGCAAACATTGCCTTAGCATGTTTACTTTGCAAAGTGTTAAAATACAATTCATAGTGGTAGCTATCTTTGTCACATATCTCACGTTTGCCTATGTATGTACACATTTTGACAACAGAATTTCCCTTTAAAATTAATTTTGCTCCTGTCTGTTGTCAGAGCTATCTGTCAGATGACTAAGAAAAGAAAACTTGAGTAGATCAAAATTGCTATGTTTGACATGTTTACATATGTCATGTTCCCCCTAGTTTAGCCAAACAGCACGTTTGTAATTATCATGCACAGCCTGAAAAAATATAGATATTTATAAATTCATGACTTTAGGTAGATGATAGATTAATACCATGCTGATCAAAGTAAAATATCTACATGTAAAAGAAAACCAAAATTTCACATATTTGGTATGTCATATATATTCTATATATTTTGCGTAGCAAGCACTAAATAAAGCAACAAATTAATATGATTTTGTGATACACATATCTATGCATGTGAACAAATACTATTATTTTCAAAACCTTACTGATAGTATTTCACAAAGAAATGAACTTGCAGTTGTGTGCCATTTTACATGATTCCATGTAGTTTACTTCACTTATTTGAAAAAAAAATATTTGAAAACAGTTATATTTGAAAGAAGTGATCTCAGATAACAGAAAATATGAAGTTGGTAGCCTTGAACACTGGGATAATTTTTCAAATTAACAAGAACAGGTTTTTACAGTGCAGTCTGCTGTGAGTATCCATGCAGATACAGGCCCATGAAGATTGAATTCAGTGGCAGTGTAACGTAAAACTGGCATTCACACACAAATAGGCAATGCATTAATAGGGGGAAATCTCAATAAACAACCTCTTAAAACTAATTACTGCTAGGTCGACTTAATGACTTTAAGTGTTCACTGAAACAATATTAAAATGTGATTGGTGTCACACATTCATAGCAAGGAAGATTGTAATCACTAAAATACAGCACTGTATATGAAAAGATGGCACTTCTAGTCTCATTCCACAGTCATTTCAAAATACAACTGCTGATAACAAAATCAGTTAAGAAATTCTTGCAAATGCAAAGTATATAAACTGCAGCCAACAGACTGACTAATCACAAAACTGTTAAAGTGTGAAAATAATGCAGATGAGTATTATTATGCTCTAGCTGGGAAGTAATTGCACCCTGTATGAACACAGTAAACTTATCATTAAAAATCTGGAATCTACTTAGTGTCCAAAGATAATAAAGTTGTGATAACAGGGTTCGCAGAAAATCAGTTTTCCAGCTAGCACAAACATAACTGGGATGTACTGGGCTGATGGTCATAATTACTAGGAAAATAATACGAAAAAAACACATTCTCACCAGTCAGCACAATTAATCAATTTTTACTTAAAATTAAAATTCAAATGTTCCCAAATTTTAAACCAAAATAAGCCTTGCTCATCAGGCAAGTGGAGGATGGAATACACTAGTACAACAGAACTTTCCTTGCTTGGTGGATAACATGATTTGGACAAATAGCCAGAGGGCAAAAAATCGAAGGGTTATTATTTATAACAGATATAATTCATGCTCAGAATTATAATCATGCACATTGAGACAGTCTTGATCTACATTCAAATGAGGTTGTACTTCAACCTGGTGATTGGAGTGAAAAAAATCTTGTAGCAAAAAAAAAAAACTCAACAAATGTCTTCTGAGTATCATTCACCCAGACGGTGTTACCTGTACCTGATATTGCACCGAACTTATGACACTTTCATAGACTTGTGTTTTTCCTACCCGTTTAATGGTGAAACTCAGAAAACTGTGAACACCAGCATGTTATTGTGTAGCAAGGGAAAAGCCAATTAGAAGCAAGAATTCAAAGCTAAACCACAAACAGAAACAGTAATTTAGTTAGTGGTTTTGAGGCTTGCTCGCATCATAGTCAATAGGTAGGAATGGTTATGAAACCCAACAAATTCCTTTGTTGTAGGTTTTTGTTCACTTTTCTGGCCTTGACCATAGTTGTTTACTATGTCCTGAGGAACTTACCAGTAGAACATTTTGGTTGCGTAATTCATGCATAGTTTATGAGTGGAAAACAAAAGATTGTGCACAGTCATGGACCTTCCAACATAAATCTTGGCATCTTTGTTTGCTCCTTCGATGTTCCATTATCATTTCCCTATATTAATTTCGTTGGCATGTCATAAACTTTAGCGTGATTAGTCAGTAGACCACTGACCTGTCAGAATCACATGAAAGCTGTTCATGGTTTTTTGACACACACAGTAATGGTTCAGCACAGCCCAAGATTTGAAAATTTTAGCTTTCTCAATCTGCTACATGTACCTCGGCTTAGTGTGTCATTCACCACTTACTCACCCTGTTCTGCGTCCCTTCTTTCCTATGATTTCACGGTAAAGTCTCAAATCTGGTGAAATAAAAGAATGATTGAAACCCTAAAGTTTACAAGCGTAACCTTAAGCTTGATTTCTAAACTTGAATTTTATTATCTCACAAAACAAAAAATAAAAATTACAAGGAGTGGGAAAAAGCCCTTAAGAAACCTGGTTCTAAAAGTTTAGGGGTTTTCTAAACAAGCACAGATAGAATTTGTCCCATTCTCCACTACTGTTGAAAATCAATTATGGCAGAATAGACCAATTTCGATATATAAAAATTCAGCCTAAAACAGTAAACCTCAGTTCATGGCTCTGTAAAATAACTACAGAGTTTGTGGGGTTTATTCTCCAGAGCCTCATGCTGAGGTCTTTTGTGTTAGGCTGAATTTTAATACATCGAAACTGGGCTTTTTGGGTTCACTGCTGGCGAAATGATGTCCCAGACACCTTGAAATGTGGATAACTATTAGTGCCTCACTAAAGGTCATTTGACAAAAGCACAACAAAACTCATCTGACATCACAAATGTCAGCATTTTTGTTGGTGTGCACTTTTTCCTTCCTTGAGACAGTATTGTGTAACAACAATCTCCCACTGCTTTTCTCCATGTCAAGCCTTTTTTTGTCCCAGATCTCCACAAGATATACAGGGCAGGGGAAATGGGCAGTAATTTTTGCATAATCATGATGGCCACAGGCATCACTTTTCAAAATTCCCCGACTAAATTACACAAAATGGCAGATCCAGTAGCAACTTCAGGTCTCAACTTACAACCGTCCTTTCTACCTATTTATTAAGACTAATAAGTTTTTGACAAATTTTCCTTAATTAAGGAAAAACATAGTTGAGACCACTTCCAGCATTTAATGGTATTAAATCAGCCTTGTTAAATTATTTCAATTTCTCTGACTTTTTTCAAAAATCTTCCCTGACTCAAAATATAATTTCCTGACTTTTCCCTGACCTTGAAGAATTTTTCCCCTGACCTGTGACAGCCCTGATAATGCTGCTTCAATTTGTATCACCCATAAGATCTCAAGAAAATGCTGCAGGTTCAGAAAAAAATTACTCTTGTTGACTTACAGCAGCTAGTAAGTTTCAAGAAGTAAATTAAATTATACACCATGCACAGGGTGACAATATTATCATTGAAAGCTTATAATGACGTGATAAATGGTCAAAGATTACACTCTAAAATTATTGTGTTATGCTATTAACCTAACAGACTTTGTTAGTTAAATGCTGCTAACTGTGAGACATTATGTTGACAAGTTAGTACCAATTTAGTCAAGCATGTAACAAAACTATTTGAATACAAACGGAAATTATAAAAGACAGGAAATGAACAATAAAGAGTCACATAAATAGGCTGTTAACATACAAATCAAACTTTGAGTTCAATTGGAGATCCCGGCTTGGTTAACACGCTACACTGCGATGTATTATTTGTGATAATAATGCTGAAGTGGAAAGAAACTGGGCAGTATATACAAGTTCACTGTATTGACTTGATATATTAACCAGGTGCTATACCTGACAGGTCGATTTATTGTGTGGATACAACCCTAAATTGTAACTAGTGGTGCTTTTTGAACAACATTTACTCTTATTCCATTGAGAGTGTTAGTAATGAAGAGAAGATCCACTTTTAATGAGAACTTCTCTTCTACAAACACACTACACAATGAGACAAGAATACCTGTACATGTCACAAATCACAAAATTCAAACTAAAAATTATCTCCATTTTAAATTTAATGCCTCGGCAGAATTCTACATTTAGAATCTTTCAAAACAGAAATATTGCTGTAGATTTGCATTTGGTAAGCTCAACAAATGTAAACAATATATGCTTGGCTGGTCACAGAACTGTGGCTGTTATAAATATTCAAACCTCTGGCAGGATTCTAAAAAGGTTTTTTTGTGGCCAGACAAAGAGTGTCAGTTTTGATTCACACCTGAAGAGTTCATTTTGTGTTAGCCCTTAAAAGATCGACATTTTAAGCCCTAAAATTCCCCAAACCACCCTAAATCCAACCTCAAACATAGTAAATCAAGTTAAGTTTAGATTATGCTAAATTAAAAATATATATATACTACAAGCGTTGGAAGACAGGATCTATATGGGTCACTGAAAATCTAGCAAACTCCAATAAAGCTTCTTTTCCAAAGAAAATTTTATACCTACATTTTTAAGCAGCTCAGACAAAGACTGGAGTGAAAATAATCCCACTGAAAAAGCCATGAGCTTCTTGCCTCAAGACGACTTTTTAAAACATATGCAAAACATGCAAGCCCCATGAAACATTTATTCCTTTCTGTTGTTTGTTCTGACATGTGACTAAGCCTAATTGCATTTTCCTTGTAACCCTACAATGGCTTTTTAATTTGAATCTTGTCAACAGCCTTAGGGAACAATGAGACTGCTTAGAGCTCATTGGAACACAGCAAAAAACGGAGCGTAAACACTCACAGCTCTCAGGAAACAAGCTCTGTGATTGGATCCTCAACTGGCCTGTCACCTGCTGCACAAAAATGGCTCCATTCATTGGAGCTACAATATCAACAAAGACTATAAAAACACCAAATGTATGCAAATTGGATTTCTTAAATGCATGACAAATTTCCATGACAAAGCTTATTCACAGAAGTGTTTGGCAGCAGTAAACAATGGCTTGAAAGGCAACCAAGCAGAAAATAGAAAAAAGAAAGGAATATAATTTCTTGTTTCTTTTCAAAACAGTCAAAATCTGGTGAGCAGTTGCAACTAACAAAATTCAAGTCTTTGCTGCAATTGCTTGAAGCAATTCTGTTATTAATGATTGTAATATATTCAAATGTAGCAAAACTGAATGATATTTTTCATTCAACTTACACTTAGCTATTTGAATATTTTTACTTAACTTGCAAATTAAAGATTTCTAAAATACAAGGGAAAACAAAGGATATCAAAAATAACTATAAGAAACAAGTAGTTTTGTCCTTAACAGAACTTTATATAAGTGTTGTTTCAAAACACACTACTCCAGACATAAAATAATATTCTGGTGACAGTACAGCCACGCAATTTTGTGACTGTGTATAAGAAAGGAAAATAAACAAATTAAATCAAACTGGAGAACTGTGATAACATTAAAAGAAAATATAGCACAAACAATTTCCACTCTGAAACTGTTATGTTCAAAAACAGTACAAAATAGTGGTGTAACTCAAAAAAGGTTACAATTAATTTTAGAGATAATTTAATCCATAATACAAATATCATAACGCAAAAACTTCTTTCAAGAATTGAACTGCCACGGTACAAAATAATACATAAAATTTCAAAACAAGTCAAAAACTTGTCAGGCATACATTAATTAAGACACTGAGTTAACAAAAACAACACTTTTTAACTGGTATAAATACTCTCCTTCACTGGAACATCCCCTACACAACATCAATATTATTCTGAACGGGAATTACAAGTGTAGTTGTAAAATCACTCAGTCACTCAGAGATAGATTTTTGGTGGGGAATTTTTTAGAGAAATATTGAGCAATGTTAAGGCACCAACCAGAAACAAACTTGGTTTTCCCCCACCCAGGTATATGCTTCTTAAGAGCAGTCTTTCAAAGTAGTGCCATCCTAAATACAGTCTAATTCAATGAAAAATTAGATGCTAGTTTTTATAATTCACTACCTTTCAATGTTCTGTTTACTTGCTAGACAGATAAGAGATAACTGTTCAAACTGAGTGTTTTGACACATAACATTTGTGACAGTAAACTAGCAAAATTATAAATCAATTTATACTGTTCAGGTTTTTAAAAACAAGATTCCTTCTTTCCTCAATGGACCTATATAACAAACATGTCGGAATTTAAGGTTCACAAGCCCATTTCTGAGAAACCTGAAAACCCTTTGTCCCTGATGGTGACAAAATATATATTTATATATAACACTAATTAACTGACAGGTTGTAAAGGACATTTCAAGGTAGCACATGTCTCTAGGGACCAGTTGTAACTGTCAGTAGTTATATTGGACGATAGGCCAATTTTGATTGAATATCTAACATTTTGTGCTGGCCAGGGCTAAGGTAGATAAAACAAAAGAAATTGTTAATTATTGTCCCAACATCAATGTGACCTCTTTTGTTTAATCTTCTCTCCTAAGCGTCAGCACATTGTTAGAATTTAAAATATCAAAATTGGCCTCACCATTGGATACACGTGTAGAGCTCCAGCAGGTATTCTGTTGAAAGTTGGCGGGTATATTTAACTTTTAAAAATTCTCCAGAGAGAAATTCTCCTGGGCTTCTCATATTACTCCGGCAGGTGCCGTTCTGAGGTAGCCACCTACTTCAAATCTTATTGAAAGCACTGCATTCTGCCTTAGTACATTTCTGAATATTACCCAAATTTGCCACTTCAATACATTGACTCAGACCGAAGCAGTGTCATGTTCAAGCATCTGTCTAAACGAAGTGGCCACGTAAACTTTAAAGCTCAAACAATTTTAAGGTCAATCATGCAACATGATTAACCCTGTAGAGAAAACTGCCCCAAATTTGGTTATTCCATCCTTAGTGCTTCTTAAATTGTGGTACTATCTGATATAAGCCAGTTGTTAAATGTACCTACCATCAAAGTACCAATAAATGTTATTGCTGCCATCACGTCCAACAGGCTTCAATCGCTAAAATCAGAATAAAAGCAGGAAAATTAATTCAGACCACTGTTAACAAAAGGTATCACCTTTGAATGACTGATGGTTACATAATTATATAAAGCCTGATGCTAAATTCAGACTTTTGGTTAAATTTGTTGGATCTCACCACACAGGTAACAAATATTCACTTAAGAGATATTTGTTGCATTAAGTTTAATAGACAAGCCAATTAGCGGTAAATCACAAGAAATGAATGTAGAATTCAAAGCAAAACACAATGTCTAGACACATTAGCATTATTATCAGACACAGCAATATTTTTAATCATCTTTAAATATTCTTGATTTATCAGAATTTCTCAAAGTTTTAACTGCAAGGCCTAAAGGAACTACTGTTATTGAAAACAGAAGAAATTATTTATCAATCTATCAAACTTGATGAGATTTTTGTTCTTAAATATTCTCCTTCAAAAAACTTGGAGCAACATTGACATTTAATGTATTGAAATTAGCCTAGAGTATATCATTTGTCTATAACTTTTTGAATTAACAATCAAAACTTGGCATCCTCTTTCTCTTACTGGCCATCAACTTTGTTTGAAATCTTAAATCATAACAAATACAATGGCAACAACTTTCAAAGGTTTCTGAACATAACCCAAAGATTGCTGAAGATCACCCAAACATGCACGAAGATTATCCACCATTATCAAAGGGTTTGCAAACACTTTTTGAAAATCATCAGAGATTTCTGGAAGAGACCAAGGACACTGCCCACTGCCTAATTATTGTATAGCCCAAAGCTATATTCATAGTCTAGTATTAACACATTTAATGACATGATTTTTATCTTGAAATTTGGGATAAAAGCACTTGCACATTTTCAGAATATTTTACTTAATTGCATCAACCATGTTTGATCATTTCAAGGACAGCTACAAACACTTAGATTGTTTTATCTTCTAGTTTAAATTTGTTTACATACACTTTGTCTTTTTAGAGTAATCTATACTTGTCTTTTTCATAGTGTATTTTAATGAAATTTTGCTATTCTTGTTTCTTAGAATTTAATCATTATTTCTCTTCTTTTGTACTATATATTAGAGGGCCACTGGTTTCTCAGTTTTTTACTGTCACATGTCTACCCTCGTTAAATAAAGTTTTATTATTATTATTATTATTATAATTATTATTATAATTATTATTGTAATTATTATTATAATTATAATTATAATTATTATTATTATTATAATTATTATTATTATTATTAATATTAATATTAGCAGTAGTAGGTCATATATTGTAAATTTAAGTTTGTTTAAGAATTAGTCAATAAAACTTTATTATATTTAAATATTAATATAATTATAATTATTATTATTATTATTATTATTATAATCGTATCTATAACAAAATTCTAGATCGTGATTGGTTCTCCGCGCGCCTATTTGTCACGTAATCAGCGCGCGATCACGTGGGTGTCCGATTACAGGTGTCCGATTTGAACTTTTTCAAATCGGACACCTGTAATTGGATACCCACGTGATTTTCACGTCAATTACGCGCGCTTTAATGGCTTTCTTAGCAATGTTTTCTACAGTTTTCGAAACTAAGGACAAGCGCTACGGACGTTTTCGCTCAAAAGAAGTTCTTAGAAGACATTTTTAATTCCGAAATTTGATATAGATAAGATTAATTAGTAATTGGACTTCGTGTCGTACAATTCAGGGAGTAATCGTGCTCGTAATTTCAAATCGGCCTCGCGCTTCGCGCTCGTCCGATTTTGAAATTATTCGCGCGATTACTCCCTGAATTGTACTCCACTCGGTCCAATTACTATTATTATTATTATTATTATTATTATTATTATTATTATTATTATTATTATTATTATTATTATTATTATTATTATTATTATTATTATTATGTGGATCCTCACAGCATTGAAGCTATTCTAGCTAATCGTCTGATACCACTCGACAAAGGAGAAGGAAAGGTGCGACCCATAGGGGTCGGAGAAGTAATACGCCGGATAATGGGAAAGTGTGTGATGAGTGTGACCAAACAAGACGTGATCGAAGCGTGTGGCTCCATGTAGGTTTGCACAGGACACAAAAGCGGTAGCGAGGCAGCAGTCCATGCAATGCGCAGCATATTTGACGCCGATGACACCGATGCAGTGCTGCTAATTGACGCATCTAACACCTTTAATTCCTTGAATAGAGCAGCTGCCCTTCACAACATCACAGTCCTTTGTCCATCAATCGCAACTTATGTAATCAACACCTACCGTAGGCATGCCCGGCTCATCATCATGGGCGGAGAAGAGTTACAGTCAGCTGAAGGAACCACTCAAGGAGACCCGGTGGCGATGAGTTTCTATGCTGTCAGTTTACAGCCATTGATTGCTCAACTGCAAGCCTCTAGTTCTGCTAAACAATGTTGGTTTGCAGACGACGCTACAGGAAGTGGTACACTGGAAAATGTGATGCGATGGTGGGACGAACTATCTTTGAGCGGACCTGCTTTAGGGTATTTCCCTAACGCTAAAAAGTGCTGGCTAATTACAAAACCCGAAAAGGAAGAGGAAGCGAGAGCGATTTTTGGAGAGAGAGCAATTAACATCACCACGGAGGGACATAAACATCTTGGCGCAGCTCTTGGGTCAAGATCCTACTTTGAAGAGTATGTTGGTGAAAAGGTTGAGGACTGGGTTAGCCAGGTTGTGAAGTTGGCGGAATTCGCTGTGTCTCAGCCCCAGGCAAGCTATGCGGCTTTTACGTTCGGCCTACGTCACCGGTGGACGTATTTTTTAAGAACACTTCCCGACATCACCGACTTGCTAGAACCCTTAGAACGCGCCATCTCTGATGTTCTGATTCCATCCCTTTTGGAGCATCAGGTCACCGAAACAGAGCGTGACCTCCTCGCGTTGCCTGTGCGCATGGGTGGCCTTGGTCTGGTTAATCCCGTCAACCAGTCGCGACAGGAATATGAGGCGTCCATCAAAGCAACCGCACCCCTTGTGAAACAGATTGTCAAGCAAGCAGTAGAGCCACCTAACGATGAGGACGTCGTTAGCGCGCAGCGATGCGTGCGTCAAGAGAAAGCTGACAGTGCGAGGCGCGACCTTAAACACGTGACTAAGTCCCTGCCTTTGAAGTCCCAGCGAGCTGTGGAGTTTATGAAGGAAAAAGGTGCCTCCAGTTGGCTCAGCGTTATACCTTTAAAAGAAATGAACTACACTCTCAACAAGAGGGAGTTTAGGGACGCAATGAAGTTGAGATATGGCTGGGAATTCAATGACATCCCAACGGTGTGCATTTGCGGGGACTTGTTTGACACTGACCATGCTTTGATTTGTATGCGTGGAGGATATATCATACAACGGCACAACGAAATTCGAGATCTCGAGGCTGAAATTCTGCAAGCGGTGTGCACCGATGTCGAGGTGGAGCCGGTTCTCCAAGAAGTTACGGGGGAAGTGCTGCCGAGGGGCGCCAACAAGGCCCCTGACGCGCGGCTGGATATCCGTGCGCGGGGCTTCTGGGCGAGAGAACAGTCTGCGTTCTTTGATGTCAGGGTTTGTCACCCTAACGCAGACTCATACAAGAACCTCACCCTGGAGCAGATTTACAAGCTTCATGAGAATGATAAAAAGCGTCTTTACTCGTCTAGAGTTCTTGAGGTAGAACGGGGCACGTTTACACCATTGGTTTTTACCACTACTGGAGGCATTCTAACGAATGTCAACGTTACCACAGCCGTCTTGCTGAGCTACTGGCAGTGAAAAAACAGGAGAGTTACGCTTCCACTATCGCATGGATTAGGACTCGAGTCTCATTTGCCATTTTAAGGTCTGCATTGACCTGTCTGCGAGGCTCGCGCTCTAAAAGGAGAACTATCCCAAATATACAAGAGACTGATCTAGAACTTGAAGTCTCGACCGCATGTAGATAGTCTCTTTTTGTTTCTTCTGTAAATAGCGTTATCCTTCTGTTATTAAGTCTATGGCAAAGCGTTTTGACATTTCTACTACAATTGAATATTGATTTTGAATTTTCCTTTTAATTTCTTTTCTTTATTACCTATAATAATAAGATAGTAAACTATAATTAATAAGAGTTGTCGAAATATTTTTTTAAAATATTTTAATATTCCATTTTTTTTATAGAAAACGATATTTCAAATGATAACAATTTACTCGAATGTCCTTTTTGGTTTTCTTTTTTATCTTTGTAAGTATTTTATTGTGAAGTTATAATAATAATAATAATAATAATAATAATAATAATAATAATAATTTTAATATTTTATTATTATTATTATTATTATTATTATTATTATTATTGTTATTATTATTATTATTACCCTATGGGTTTATGCAATGAGCCTAAAATTTACTTGTGCTTATTGATTCCAGTTTGCATTACTTAGGGTTGCTGAAGTAGGCAGCCGATTTTATCACTTACCTGTTAACATACAAGTTGACCCTGATTACAAATTATTAATTATGCTCCTACCTTAAACCCTGATTAGCATCTAATTCATGTGCACAGACTCCAGGCTTTGAAAAAAAAATACCCAACCATGGCAAACTTACCGAAGAGTTAGGATTTAAAAAATCCTTGATAAATTCTTTCAATTCTTCATCTTTGTCCTCTGCCAAATAATCTATCAAATGCTTTAACAGCAATACCTGCAGTAAGCAAACCAAAAAAAAACATATTGAAGATATTAAGGCAATTCATTGGTTACAATGAGCACTAGCTTGCGTTGCAGCCATTTCCTTTCCTTTTCCAGGAGGAGAGATTGGACAGGCCGGTGGGCAAGGGAAAGAAGTGCACAGGTCTGGGATTGAGCAAAACAGTGGAGAAAAGTGGGGAGGGGTGGGGAGAAAAGGAATTGCTGCAGCCGATCCTAAAGATTTTACTGAATTCTGTTTGCCCACAAACGGGGAGCAATGGTACAATTTGATTGGTTAGTAGCCCGTCCATAATGCATCCAGAATGCATCCGGAATGCAACAATAAAAATACATATGGCCGAGTCTGAGGAAGCGGTTGAATTTTCTGTTCAGGAATATTGAAAGACCTTTCGCAAAACGGAGCAAGGAGATGTCATTTGAGTGTCCTTGCAATCCATTTATCAAATACTCTTGGAAGTCTGCATGGTTACTGCTGTTATCTGCATGTCTCTTTACAGGGTTTGACACCTCTTTTTACAATTTTTCATATGCTTACACTTTGTATTGGCTCATTTCTATTGCAAGTATTGGCTTTCAAGGGAAAAAGTTTGACATAATTTTTATTACATGAACATGTATTGTGCACATCTGATCAACTGTGCTGCCTGGCTGGTTGATTCAGTAGAACTGTCAAGCACAGTACGTTGCTTCTTATCACAAGATCATGGATATAATATCTTTATTCAGTTTTTCTTTAGAGACTGCCATAGCTTTACTTCAAGAAGGCTATTCATTTGTACAAGGAAGTCTGTTTCTTGCTTCAATTGATCAAGCTTATATCAAGTTTTTGTAAACGAACAATGATAGACGTGGCACTTATTGGAAGCCACATCATTATACAGGCCTTCTGACAGGGTGCGATAAAAAAACAGAAATTATGCGATATTTTCGAGGCAGATTACGCGATAAGAATGGGCTATTATGCGATAAATTATGCAAATTATGTGATTTTTTCCTCAGCTATTTTGAGCATATTTTACTAGGTTTTAGGTTTACTAGGTTTTTTTCTTTCTTTTTTTTAATTTGTTTAGTTTCTTAAGCTAACAATAGTGTAACTGCGTAAGATTGTTAATATATCGAGTTAATATCTTTTTAACCTATTCTGTGAATGTAAAATTGTAACAGTGTAAATGAATGGTCAAAATAATTGGCGAAGGATCAAAAAAAAAAGAGGAAGAAAACCACTTTGGGGCTGCTCCAAAGACAAATTGAACATCAAGGGACAAAAATTAAACATCTACGGACTTCCGGCTGCGAAGATCATCGATCATAGCGTTGCATCTCAAGCCTATCGTCCAAGTAAAAATGGTATTCTCTTGCTCTATCTTTGGCAGTTAAATCTGGCAGAAGGTGTGATTTAGCCTTTTCAGTCAAAGAAATCACTACAAACTTATCCTCGAGGGACGTTTGTTTCGAATTCCACAAAAGAAACTACATTTTGTCATCGGAATGCAACACTGAACATCGCTGCGTTGTTGATATATACTGGCAATTCTGATTGGTCAAGGCAAAGAAAGAGATTGTTTGCATTTCACCAATAGGCAACTCTTTAATAATGAGACTCGTACCAGACCCCCCGACATGCAAAATAACGCTTTGAACTTCGAATGTTTACGAAATCGAAGGTGACAGACGTTTTTTGGGCTTTTTTCAAGGTTTATGATCTTAAAAAAGGCGTGTTTATGCTGGCCTTTTTAAGAAAATTGTTTATTCATGGTTGATTTTGTGAATAATGTAAGATCTTTTGCGAATTATGCGATTTTTGTGAATTGTGCTATCAGATGCGATCTGAGGTCGATTGTGCGAAATCGCACCATCGCGTAATATCAGAAGGCCTGAATTATAAAAGGCTTTTAGCGCACTCTATCAATTTCATGCTGGACGCTTGTCAAAAATGATTACCGGAAGTTAATTATCATTGGTTCTCATGTGGCAGTTGGCACCCCAAGGGAACGTGGCATGTTTGGGGGCGTTCGGTAAAATGTCAGGGATTGACTGCAGGCATTTCCGTCACTTGCCTCACCCCCCTCGACGCCTGCTCTTTATTTTCGCACTCACTCACAGTTTTGTTCCCTTCACATGCTCTTTTGGAAAAACCTGCTATGCTACATGTACATGTACATGCATGGAAACTTTTCATGTAGAAATTTTGACAAGAGGTTCAAGGGAAGTGAAAATCCAATAATGTAGTTGCAGCAGTAGTTTAATTAAAGCTATTTTCCACAGAAGTTTTGCCCAGACTATATAAATTTTATTTTTCATTTTCTTATATCTTCAAAAAATGGCTGTCACAAAAGTAATTTAGACAGTTGCACAGTTTATTTTAACATGAAGTAGCAGGTTCAAGTCGCAAGGCCCTATTTCCCTCAGAGGGAAAAGGACATGATGATGATGATGATGATGAGCAGGTTCAAGTAATTTCTAGAACTGCAAATGTTTCATTTTTCGTCTGGTAAAATACTTGAAAAAGCACAGAAAACAATCAACATGAGACCCATGTTTCAGAATAATTACTCGGGTGATTATAGAAATACCTAACTAGAGGATCGACCGAAAAACGTCAAATCTTATTTGTCATTGTAACTCGTCAATGAACAACTATGCGTACAGATCACATGGTTTAATACAGCACATGATCAAAATGGTAAGTGTTTTCGCATGTTTTAAAATGTTCTACCTCTAAGAAGAAAACAAAAAGGAGGGTAAATTGTCTCAAAGTCAGTGGTAAATTTGGTTTGTTGTTGTTACTATTCTGTTGGATAAATAAAGTAACTAAGTGTTAAGAAAATTTAATAGTTGTTTTGATTTACTCATGCATATCGACATAAGCAACATTTCCACAGGAATTTAAAAGGTTTCTTTGTTATATTTTCATACCTAACCTTTGAAACGTGTCACGACAAACTTTGTTGCATGTTTGGTGTTTATCAGAATAGCATTTATTTTCTTTCATTACATTAATTTCTTCTTCAGAGACATCGACAAAGCGCAAGACAGCCATCTTGAAAATTAGCCAGAGGTGAATATATCAGAATATGATGCCATTGTCGACCAATGAGAGCGCACAAATTTCTATAATCACCTGAGTAATAACTATACTAATTAACATTTATTATTGGACAAGGTAAAGTAAAATACCATGATTTGTCAGTGGCGAGCAGATCAATTATTAGGCTTCAGCAAATAATTGATCTGAGAGACGCTGACAAATCACGAGATTTTGCGATAACTAAGTTCAATAATTATTTTATCACTTGATCACCAAGTTTGTTTTCATATTTAAATCACTCTCTGACAGCTCAGGGAAGCGATCTGCCATTTTTCACACAAGAGCGTGGCTTTAATAACACATGAGCAGAATATTATTTGCAGCTAAACACATTTAGACAACCAATGAAAAGGAAGGAAAAAGTGAATCAAATAATAATATGTATCACAAAAAAAACTGGATATATGGATGGGGCAATTTGTGAGTTTCTGTTGGCTTAGTCATCATGGGTTGAGCCATGATACCATGCTCTACAAAAATGGTAAACACATGGGGCGTTTTATTTCATTTCATATCCAATTTGTGCTCGGGAATAATTGTTACATATGTCAAATTATTTTCACATTTTGATTGGTTCTTACTTATGATCTACTGAAGGACAGATGCATAGATATGGCCATTAGCAGAACAGTAGATTCCATGTTAGTGCCCATCTTTTCAGTAAAAACGTCAAAACGTGCTATGAAACTTCAGTGACGCACTACCTAATGGCTCCTGTGCCACTATTTTCATTCTTACCACATTTTGAAATCATCTGTGATCTATTACTGAACAGAAACGGCACCTTGGATTGTATTTGTTACATGGCTAACACTTGCACTAGATCACCCAGATTTACTGGATACGTTATGATGCAAATTTGGGATAAACTTCACATATGAAAGATCATAATTTTAAAATTTGTACCTGTTCTTTATCCTTAAATAATTTTGTGGCTTAGTTCGTAAAGAGTATATTGTAAAGATCAATCTGTTAGCAAAATAAATAAGATGGTTACGCAGCTACTGGACAGAAGTGCTCACTTGTTTGCACTTCAAGAAGCCTAAATGTAAGTACTTTTAAGTATTTCGAGAAATGGTGACTTCTGACATGCCGTCATTTAGGACACTCACCACCCCCAAATTTGTGGGTTGTGCCTCCCCCCTCCCTGCCCTGCAGAGTCAGAGTCAGTGCTGGCCTAAACTGATACAATGTGGGCTTTTCAGTACAATTCATTACTGCCCTGAATTAAATTGACGCTCAACTCCACTTCTTCTGTAAATTGTAAATTCAAACTGTAAGATGAAAAGTGATTGTGGAAACGTGAACAACAGTTGCCAGTAACAAAAATTTAAACATTTCAGCTCTAAAAGTATGTTACTCCTTTTCACAGCCTTCACAGTCTACAATAAAATTTTTGTAAAATCACCAGGTTATATTGTTGAAGTCTACTATACTTAAGATATCATAACACTGCAACAGACAATAGTTACATCAACAAAGACAACATTGTCATGACTAATAGACAACAAAAACTTAACGCAACAAAATTAACGAAGAAAAAGGTTACGTTGTCACTTTACATTCACATTAAGGTTTGAAGTTTATTTTATTTTCTAGACTAATTTCAGCTCAAGCTTATATCCAATTGCAAGGGCTTTAGGATTATCACTTTTGCACTTGACCTTCGTTAAAATGATATGCACTATATCACCGTTGGGTATACGAGTTCGACATTGAAATTACAGATGAAAAGTTTTTACCGGGTTCAAACGAGAAAGATGAAAGTGAGTCGCACGGTTCGCGTCGAGCGCCATTTTGCATTGAAACCCCACACTCTCAATTTGTTCGCATTTAGTTGAAACTGTTGAAGCGAATTTCTTGTCCTTGTACAATTTGCGAAAATAATTAGTTTAATCTGTTAACAGTATTTAGCCTATCAACCTCAGAACGTTCAAAGCATGTCAAACAAAACGCCCACATCGATAGTCATTAATGTGAAAAACCAACTCGGAAAAAACACCACTCACCCGATTCTCTGGGCTAAATTCTTCGTAGTGTTTTCCTTCATCGAACGGACACCACGCTGAAGACCTTTTTTCAAGCTCTTCTTTAAAGGCTTCCTGCCATGTAGTTGTTCTTTTGGGAAAGTGAATTACAGCACAATTAAATAAATAGACCAGTACGAGAGAAAGACACAGCTGAGAACGTGAATCATATCAGCTGAGGTTTCATTATACGCCATTATAAACGCTTCCGTTATCAGAGCAAAACATACAAATACTTCACTCACTTTATATCACGTTTGGGAAGTAAGATTCGCAGCAGGTCTGAGAATATCCCAAACAGGACCGAGTTCTGGGGCTCCAAGAAGGCATTCTCTAATTCCTGTTAAGCAAGACAAGCCGTCAACACAATTCAACAGCAGGAATTAGAAATCAACCGTTCGAGATAACGTAAACTCAAGTACAAGCAGCAAACGGACAACTTGTAAATTGGAGCGCGAGTTTAATCAACAACCCCGATACAAATCTCGCTTAAAATTCCTACAGAGTATAAAACTACGACAAAAAATGCAAGATTAAGCAAGTTCCATAGGATTAAGTGTTTTCATTGCAACAAACTATCGTTTTAATGCGCACCTCGGCTGTGAAGCGGACGAAACCAAACTTCCCCTGGAATACCCGCAGGAACTGGGAAACAAAAACAAATTCCCACATCGAGCGCATTCCATTTGCCGACAAAGAACCTAGAAAATTAAAAGAACAAAAATGCTGTCACCAATTTCAGTTTTTAATCGAAATCTTCCACAAAAAGCTGGAGAATTGAAATCTACAGCGTGTGACAATTTGAAATTTGAGTTCACGCGATGACAGCCCGCAATTAGTCACAACCAAGCACAATCGCGTGATAATTCAGCAAAGCGACGAAGAGCTCCAGGACAGGCATGAAAAGTGCAGAGCCACCAGAAATTACCTTGTTTGTGACGTCTCCGCATCTTCAACAAGACGCCTCAGGTTTGTAAAAAGTCAGAAAATTTCATGTTAGTTTGCAGGAACTCGAGCACTTCTCACCTTACTCCGCCTCACTTTCGTCCTTCAAAACAAAAACGTCATGTTTGGCCACGTGATAGCTTTGTCAATCAAAAGGGCGTTGTTATAGTAACCATTCTTCAAGGGGCGTAAGTAGGTTGGTGCAACGTGGAACAGCGTGAGTGACCTTTACCGTTAAACGGTTTTGGTAAAAAACAATGTAAAGTTTTACAAAGACACCAGGAAACACTTCAGAATCGATCAGATATTTGCCGTAAAAAGGTTTTATATTATCCAGCTGCGTCAAGCCATTAAACTGTGATATATTTACATATTCAATTTATGAATCAACTGATTTTGTATCCATTAAATGAAAAGCAAGTAAATAAATAACGCGAACATATCATTGTAGGAAGTTAGGCAACTATAGAAACTGAAAGTGCTTTTCCTTAGTGATTCAATTTAATAAAATAGAAAACGTCGCTGAATTCCACGTTTTACCAGCAAATGTTTTCTGACCAAGAGAAGGATAAACTGAAGTGTATTTAATTTTTTTTCGAACACTGGAATAGACACAAGGTGGACTGGCCGTTGTTGTCGTGTGGATGTTTCTTTTTCTTCTAATAACGGGTGCAAGTCTTTCACGTCAAACCTCACACGTCAGATTTACATCTTTCGCCTTCCCGGCTGTTTTGGCGTTTGAACCGAAATGGTTGGAACAAACTGTTTTTCAACCAAATCAAATCGTTTTATAAAACGAGTTTGATGGCAAAAAAAAACACGGAGAGCCCAGCCAACCTAAAATGGTTGATTTCAATAGCACCTGATTCATCAGAAGGTAAAACAGGAAATAATGACAGACCGAGGACTGATTAGGATAGGCCGTTTGACTTCTGAGGGGGAGGGTGGGTGATTTTGAAAAAATCCTGGAAGCATAGTTGTACCACAACAAAATTCATGCACACGACCACTGGGTCGAAAAAAAAAAATCCACGCACATTCAGTGAGCCGAAAAAAGCATGCTACACGGAGGAAAAACATATCAGTGCATAGTTGTTCTTTATCGTCTGGTCCCTCAGAGCGTGACTTTCCGGGCTATATCCACGGATCTATTCAACAGTCTCCAAATTAGAAGAAACAAGATAGCTACGACAATATATAACATTTATTCCATGAGCCCGAGTTGGATATGAAGTAATAAAATAACCAACGAGCGCGTAGCGCGAGTTCGTTATAATCACTTCATATCCAACAAGGGCGAATGGAATAATTGTTTTAGTAAATTCTCAAACCGGGTTTTGCCGCCAATTTTTATTTCGGCCAATATAGAGGGCTGAAGTTGAAAACTTCGTGCGGAAAAATTTTAAACTTGGCGCACTATTTTCCATGTGACGTAAAACTCCGACTATTGGCTCATAGTCGGAGTTTTTTAGCCAATCAAAAAGCTAGAAATGCAATAGTCGGAGCTGAGAATTTACTAATCCCCGATAGCCCTCAAATGCAGTCAAAGATAACAGAAACATGATTGTGATTAGATTTTCTTTAATTATTTTTCTTTTATTGAGCCTTTGAAGTCCAGTGCTGAGGATCATCCTGTCAGAACCAAGTACAACACTTTACAGCTCATAAAAAATTGTCATTTCCTGATGCCTGGTCCACCAAAGACAAAAGATTGTGTATTTTTGTATTCAACAAATAGGGAGCTTGAAAACCACGACGACAAAGGCAACGGGAGCGTCGCTAAAAAGGCTAAATGAGTAGAACAATGGCTGTGCACGTGCGTTATAATTCTTGGTACATTTCATTGTCGTTCTCTGCAAAAACAACAGGGAGATTAAAGCAAACTACCACGACGACAGCAACGAGAACGTCACCAAACAAAAGGTTTAATTAGCAAACCAATGGCTGTGCACGTGTATTTTAAATCTTTGTACATTTCTTTCCGTCCTCTGCAAAAAAACTTCAAATGACCAAGTTCTGTGTCGTCTACGGAACGTGACGGCTAATTTGTCGTATTTCCATTTGGAATTGAACGCAGTCGTTGCATATTTAGCTTAAGCACGTTTTTAGAGCCATTAACGTACCGAACAGATCTATAAAATCGCGAAATTTTGCTGGTAGAATATAAATTCACTTTTTACTAGGCGTCGTCCTCGGCCGTCGTCGTCGCGTCGTTAACGGTTGCTTAAAGCTCCCTAACAACGTGAAATGTCCAAATTCTGCGTTGTCTGGAGAGCGTGAACCACGACGGCTAATTTTTATTTCAAATTTATCGCTGTGTACCAGATTCAGTTTTGATGTAAGTATATATGAAATAATTCATATATTTGAACTGCGGTTATAGATGAAAGTGAAGAATGATCATCGCAGTGAATTTTCCAATTTAAGCAACTGGAAAGAAGAAGCCTGAAAAAAAAATCAAGGCTTCAACGGGATTCGAACCCGTGTTGGCAGTGTTGACAGTGATAAACAAAGTAAATGACTAATCATAAAAATTACAATTTCCTCGATTGTGATTGGTTTGAAAAACTCCTATTTTCCACTAATTCACTTGCCAAGTTGTTATCGGACAAAGGGGGTAAGTTTCTAAAGAAACTGTGGTGCTGCGTCGGTGGGGAGTATTACAAGATAATTTGGTTTTATCAACTGAGTTGATAAGGTGAAGAGATTCGAAAGCTGACGTTTCGAGCGTTAGCCCTTCGTCGGAGCGATCTTTACGGTGGCTAGCCTACATAGCAGCCGTTTCCTTTCCTCCTCATCCAGGCGGAGATATCGAACAAGCGGCGATCGAATGAGTGCGTCTGGTGTGAGCAAAAAATTGGTGAGAAGTGGGGAGGGGGTGAGCGAGAAGGGGGAGGAGGTGGGGAGAAAAGGAATCGCCTGCAGCCAATCCCAAAGATTTTACCGAACTCCGTTCGCTCACGAACGGGGAGCAATAGTGCAATTTGATTGGTTAGTAACCCGTCAATCAAGAAGTGACATCTGAAATCCGACATCAGTTTCGACCCCTTCTCGTGCTTTTTTTTAGAAACGCCTGCTACGCAGGCTATACGGTGGCCAATTCACATTATCAACTCAGTTGATAAAACCAAATTATCTTGTTATCGGACAGTTTGTTATTGGACAGTTCAATAAGCCAATTACATTCAAAGTTGTAGTTTAAATCAACCAATCACATTCAAAGTTGTAGTTTAATTCAACCAATCACATTTAAAGTTGTTGTTTAAATCTCAATTTCAGAGCGAAATGAAACAATTTACGCCTCCTTTGTCAGTCTTTTAATGCAAATTTTCCTTTTCTTTTATAACTTGGCTATTCTTCTTTTCTTCGTGTCGTCCAGTTCGGTCTGTAATGATACTCGGACTCCCGCTGCGCGGTCGTCCGTCGCGGTTACTTAAACTCCCTAATAATTAACGATGGCAGTGACGAACCAGTTTTCTTGCCAGTTTTAAGAAATTATTTGTAGAAACGATACGAAAATTGCTCAAAGACAGTAACAGCAGAAGTATTCCGCCGTTAATTCATCATTGCCTTTTGCATTTGAGTGTTAACTTTGTTGGGCTTGTCACATCAACTCGTTAGTTCGAGCTTTGGTCTCTTCGCTTCGTTTCCTTCTGTTTTTTCAAGAATAGAGTCGTCCATTGCTGAATGACCATTGTCTGGTTCCTTGTTCTTTTTCTTGCCTATTCGGTCCTCTTTTCTGGTCAAGTACTCCGATATATTGTCCACCTCTTTTTTACGTAGTGTCTCCAGTTTTCGCTCCCGATTTAAAGAGCCTGTGAGATCAAATGTAGGAAGACAATGCTTGGTTATAGAACAGCTTTGACAGGACAAGGAGTGTGTGTTATATATAAGCAATAGTCTCCATTTGGAGCGAAAATATGCTCGGAAATCTGTCCGCGGACATTATCTGTTCCGAGGAGCGAACAGTTTTCCGAAAACTGTGAGCTCTGAAGATCAGAAAAGATTACTTCCAAGGAAAAATATCCGAGCACATTTTCGCGCCAAATGGAGGGCTATTAGGTTTATTATCCTTCAAATATTTTTCGCAACACGCGCAGTTTTGAAAATACGAGAATGTCGCTCGGATATTACCCAGTTTTAGCTGGGGCATGCATATTCAGTCACGTTAAACTAATCGCACGCGAGCGAAAATATTCGATGGACCATAAAATGTATTCGATTACAAGATAGTTGGTACCCTGGGTACCAGACGCTTTTCCTATATATGCGTCGGAATGCTTCGGGTGGCCCGAAGGCTGACCGGCCACGAGTGGCGAAGCAGCTCGAGCGGATCGTACCAAAGACTCTGGGGTAGATAACTAGGAAAACAAGTCCCGAACGCAGGCAAGAACTTCATGCTAGCCCACATATAGAGCACACTCCCATATTGTCTTATCCATATATATCCATATATGGAATGTCTTATCCATATATGGAAAGGTAGGCTAGCATGAAGTTTTGACCCGAACGCAAGTCCTACGGCGGCAAGAATGAGGCCAAAAGGTTGACGCTACTAGTTTTGCTTTTTCGCTCGCGTTATTTTGGCATCTACTGATATTCGCATACAGCCAGGTGGGAATTATAATTAACTTAACTATATCCAAATAACGTTATTGTTACTATTAACCGAATTTTGCCTTCAACAAATCGAGTGAGGTTAAAGTGTTCTTGTTTTGTAGAGAAAGCAATTGATGTTGCAAAGCTTTTTCAATGCTTGCTATGGCTTTGCACTGGAAATCCACGGGTTGCTCTCCTGACTCGGGTTGTTCGAAAAGTACATAACGCTATCCAGTGGATAAATCACTATCCAGTGGATAGCGCGGTTTATTTTGTCAACACTTATTTAATAGGATAGCGTTAACCGTCTTTCGAACAACTGGGCGAGACCTCTTTTCCCGTACTTTTTCACAAGTGTCACATTTTTATATCATGTTTTCCCGCGCTTTCCACACATGTCGTAATATTTGGAGGTTTAAAACATGTTGTACGCTTTTGGATTACATGTGTATCTCATATATCAAACCTTTTTTCACGAGTCTACAGACTTAACATACCTTTCAAAAAGTTCCAATCACTAGCTGTTGACAAAACCGGCGAGAAATCGGACGAAAGTTTGGCATACTGCAAGAGAAAAGCAAAGAGGTTTTAAAACTCTGTAAAAGACAAAGAGAATAAAAGAGAACCTAACGAAAATGCTTCGATCAAAAATGGCAACTCTGGCAAGAATTTCACAGCGCCAGGCCCACGTTTTCCTCTAGCATTCTGATCGGCGCATAATATACTATTCGCATTTGCTGAGATTGATCGGAAAAGAGGACGTTCATTTTGGTATTATTGTGGTATTCAGAAAACCGGTGAAAAACTGTTGTTGCATAAATTACTGCTTTTATTTCACACACCGTTAAGTTGGGTGAATCTCCTCTGGGCTCGAAAACCAAAACAGGCTCTTCAGGGTGGGGTTGTACACACCAAAGTCTACCCTCAGGGTCAAATACTGCACTCCAGGGGGGTTCATTCGTCTCTTGGGAGGGGAGGGAAGTGACCTCTCTTTGACTTACATGATATAAATGGATCGTTCTACACCTGTATACAAGCAAGAAGACAGATTAACGCTTTGTAAGCTAAAAATCAATCAAAATATCAATTACCCTCAACCAATAAGATAAAACTTTCTTTACTTCCATCACCTGCTATTTTCTTGATGACGCACATAATGTAGTAAGGAGAAATAAGAAATTGAGATTTGTTTCTTACTAACCTTTCGGTTAGAACACACACCACTGAATGTTTGTGACAGCAAGCTAAGCATGATATTATTGGACTACACATCAAGTCTTCCTGTAAGTAAACAGACACAGTGAGTATAGCCTGAGATGCAATAGACTGTGAGCAGTCTGGGGCAGATCTAAGGGGGATTCAGGAAGCTTAGTCTAATCCCCTAAATAAAAAAAATCAGAGACATTAGAGAACGCTGACTTGGCCTAGGGAAGCTAGAAATCCCGTTTCTGAGGACCTCAATTTTAAATTTTTATGGGGGAGGATGCCTTGGAGCCCCCTTTAGGGAACTCCCATTGGCAGTACGTGTCTCGAAACCCCTTCTCTAAAATCCTGTATTCGCACCAGGCAGTCTCTCTTTTGTTAAAAAATCTGCGAGGGGAGAAACACACACAAACAGCTGCTGCACATGCTACTTGCTATGAGAGCAATTACATTTTTTCAGCCACTTAGTCTAAGAGCACATCTTGGCCTAAGGGACCAAAACGTTTGCTTACATAATTATGGTGAAGAAAGATCAATTGCATGCAATTGCACTTATCAAGAGAAAAGAAATTTCGAAGGTTTTACTTAAAGTGGTTGCTATGGCAACCAGCCACACCCTTTGAGAACTTATTTTATAGCATTGACGCCAACAGTTCCTGCTCTTTTACAAAATAAGATTTGACTTTCAAACAAGCACATCTTATAAGTTTCTATTTTGTTCCGTGTCATCAACCAAAGTTTTGACAGTTAACTCTTGTTTTCAGTGCTTGTTGCAGGCTTTATTTGGAAATGACCTTATTCTGCACCAAACCCAGCAGACAAATTATCTAGTGCTGCGTGACAGATGTTAAAATTTTACAATTTTTTTAGTTTACTGCATGACTATTGCCGTTTAAGCACCCTAAGTTTCAAGAATTTCTCTGAAATACTTCCCAAAGTAGAAATGTTGGAGTGACGTCAATTGGTACAAAAGGATATGTTTGAGAAAAATACACTTGAAGTTTATTACATGATGGATTAAGCAATTAACAAGCCAGCAAGTAGGGGGGGGGGGGGGCATTTGCAGGTTGCATATCGGGGGAGTGTAATGGTTGCTGTATTTTGTAAAAAGGTACCGCAGTTGTAGGAAATATTACTTTTCACAAGGGAAATGAATGAACCTGTGATGGTGATTCAGAGGCCATGTTTTTCACAAGAAATTACAATTATCAAGTTGTGTATGTCTTAACAATGTTTCTACAAACTATTGCTCATATTTGTTGAAACTGATCCATATTTGTGGTCACGTTTAGACTGTAAACAACCGTTGCTATGGCCATTGCTAGGTAAAAAGATATATCCCACTGTGTACTTTCCTTGAATATCACACTCATCCAGACACAAATTCAGCAACATTGTTTCAAAATGCTTTTTACAAGTTTTCAAGGGCTTTAAATCTTATATTTTTAAAAAATATTATTGCATTTTCCTGGATGTTGTAATTTTTTAGCCTATCGAGCCAACTTAATAACTGGGAAGTCCACAACACTGGAACTCATAAGATGTCATGTACAATATTTGTACATGTATTTTTGAAATAAGTTCATGTTAATAGACACCTTAAGATTGACGTTTACCGCGGACTGCAAACCTCTGCAGGTCACGTGACCAGACTTCAACCTCGCGTTTACGGGAAATTTTCCACGTTTTCGACGGCAAGAGGTAGGTTTTCGCGTAAGTCATTTACGTCAACTTTTATTTGCATGAATGTTTTGTGATCCCACGTATACCTGGCACTGATATACAGAAAAAACCTTTTTCTTTCATTTCATATGAATTTTAATATTAAGAAGACAAAAGTTTTGTTTTTTACAAGGTTTGAACGACAACTGCTGCACAACGTTGAAATCCAATATGGCGGCATGGAAGCACATTATCGTTATCACGCGATTCTTAATACACGAAGGAGGCATACCGCAAACGACAAACCGCAAACCTGAAACCGCGGTTTGCGGTCCGCGGTAAACCTCGATCTTAAGGTGTCTAATAATAATTATTAATTCCCCTTACCTTTAATGGCTAAGGTCTACCACATACAGTTGACAGTCAAATAAATACCTTTTGATCTTCTACCTTGGTATTATCTGTTGAATTATCAATCATCTTTGTAGTAATCTGCTTCCCTGATTCAGGATTCCAAAATCGTACAAACCCATCCTTGTGAATATGAAAAAGAACGAGATAAATATTAGTTTATTTTCCAAAAGATAATGGGAAAACTACACATTACTCATGCAGTAAAAGTTACCAAAGGAACTGGATGGCTATGGAGCACAATAATCAATAATAAGTGTACAGAAAAGAGCTACATAAAAAACCAATACATTACCAAAACAAAAGGACAGCTGGGTTACCAAATTATAAACTTGAAAATAAATTCCTGTTATGAAATTAGAATTGACTGATTCCTTTTATTTCTTACAACCTGACCAAAATTTATGTCGGGTTTCTGAACAAATATGAGGAGATATTTGTTTACAAACATTGTTTTTTGTTATTTAAAGATGATTTTCAGTCCGTACTGCACAGTCTCAGCACCCTAATGTTTATAAAACAATATTATAAGCCTCACTTGATGGAATGAGAATTGATATTATTCCTTATGAACCACATACCTTATCTTTGAGGCCTTTGAAATTCTCTTTTTCCAATAGTTTCATTGATTTTTACAGCTGCAAAGTTGTTTCATCATGTGATATGAAAAGAACAAGCATAAAGCTTTGCATCCATAAAGGCAGTTGACATGAAACTTTGAATTTACTTCATGTAGTTGCAAAATGTTTACATTTCGTGATGTCTTACATAAAAGAAAACAAAAGACTTAAACAAACTGTCGAGAGGGTGCAGTACAGACTGAAAATCATCTTTAAATGTTCAAAATGTTAAACAAAAGAATTCTTTGTTTCACCCAGCTAATACCGGTAGTTCTCTGGTTGGCATATAAATAACAATAGCTGACGTCACTGATATCTTCGCTACATATTCCTTACCCCACCACCTGATACAAGGATTCCTTGGCCACCTGATATTAGGACAGCTAAACAACTAACAAAACTGCAAACAAACAAAATGGTTGGTAAGCAATAGGTAGTTATTTACGTTTCGCATTTGGCCAAAAGTCTAAATGCAGAAAGCATTAATTTTTTGCCATTATATGATAGCAATGAATACTTTTAATTTAGCACTCAAATATGAATCACTTACTCTAAATTTCCAAGGCAAAATGAATGGATATTGTATGAGTTAGGATAACAGCTAACACGTATCTTCTCATCTCTATCACAGGTGATTAAATATTTGTCATCTCTGGTAAGAACCTATTGAGACAAAACATAAACACATAGTGAGAAAATATCTACATCTACATCTACATTTATTTAGTTGATAAAATCCTTTCAGACATCACATCAACTATTAACACAACAGGCTGAATGGATGTAAAAGGCACAGAAAGTGAGGCAAATGAGTGAAAAGTACATTCTCGAGCTTAAATATTGCAAATATATGTAAAATATTAATTGATGTACAATACAAACGTGTGTGTTTCTGTATTTTTTTGTTTCTCATTTTCATGCAGGACAAAACAGTTAAATTTCTTAAAAGTAATTAACAGGCAGCTGTTACTATTTTTCTTTACACTATCAACACAGTGTATTATTAATAGTAAATGGTTTGAACCCAGGAATATCAGAAGTTTGTCTTGTGTGATTGTCTGAATGAGGGCAGTTCTGAAAAGAACTGTTGTTGGTGACTGACATTTGCTTTGGATAGCAAGTTGATGATGAATTGGAAGAATGTCTCGAGTCTTGGTACAATCGATTTTCCAAACTAATACTACGGAAATTACTGGTACAGAACTTTCCAAATTTTGTGTTTTGAGGCCCCTTTCAGGAGCAGGGTGTGAATATCCTACATCCTGTTAATTCTTGGCCTAAATATCCCGTACCCCTTTAATCCCAACCAAAAAAAAAGTAACAATTTTCCTACTATATATCCTGTTTTATCTGATCTAAATATCTCATATCCCATTACTGGTAATTTTTTCCCAAATATCCTGTATGCCATTATTTTTTTTACCTAAATATCCCACATTCACAAAACCCCTGAAAAAAGTCTCTGTTTTGTGTCTCTTGGAATAGAAATAAAGGCTTCAAATTAGCCAACATCTATGACACTATCTTAGTCCCCTCAAGACCTTTGTTAACGAACATGATATAACCCTTAAATTCACATATTCATTGTAGCTGATGAAGTTTGGTTGAGCAGAATGAAATGTTCCATTTATTCCACTCTGAGTACAGGAAAGTATTTTATAATAAGATTCTTACCATATCTAAAATCATGGAAACATGTCCTAGGAGAAGTTCTTTTTCTTTGTCAGCATCATGAATAAAAAACCTTTAATTAATTAGAACAAAGCACAATAATTTGTGATCAGTTTATCAAAAATATCAGAAGGAAATGATGTGTCACTAAGCAAATGAAAACAGAGTAACTGAAAACAGACCAAACCTGTAAACGTCTCCTCCTTTGTTACTGGCAATAATGCAATCCTCCTTATTTGTAAATATTATAACTGTTGTGCGTCTAACCACTTCTCTAAAATGTTGCAATAAATAAAAAAAACGTTGTTTTGAAATGTTACCTAGAATTTGAGAGAGTATCATCTATATTACTAGGTATACCTATCGATAGAGTGCCAACGAGAAGATAATTTGTGCTATAATAAGGGGTTTATTAATACAGCATAACAGATTTTTGGTTCTCTTCTGTTGCAAACATTACCGAGAGAAAATTATAACGCGTTTACCGGCCGGTAACGTTTGTCACGCAATCCCTGAATATCAAGAGTATTGGAATGTATCGCTGCTCGGTCGAACTTTCAGTTCAATATAATGGGCAAGGTCAAAGTGAAAGTGAACACGCTAGTTTGATTGATGGACACGACTCGTTTAATTCTGTGGCAAAACAGATCCGATTTGTGTTTTGAACACTGGATTCGACTGTATGATAAACACGCTCGTTCAGTTCTGTTCGGAAACACTGCCGACTCAACCTTCAGTTCGATATGCTAGATTTCAACACTGGGTTTGCTCTAGTGGTTCGACTGGTGAACACAATCTTTCCCAAAAAGCTGCCCGATGGAGCTTTCAGTTCGATATAGGTAAACAGAGAAGGAATACACTGTTTCGATTCATGAACACGCTCGTTCAATTCTGTGGTGAACACGCTGGTTCGGTTTCGTGTCGATTTTGTCTTGGATTTGCTCTTGTCTTGCTCTCGAGTTTTCCTCAATATTCGAATTAGAAGAAGAGTTTTGTAAAGGGTACGCTCCCCAATTGAACTTTCATTTCGATAAAGTGAGAGAGGAAACACGCTGGTTCGATATGTTCTGAGACTATGAAATTGTTCACAGTTGGATAAACACAACAGCAAAGAAAACAATGATATTCCACGAGACAAGTCTACATGTAACGCGCCTCCTGATTGGCTAAAAACTACAATGGCTCGAATAGTTCTGTCCTTGCAATTGGCTCAAACTGAGCCATTGTTACATCTTACACCTTACAGTTACACTTTCAAAGGCTGATCGAGAATTTTTTTGCATAAGCAATTCTTCGCGCGGCACTATTCTCTGCCGCCTCGACTGCCGAGCGTCTTTGCTCAGCTGGCTCGTTGGCAATGATCAAACGAAAAATTGTTAGAAGTAACAAATGGCTTTCACTTCAAATTTCCAACAATTTTTGAAAACATTATGAAAACTGGCAAAGGACCTACTGTAATTTTTACATTAATTTCTGTTAACCAATTTCTGAAATTTTCTGAAAATCGTTAAATGGCTTTGACCATTACTGAAAATTTCCAAAGACAGTTTATTTTTAAACCAGTCTTTATAAAATGTGGTTGAAACATTTTTTGAACGTATCTGAAGATTTGCCACAGTCTCCCGGGATTGCAGAAAATTATATGGAAAACTGATCTATATTCGATCGGGAATTTGAGGGCCACAGGTTTATCAGTTGAACACTGTTGTGTGTCACCCTCATTAAACAAAGTTGATTTATTTTATTTATTTATTTTAAGATCAGTATGATAAGCTCTGACTAGTTAGAATGTAAAGCTAATAGAAAATTGATAGAACCTCAAAAGTGTATTACAGAAAAGATCTATCAACATAAAATGGCACCTTTTACTCAGTAGCTTCCAGTCACTTGTCTGCCATACAAGCAATTCTTTTTGTGGGGTACAGAGTGCAAATAACTTGGAAGAGCTTGAAAAACAGCAAAGTACACCATGCCCAAGTGTACTGATATCATCCTGGTTAGTATGTGATGGTTGTGGTTCATTCTTAACAGTGTGGGAAAACTTGTAAGAGCCATCTCTGTAAAAATGGGAATCATGTTACTAAACTAACTGCATGTTTTAATTTATAGGTGGTGTTCCCACCTAAATGAAAAGAAATTGTTGTTTTGAATGTGACATCCCACAGCACAGACCTAATTAAAAACAAATCCAAATCTGCAAGATATGTTGTTTGATTCCCTCTCCACCAAAAAACAAACAGACCTTAGACCCCCTCCCAATCTCAAAAACAAAGACCTTAAGATTGGGAGAGGGACTTACATGTAGGGACTTAAAGTGCCACTGAAACGAAATTTTCGTACTCTCTTTTATTAGCCCACTTTATAGTTTCAAACGTAAAATGGTGGTGAACTTTTTTTCTTTCAAATCCTAACGGAAAGTGCTTTTTTTAGCTGCCGAAATCATCTTTTTGGAGCAAAACTGTGTCCGGGCTCTGGAACCGAGTTTAAGCACCGTGTGACGTCACTGGTTGTATTTACGCAGGAAGCGCTAAAGATTCTCTCTTGTTTTCATTTGATTTATTCAACAAGGTTTGAATATATCCTCGCCCGTTATCCTCGAAGCAGTAAGCGCCTCAGCCATCCGCACAATTAATCACGAAGTTATTAACGGTGCACATAAAGCTTTGAGTCGAGTACTTCTTTGCATTCAGAGGGCATCTTTTTATGTTACTAATATGTGAGAGTTGTTATGGTAGACAGAGAATATCTTTGAAAATTGTGATCCACAGCAGGGTACGCTTTATCGCTGCATATGTATCAGTCAGCGTAATATAAACAAAGCGAAAAATTTCGCTTCTCTTTTACACATCGTATCTTCCAGTTGCAATATTTCACGGCCGATGGATTACTTTGAGTTCTTTAGCGCATATTTACACACTGTATGTCTATGATCTTCATTTAATACTACCCAAGTTCAAAGCAATTCGTTAAAACGTGACAAGTTTACACTCCTTTCGAAGGTTTATTTTAAACAGAATTTGAACTAATTTGCATATATGACTTTGTCACGCTTTCTTTCGTTTCCTGAAAACATACCTGCTGGGTCATGGCAGCTTAGTTTACCTTTACAGTTTTAAATTCGCTCCCTCCATTAAAAGTAGAGAGATTCTTTAATTGTTGATGTTGTGATAACTTGTAGGATATTGCAGATACACCTGGACTAAAGGTCACCGTAACAAAATCTTGTCCGCGGTGAAACTCACAAAGCATCCGGTTTCCTCTAAGCAAAGCGACTCGAAAACTCGAAGCGTTGTTGCTGCGATTCGTGCACCAGCACTCTGGATGATATTTTCAAAAGCCGCTTTCTCTTGTTTTCAGGTCTGTTTTACTTTATGAGTGCAGATATTGTTTAATTGAGTGCTGGCCATTTGACTTAGGGTTAGTGTTTCGAGCATTTTGCGATTTCAGAACTCGCATCGCATGCTTGCTTTCGTAGATTACCTTGGAATTATTCAATTATAAAATAGACCGAAATGCTCCAGGATCGCCTCTCCACCTCTTCATGACCAAGGCGACTGTTACCAGTAGTATCTGATTTAAAGCTCTGAGATGTCCTTTTTTAGGGGCTTCGAACAGTACTAACTATGCCCATAATAACTCTAAATTTTCAGCGCGGCACACAACTAATACAACCAGTGACGTCACTAGGCGGTTTTGGCCGCGTCAAGATGGCCGCCAATTTTGGACTTAACCAGCCAACTTCAAACGGCTGAAAAAGCGGTTTTCGCTTACTGTATGTGAAAAAAAAGTCTGCAGTGTTTCCAAGTAAGGTTGAAACTTTATTACTAAGCGAAAATCTCACATACGAAAATTTTGTTTCAGTGGCACTTTAAATCTAGGGTTCAACCTTTGGAACCTAAGCAGGCACCAATAAACAGTATGTCATGTGCAGCCGATAAGGATTTACTATTATCCCTCAAGCACATTAATTGCCAAATATGGCATGGGTCATTAGATCAACATCCAATATGGCAGCCAATGCAATAGAACCAAAGGTCAAGACAAAAATAATTACTCCTTTTCTGCACAAAACGAAAGTAGAAAATAACACTGGGGATTTGACAACTGATTTATAAACTGATTTCAAGAAACGTGAGACTGGGATGATGTAACTATGCTCCAACTGGCTTCGCTAAAAATGATACGCCATCCCCGCCATCTTGGAAAGGCTCCAAACAAAACCGCTGACCTGACTCATCACTTGACTCATGGCTCATTGACTCATGACTCATGACTCATTGACTCATTTGAGTCATAAAACAGGAATCCTCTCACCATTCACATGCCAATTACACACACTTTAAACGCTTCTTTTAGTTTTTTAAACTTCTGGAAAGTGCTACTGACTTTTTTGCTCAAAAGTATTTCTCAAAAGACTTATATATAGTTGTTATAAGACTTGTAGATCTTAATGTTGAAGATACGATTAAGTAGTAATTGGAACTTGAGTCGTACAATACAGGAAGTAATTGTGCTCATAATTTCAAATCAGCTTTGCGCTGCTTGCCCGTCTGATTTTGAAATCCTTCACGCGACTACTCCCTGGATTGTACTCCACTCGGTCCAATTACTATTACTAACTAGTAATAGTTCACACTAAATCTGCCCCCGCATCTATTTTACCCGTCAAGGATATAAAATTCTTATAAAAATTCCACTGCGTTAAAGGAAACTATTATTTATTGTATGAACTGAAATTTTATATTTTTAGTAAACTATATCACTCATACTGTTCAAGTAACTTAGGCATCTTATCATAAATGTGATTGAAAGACTTAACATTCTGTTTAACTCATTCTATCACATGATACTCTCTACCAAATACTCTCACGAAGTGCATTCTGGAAAATATATCAAACCACTCTGTTATTCTAGTTTGATACTGAAACAAACCGTTTGTCTGGATATACGAGGACTCTACCGTATCTCGAAAGCAGAACAGAAGTCGAGATTTATTTTCCGAGATGTAAACAGAAGTATCGCTTTACAGTCGCCATATATGCAAATTAGAGTCATGCTTTTTGTCTTCAAAGAAAACGCCGCAAAACATTTAGTTTCACATCTGAATCCCTTCCAGTCAACCCAGCCATCGCATGGGCTCTACGCCACGTAAGATTACTCAGTAAAAATAAGCGATCAAAATAAACGTGATCTTTATACGTTTGGTGTTTGGGTCGAGTTTGCCGACCCCGTTGCTGATTTGTGTCCGACAAATCAACTTCTGTACCAAACAGTTCAATCTGGTGCTGCCGAATGACCTTTGAATTCAAGATATGAAGAAATCGCTGTGATGACAGATACCAGCCCTAAAATATATTTTGGCAAGATCCTCTCCTCCTCGTACAGCAAATAAAATCTCCTCTTCGTGTTCGTGGTTGCAAGAATTACCCATGTAGCATTGCCTTGCAAGCTGACTGAAAAATTAACCGGGACCACCGTGCGTGCCTAGTTTCTTCAAATCGGGATTGATTCGCATACTACACCAATATTTCACACATTCTTTATACGTATACGCGGGGGAGACTATAATGCCTCCTCGGGTTTTGGCCTCTGGGCCAAAACCCTGCGGGGCAATAAATTATGTGTTACCAATACTATCACTGAGAGCCATTCAGGCTAAATAGCCAGAACTTAGAGCATTCTGATAGCCTCAGTAACACTCCCATATCCAGTAGTTTTTACACAGTCAACATTGTATTGAAGGTCTCTCAGATAAAAAGAACCTTAAGCTCTTCTGCTTCCTCTGAGATCAGTCATTGAGTCGCACAAAACAAGTCAGCTAGCTTTGCTTCCACTACATCAAAGAGCTTGTAATTTGGCCTGTCCGCTCCTTTTGTCACCTCAGTATATTTCATCTCTATCTCCTACCTTCCATCCAGGACTTTAACTCCAGTACTGCAAACAACAGCAAGAAATTCACCAGCGCAACTCCACAGCAGATCCGCCATGTTGAATGAACGATATAACAGGACAGTTCGGGTACCCATACATAAGATGATATCACAGTAGACACTGTCCCGGATGTTTATGGTCGCCGCCATCTTGAAGGCGAAGAAAGTGAAAGGTTTTTCGTCAAGTCGCATTTGACATTATTCCTACAGAAGATGTCGGACAGCGACGATTCTCAATTTTCTGATGAGGTATAACAGTTTCTTAGTATTATGCTTTGTATTTTTGCCTATTTTAAATCAATCTGCTCGTTTGTGATCATCCCAAATGTTTCACGTGTTGCGCGTTCACAAGTTACATGTAAACTTATTCTTAATTTAGTTCACGCTTCTATTTGTTCTCGTGTTACTTGGTGCGAAACGTTTAAAAAAGATCACTCCTCTTGTAAATATTTGAGACAATAATGAATTGGCTTGTACGTAGAAATAAAACCTCTTTATTGCTACAGTCAGTATGAGCGTACACTCTTACAAGCTGGTGCAGTGTGCATAATTCTTCCAGAATTTTTTATAATGTGTGGCAATTAATCAACGATGACAGATTATAATAATAGTATAAGCAAACATCCCGACCCTGGGGTCCAGATTTTTAGTCAAATATTTGCGAGGTTGGGGAAGGCAATGGAGGTCTGATGCCCCACATAAGTTATGTGTATGCCCCCCCCCTCCCCCCCTCCCCCCCTCCCCCCCCCCTCAATAGCTGGATCATATGTACCTCCGGGAAATTAAGACTCAAGATGTAAATGAATGGGTGGCATGGTAAGATGGTTTCAATGGGTCATTGGATTCTGGCTCTTTCCTTTACAGACATTTTGTGCCATGTGTGTTCTAGTTCAGCACATTGGCCAACTTACTTGACACTACAGTTACTGTAGCAAATATGACAGCTAGTTTCACTCGACTCTCTTTTATTTGTTTGTTTGTACCATCACCTCCTGTGAGACCTTCTATAAATCCACTGACCAATACTTAATTAAATGCTTTCATAGTCATTTGTGCACTAAAGCTAAAGTTATACCAAAGTTCAATGGGATAAAGTGAACAGAATTAAGGAAATTTCCAGTATACACATAGACTCCCATATCAGCTATAAAAATTGCAGTCAAACCATATAGATTTCAGCTAGCTCATAAGGTATTCCAGAGTCAATGTAACCTCAGTATAGGGAAACAGCTTGTCAGCGAGGATAGCTTAGTTCAATGATCGATTTTCAGTGGTTTGTGAGCCATTGTGCAGAAAATATTCATGCTCTCTCCACAGAAGAGAATGAAATTTCCTTGGCTGGGGGAGGGCGAGGGTTCTCTAAAACTGAAACATTTAAAGAAATGTATCAAGCTTTATTGAAATTTCCAGAGGGATTGGACAGAGGGGGTTTTGGATAAAATCCCTTCTGTGGGAGAGGTCTGGATATTTTCTGGAAAGTTCTACACATGGTTATAAGATCCATTTGGAATCCCCATAGCCAGCTTACTCAGACCGGATATTAACTTTATTGAATCATGAATAGCTCCTTTACACAGGACTGTAATATGTAATTGTCAAATGTTCAAGATATATCCATGATCATCAATTTGTAGGAAGGTGAAGATATCACCAGGGAAGAGGATGATGAGGAGGAAGACGAAGATGAAGATGAATATGATGATGATGAATTTGAAGATGATAGACAGCGCAAGAAGAGAAGGCGTCATACTGGTTTTATTTTAGAGGAAGCAGGTTTGTGTTCTTTATCACTAATGTGATGGGAAGTAGGGATGATGCAGCGGTGAGAGCTCTCGCCTCCCACCAATGTGTCCTGGGTTTGATTCCCAGACCCGGCGTCACATGTGTGTGGGTTAGTTTGTTGTTGGTTCTCTACTCTGCTCTAATCCAACCATGACAGGTACATGAGCATTCTTTTATTGTCTTTGCTGTATGAATTAGCTCTTATTAACCGAGCAGGAGGTCTGTATGGGAGAATCTTGACCGAGGTGGCGAGTACAGACCGAACGCAGTGAGGTCTGTACACACGACCGAGGTCAAGATTCTCCCATACAGACCGACTAAGCTCGGTTAATAAGATGTTTATTATATGGGAAACAAGAACAATTTGATTTGTTTGATATAACTGGTTTGTACTACATGTATCTGACATGCGGCTTGCGAACAGTGATGAGCTAAACTTAATTCTGCCAAAGTTTGCTCGCCCTCTTTACTTTTACTTTTTTTCTCATCAGTCTTTTTGGCACTTCCGTAAATAAATATTGTTAGAAGAAAATAGTCAACATTTTTGCATTTCAGTTTGCAACTTTTTCACCGCAACTTTTTTACCAGTCTAGATGCCTGTCTAGATGGGAAAATCCGGACCGCTTTCAATATCAATTTCAGCCAATCAAATTCGTGAATTCGGTAGTTACCAGTCCTTGTGAGACACAGCCATATAATAATTGTCAGTATTGCCTGTTCACATAATGAAAAATTAATTGTCAGTAGTTATATGTAACTTTGGATGTTTTATGAAGTACATGTAGCTGGATAAAAATCACTAAATAAAGTCAGAAATTCAATTTGGCATGGTCATTAATGACAATGATAATGATATTCTTAACAGGCTTTCTGGGTCACCTAACTGGATTTAATATTAAAAATAGAGATGAAGATATGTGTCACTGTTTCCAGAGCTTGAAACTCACAGTAACTTTTCGCTATAAATATAGGAAAAAATACTATGCAGCTTGACGTAGACATGGGTAGGTATTATTTTTACACAGTGCAATTATATTGATGTACAATTTTCTGTCTTTTGTAGATGTTGATGATGATTATGACGAGGATGGTGAACAAGCTGAAGAAGGATATCATGACTTGATTGATACAAGTATGTAACAAATGCCCTTCAGTAACTGCAAGTATTGTTTTGTATGTAAAACTGTTGTGATTATAAACAATTATTGGATAAGGTTTTTGTGATGTCCAGAATAAGCATGGTCAAGTTAGGGGTTATCAGCCAAAGTGAAATCTAATAATTGTTTTATATTGAACAAAAAAAAAAGAAAGTCATGTTATTGCTTTTTCTTCTTTGCCGGCAAGCAGCACATTTAGCGAACTTGACATGATTACCCTTAGAAATCATGTACGGGGGTCATACACGACATGATCACCCGTGACCTTGAGTGTCTTTGACATGATTATTGTAGAATCTGCACTTAGATGATGTCACAGGCGCTGATTTCGAAAATTCACTGTTGCTTTCAGCCTTGAAGCAGAAAGAGATAGTGAGTTCAATGTATAATAATATGACTTGTCTGTTCTTTAAAGAAGCATTTTCCTTTTCTTAAGAATGTGAATAATGTATTCCTTTTGTTTGGCTTAGGTGAACGAGATGATGAATCACTTGATGCTGATTTATCGGTGAGGAAAACAAAACAGTACTTAGAGGGAGAGTGAGGGTTTGGGGTGACGTGATTTTGCGGAAATTTATATTTTAATGTGCGGTACATGTATTACGGTTTTATAAGACTTAGTGCTTTTCTAAGTTTTCAAACTCGTGTTCGGGATATTTGAACATGAAAACTAGCATCTTGACAAATTTTCACCAAGCAAATCGGGGAGAACATTGACCAAATAAAGGAGGTTGTAATTCTAATGGAATGGCTAACCTGAAGTAATGTGATGGCATCTAGCACACTTGTAACTATGGTTGTGGTATTTTGGTAAATTTTGATGCAGTTTTGCTGTTTTTCATGTTTTTCTATGCGGTTTTGTGGTTTTCGGATACCCTTACGCCCCTTCTACTTAGCATTGCTATTTTGTATTTAATGCCTAACAGTAAACTATGATGATGTCTTGGGAGGAATAAAATACAAGTCTAAAAATATTAATATGTATCAGTACCTTTAAAGACATGAGAGAGATAATCACATTTATGTTTTGAGCTTGGGTAGTTGGCAAAAATAATAAAATGGAAAAACGATAGATGTAAAGTGGATTCAAACTCATGATCTGTGTGATACAAAATGTAGTGGTCTTGTGCTTCAATCCCCTTCAAGCCTTAATTGTTTTCAAGCTCCATTTTTCAAACTGCCCGAGTTTTATACGTGCACTGTACCTGTATTGAGTGTAATAATATCTGATGTCTTTAGATTTTTATCCCGCAGTTCAAATGTATGATTTTCCATAATATTGTAATTGCAAATGTATCAATACCATTACATTAAAAGACAAGTCAAGTCACAAGACAAGTCACTTTGATTAAGAAACAATCTTTAATTGAATGTCTTCTTTTTAAGGGTGCCAGACGTTTGCAACAGATGCTTGGGTATGTTCAGCTGTAATATCTAGATAGCAAACATTTTCACAGCACAGTCACTACTGACAGTGCAACCCCATTAATCTGGTCATCAACGGACTGGTCATAAATCTGGCTGCATTAACATCATGGCTGTATTCAAGGGGTTCTTCAAATACTGGCCGGAATAAAGTAGCAATAATAATGAGGTGGCCGTATAGAAGGGGCAGCTGTAAGGGAGGGTTCCACTGGATATATCTTGTTTGATTTCATGTAATTTAATTTCTGGATTTGATTTTAGTTCATATGAGTTACTGTGCTCCTGTACTGGTACAACTGAATTTCATGTATATTTTCTTTTTTTTTATTACCAGTAAGTAGTTTTCCCATTTTGTTAATGATTATCATGTCAAGAATACCAGCTGATAATTTCTCAAATCTTCATTAACCTATTCCTAAAACTAGAGAGACTTGATGATGAAGCAAATATTTATGAATTTGCTAGGGATAAAAATGCAGAGGAATTAGAGGCATATTACAAGAAAAAGTTTGCCGAGACCTCAGACAGGTGAGAACTGTTATTTAATTTTGTTAATGTGTAAATTATATATATTAGTTTTACTTCCTCTATCATCAAACGTCATGGAAAGTGATACAGATCATGACACTTTCTCCTCGGTTACTTTATTCTCAGACCTGTTTTAGTGACTTGTCTAGGATATTTTTGTGAAGGCGTGGTGGCCTCATGGTTAGTGCACTTGCCTCCGGATCGAGCAGTCTGTGTTTGAACCAGGAACATTGCATTGTGTTCTTGGGCAAGACACTTTAGTCTCGCAGTGCTCTCCTATCCAGGGGGGAGTAGAGATACATAGTTGTGTACTCCTAGCTGCTTCATGCTACAGAAACTGGAGATAAGTGCCAGCCTGATAGGACACTTAACCTTTTACCATCTAGGATATTTTGAGGAGAATTTTGTGGCCTTTGAATTCGTTTTCATTTTTGATAAGTCCTATCAATTACATTTGTAAACTTTTTGTCAAGCAGCACCTTGTTTAGGTAGACATACTTCCTTAAGAAGGTCATAGTCATGATTCGAACCACGTTATGAAGGTTATGGTTATGAAGGTTAAATTCTAGCTTTGTGAGGTGCCCAGACTAATATTTTTTTCTGCAAGCCAAGACTTCCTTGGCCTTGTAAAAGAAATTAAGATTGTAAAGAGAAAGTTGCACAAACAAAAGATGTTGACACCTTGAAGACTTTGACAAAGGGTTTTCACTTCATTCTGTTCATGTTGTCAAAATGAGCAATTGAGCACTAGATATAACCTAACTAAAACAAACTAAAACTCTGGACAAGCTTTGACCAAGACACTTGTAAGTGAACACGGTTTCAAGGTGTCCGCTTACTGAAGGTTTGGCTATCCGACACATTAGGTAGGTTTTTGTGGGTGCTTTTAGAATGAAAGGAGGATTTGTTTAACTCGGGAATAGTCCTTTCAACACTTAACCCATTGACTCCCGCATCATACTCTCCGTGACCCACCCCTAATTTCCGGGCGTTCTTTGGAGTACTATCTGAGCGAGTGAAAGCACAAAAATAAACCATATGCGCAGTAACAACAGACACAAGATCAGGTTTCAAGACTTCGTTTATTTAAAGTTCAATAAATGAACGGCCAAATATTAAAGAAATATCAACAAAAATAACTCAACTTGATGCGTAGAACTTGTAAGAATGTACAAGAAATTATATTTTTTCTTTGCCGCGTGAGAAACGTCGCGAAAATTGAATAAGCAAGAACGAGTTAATCTTTTACTTCAGAAGACAAAACGGAACCGAATACAACAGAATTTCCATTCTTTTACTACAACGGATAACATTTAAGAAAACACCAGAAAATAAAGGCGAAAAACAGACCTAAAACCAATTCAAAAAGAGGAAATCGAAAAATGTTTTCGCTGCCCGACGAAACAATACCGCGCAGCGAGAGAAAGATGAAAGTTGTACATCGAAAAAAACGACAAAATCAAGGGAATGATTTTGAGATAAATCGTTTTTCAACTGTCTAAATTTAGTGCCAACTTAGTTCTATCCTTAGGATGTCTGTAGGAGCTGAACAATATCGAAAAAATATATATTTGAGAGAAGCGAATACACTAAACAAACAAACAAACCACGCGGTCGCCATAAATTAAATATTCACAAATCGTGCATGCAAATATTCTGTTCACTTTTAAAACCTAATATTCCCAAATAAAGGCAACAAATGAAAGAAACTTGACAGGAAGTTCAATAACAACAAATTTTAATTCAAGATTAGGCAAAAAAACTTATCTAAAAGTACAAAAATGTTCAAAATTTCACAGACATGTTTTGCTTTATGACCGCGTGTTGGAATTAATTATTCACACAAAAGCGAAAGCGTGAGCTTTTCCCTGCAAGTTTTGAAGTTAATTTATCGACCGTGGTTTTGCCTATCGTGCTAAAAGCTGACTTAAACTTCGAACTAATACTGTACATTACCATTTTTGTTTTCTAAAGTCCAGGTAGCTGCTTTAAATACGCGATCTGTATTCAAAACTCACTTGAAAGTGCATCGATCGTCTTGTTTTCACCACGGTTGAAGGAAGGAAAAATTATTCACCAGAAAGGTTTGAGGGCTTCGTTTACGTTGATCTTCCATTCTGAGGCCTCCAAAACATCTTTTCATGTTTTCCCTTTCCATTTTAAGTGCCAAAGAAGTAATTTGTCCATTTAAGGAATGAAAACAAGACTCTGGAAGTTTGTGGATTTGGCCTGCAACACGCCATGATTATCTGCACTTTTCGAGCGCGTGATTTTAAGACAAAAAACCGTCTTTCTAGGACCCCTAAAGTCCCCTAAAAATATGCTCAGAAAGTCCATTTTCATTGGTTTATTTGTCCTTAACTACAATGGAACAATAGGAGGACCAAAATCTCTTCAGGGAGGGTAGGAAAGGCACTTGTCCTCAGATGCTTTTTCACGGCCGGTTACGGCCGGCACGGGAAATTGGGGGTGGGTTTTCTCATGGCCGGTTACGGCCGGCACGGGAGTCAATGGGTTAAGGTTGATATATACCTCTAAGCGATGTACAGCGTGTCCCATGTAAACTGTAGATACACTGTACCTACTTGCATTTAGACATCATAATTGAAAATTCATTTTATTTCAAAATTCATGGTATAGTTTGATAGCCAGTTCTATAAGCTTTAATTTGCTCTAGGGGTTTAGGTATGTACAGTTTAAATCAGAAGTGCTACATCGCTTGGATATCAGACACTTCTAAAGGTATACAGTAACCGTAATGCTCAATATTTTTTTTACTATTGTTTTTTTTTTCTGAAGTGAATATACAACTGAAATCCTACTTTGTGCTTACTGTATTTTCTCAACAGATACAGAGATGACTATGAATTGCGACCTGAAATTCAACAACAGAGTCTCCTTCCTGGTGTCAAGTAAGTTATTTACATGTTGTATTTTCCACTGGCTGAGGAACAAAATAAGTGGAAAATGTTTTCTCACACACCGCTGGGGCCTGGGCCCAAGGGGTTGTTTTTTGAGCCACATGCTCAGTGTTGTTTGTCAGTTTAACACATTGACGTCAGTTTTTCATGCGTCTGTCCTGTTATTGACAATGAATTTTGTCATCACATTGTCAAAGTAGCTGTGGATCCACGAGGCGATAGCCGAGTGGATCCGCAGACTACTTTGACAATGTGATGACGAAATTCATTGTCAATAACAGGACAGACTCATTAAAAACTGACATCAATTTGTTTTTTTACAATAACAAATGGTCGAATTGCCTGCTCTCGCTCGCTGAATTATTTATTAAGATTGTCAGCATAGAGCCTTACTAAGCTTACTTCTGTTGTTTCACATTACTCTATTTTGCCTACATTACGTATAATGTTAGGGTGAATTGGTTTGAAAAATAAGAGTCAGTTGGCAGTGGTCAAATATGGCTCTCAGAGGTGTGTGAGAAAGTGTATTATTTGTGTAACAGACACATCTTGAGGTGACCAACTTTCACTTTTGTCACTCATCAACAGAGACCCAAACTTGTGGACTGTGAAATGTAAGGTGAGACTTGATAACAATAATGCCCTCAGACTCCGTCAGTCATTAATCTTAACAACTGCTGTTAAGGTAGTGTGAAAGGCAGCATTTATTATATGTTGTGGTTCAATATTACCCTTGGAACATCTTGCTATTTGCCTTTGTTTCATATTCATGATAATATATTACCATATACCATAACAAAAGAAAATATACCAATGGTAAAATTAAGCCTCAACATTATAATTATTATATATTTCAGAGAATTGCATGTCTTATCTGGTCATCGTCAGTGTGGTGGCAGGGGGGAGTACAAAAATTAATACTCCTAATTGTTAGGTGTAGATGGGCAGTAATAATAATAATAATAATAATAATAATAATAATAATAATAATAATAATAACTTTATTTCAGTGTCAAACTTAGAACAGTAGATGGGCCATCAGGCTTCAACACAGGACTTACCCTTCAACGTTTCAGTGAAATAATTTTTCTTGATCACTGTACAGTATTATGAGATATACTCTGCATTATCAATTCTACAGATTGGAGAGGAGAAGTCCACAGTGATTGGTTTAATGAGAAAAGCTATTGCCCAGCAATTTACAGATGAGGTAAGTAAACTGAGGCAATTCCTTTTATTTTGCTGTTAAGGCTGGGATTTGCTACAGCCTTTCAAAGATTAAGTTTTGTCACATTTTTCTTTGGTCTACATTGTAGGTACTTCTACTTGCATGGCACTGATACATGAATGTACCTGTATATATGGATTTGGCCTTGTAAATTTATAAACTGTAATATATAACTATAGTGTTCTTTGGGTTTGTTGACAGCCTCTACAGATTAAATCTGCTGTTGCTGTGGAGGGACTCAAAGGATATATTTACATCGAGGCTTACAAACAGACTCATGTCAAGCAGGTAAAAATAATAAAAAGAATTATGGTTGAATTATGGAAAGTTTGTTTTCAGTTTTGACCAGTTAGTGATCAGTGTTTTAAGTATCAGCTTGTTTGTAGTCCAGTCACTTTCTTTAGCTCTTAGTGGGTGCCTCACAGATCAACTCATAAATAATTGACTTGTATATTTATCAATTACAAAATGTGCATCTTGATGAAAAATTCCTAGCTTAGTTGTCAATCAGTGATAGATCACTCTCTGTATAAAAATTAGAATGACCTTAACCCATTGACTCCCGTGCTGCCCATAACCAGCCGTGACGAGTGTTGGACTTTGTTCCTCTTCTGATGTCATCACCTTTGACAAAAATGGGCATAATCTTTACTCAAGTTCTGCAGGAGGAGAAGATCTTTCCAGTAATACCCAGATCAGTGATTGGCTCAATGGAGCCTGGCATTTGCACAAAAGTGCTCCAAAATTTGAGTGAAATGCTCGCAGCAAAATGCTGCTCCATGGTAAAAAGCTACTCCATGGTAAAAATTGCCCATCTGGATGTTGCTTTCTCAGAAATGTTTCAACTGGAAGCAAGCCCAGTAGAAGGTCAAGCCCTGCAGAGAAAAGTTGAGAAAAGGAGAAAAAGGAAAGGGGAAACCGAAAAGCCTAATGACATAGGCCACTTCCTTGTCCAAAATTTCCAAATTTGAATTTCTACGCATACCCAACAGAAAATGTTGTAAAACGCAATACTTGGGGAAAGAAAGGCATGTAATTCAATGGGTTAACAAAGTCTAATTTATGTAACCCCTCATGAATGCCATAAAATATTGTACAGAATTTTAGTAGTCCTTTTAAACACTCGCTATTCTATTCTTTGGACCATAGGTATTCCTAAATGTTTGAATTTTTTTTGAATTTGAAAACCCTTAATGATGGTGTCCATGTAAATATGCATTCTGGCTCTTGATACTTCAAGGAAAAACAAAAGCAAAGGAAATGAAAAAGGATGTGTGATTGTAAATACTTCAAAAAAGTCATGATATTTTTTTCATTTAGGCCATTGAGGGGTTTGGTACACTGCGACTTGGCAAATGGCAACAAATGATGGTTCCAATCAAGGAAATGACTGATGTTATGAAAGTTGTCAAAGAGGTTGTGTCCGTCAAACCAAAGCAGTGGGTTAGATTGAAAAGAGGAATTTACAAGGATGATCTTGCACAGGTACATATGTTACATCAAGGCCACCTTGTTGAGTTGTGTTAGATTTATTATGAAAATAGAACATGGCAAGTAAATTGAGTTGTGTTCCCGTGGCTAGCTACTCAGAATATGTCAGAATATATAGGCTTGGTCAATAAAGGATTTATTATACAGCTTTCAAGAAAATTTTTCTTGCGAGACACAAAGGGAATCCTGAGCAGGCAAGATAGCGCTTTTTTGCTCGCTTGGGTAGCCAATCACTGCACAGGATTTGGTTCATTGAGCTAGCCATATAACAAAAATTGCTACCCCTTAGAAATGCTGTAAGTATATTATTATTGTTTTTGTTATTAATGTTATGGTCTTTGTTAGGATTAACCCCACACATGTCAAAACACAAGCCAGGTTGAATAAGTCAGTTATCTGTCATGCCTGTGATGTGTTTGTTTGCTTACTTTGTTTTCCCCTCATACCTTGGTGTACATACCAAGGGATTTTATAATCATAGCAAGTGATAAAATGTAGTGTATCTTTTTGACTCTCTTGCATGATTCAAAAGAAGGTATTATTTTCAGAGAGGTATTGTTTTATCAGCTGATTGTGGTAGTCAAAGTGGAAAATATCTTGGCAGGAAATGATTGCTAGCATATTTTGTTTTGTTTTCTGTGTCTGTAGGTTGATTTTGTCAACACAGCAAGAAATCAGGTAACACAAAGCAAACTGTACATAATATAGCTCGAGAATAAATTTATTTAATGACCTACAAAGTTAAAAGTAAAAGAAAATCCAATACAAATGTTGAAAGGGTAACAGAATTTTCAACAGACTAGTTGGGGGAAGTAGTTGTAATTCTTACTACAGTATGTTTATTTAAGGTGGCTCGAAACAGTTCCAGTACTTTCCAAGGCGTAAAATTTGGTGGGTCATTATAACCACTTTATATCGGTTGATACCAAAATCGTGGTATCAAAAAACTGCCAAATCATTGGTAAACTAGTTGCTGTCAATTTTGTGGCACAATAGGTTGCCATAGCAACAATATGACCTGCAATATGACACCCTTAATTTTAGCTTTAAGCGCTTATAACTCAAAAACGAGCTTGGTGACCCCCATTTTTTATTATCGAATTGTAATCAACATGATAAGATGCAGCTTTTTGCAAAGTTTAAAAAATTTTACGGCGGGGTTCAGAGCCACCTTAAATTTTCGAAAGTAAGTTTGGAAAGAAGAAATTTTGGAAAGTACTGGAAACTGTTTCAAGCCATCTGAACACTTAAGATTCTGGGATTATGCACAGGAAGTCATGTTGAGCCACCACAATTTTTTCAAAACTAAAATTTGCACTTTGCATTTCCTTGTCAGAAAAAAAACAGTTAAACCCTGAGTATGTCTTTTGTGGCTAACAGCTCCTTCGCAGTGCAACAGCTTCTTTAGTTACTGTATAATCTTGGTGTGTAATGGTAATAATAGTTGTTATGTTGACTGTCTTTGTTTGTAGGTGACATTGAAGATGATTCCAAGAATAGACTACACTAGAATGAGAGGCTTAGCTAAATCAGCTGAGGTACAGTCTACTGCTACTGATAGTCTTCACATTCTAATGTCAATTCCAGAAAATATCCATTGTCCCCCACAGGGGAAGGTATTGGAATTTCCTGGGTGTCGGAGTTCTGTAAGACCAAAAAAAAATTGAAAGAAATGTATGAAGTTTGAGGTGAATGAAATTCAGGTTAACATGATTTTAACCAAGTTTGATTCTCAATTTCCTTTGTCTTCTAACCCTAATTATTCATGATCCACGAATAATTAGGGTTAAGAGACAAAGGAATTTCATTTTAACCTGAATTTTATTTTAACATGAATTTCATTTCAACCTACAACAGATATTTTCTGGAACTACACAATTCGGTTTTAGAGAGAAAAGAGATGTAATGTTGAGTAGTTACAGTCATCATAAATACTGTTTGGCTGCAACCCAGGATGAGCTCCCTCGGGCATGTGTTTTTGCTTTGAAATTGTTTGGGATGTCTCAACAGTATTGTCTGGGATTTAAAGTGCCTATAACCCCAGAATTTTTTTTTGGCTAAGATGAAACTTAGACAAACACACAAAAAGAATTTGCCAAAATTTTCGGTTTGTGATATTTTAAGGGCTTTAAAAATTAACATAAAGTAGCTGAAATTTGATACATGACCAAGCTGGCGAGGAGCCTGGGTCTATTACTGGGTTGACGTCACAGACTGGTTTGCATGCATGTTTATAAAGAGTTAATGCTATGTAAATGATTATGTGACGTCAACCCAGGAATATACCCAGACCCTTCACCAGCTCGGTCATAACACAAAAGATATCAAATTTCAACTACTTTCTGTTAATTTTTAAGGCCCTTAAAAATATCACAAACCGAACGTTTTGGCAAATTCTTTTTGTGTGTTTGTCTAAGTTTCATCGTAGCCAAAAAAAAATTCTGGGGTTATAGGCACTTTAACATACATGTAAACATGCCAGATATAATTATTTTACCTTGTGAGGAGAAATATAAAATTTAAAATTGTCAACTGATTAAATATTTTAACATGGCCTGGAAGGTCAAAACCATTGACCACAACTTAGCAGAGATTTTGTTTTTCCAGCCCAGTCAATAAAGTTTGAGATTCCATCCTGAATAGTGGGATCAGGTTGCTTAGTGCACAATACATTTATTTTTGCTGGGTTGAGCCCAGTCCTGAACTGGTGTGAAAAAAAATCAGAAGTTGTATTACTGCTTTATTTAACTTATGTGTTAGTCTTTTCATTACTGCTATTTTGCCGTGCTGAAGTCTGAAGTCATGTTTTGTGAATATGGTCAAAGCTGTACTCTAGAAGCACCTGGGTGCCACAGGTAACTAATCTTTGCCTTTGGGCAACTGGAATCACTTACTTTTTCATATAAGCTTAAGTGCTGGGCACCCAGGATTTCATGGTTAGGAACCTTAGAGCCCTTTGGAATTTTTCTTAGACCATGGCCTTGATGGTACTTAGAACATGATGTTCATGTATGTTCATTTTAAAGGATGCTGCTGAGAAGAGAAAAAAGAAAAGAAAACCACCTCAAAAACTGTTTGATGCTGATGCTATCAGGTAACTTTTAATGTTAATTCTAAACCTCTTCATTCAAATTTACTTTTTGAGGATTGCTTTATCTAACAGACTTCATGGCTGCAAGGACAGTATAGAAATTTCTTAGTCAGCAGGGTTAGGAGATAGTAGCGCTAGAGAATTGCTAATCTTTCTTCCTTGTTCTAAACAGAGGCATTGGAGGTGACATAGGACAGGATGGAGACTTCATGATCTTTGAGGGCAGTCGGTATCGTGGTGGCTTCATGTATAAGACACTGGCCATGTCTGCAATTGTAAGCTTTTTCATTTTAAGCATTATAATTTACTGTATGTCAGCTCTCTTTCTTGATTGAAACAAACATCCAGCAACAAGTACCTGCCAATTAAAGGAAATTTGGAATGTGGAAAAATCACTTTTTTTGTTTATCAGGTTGTGGAGGGCATTAAGCCAACTTTGCTGGAACTTCAGAAATTCGAAACAGCACCCGAAGATGTTGAACTAGAAGGTAATAGTTAATGTGACCCATCTCTAAAGATAAACCCCGAGATCATTTGAAATATAGTACACAATGTAAATTGTAATGTAAAGGATTTATTAATTATGAGGTGCTACCAAGTGAGGAAAAGAGACCAGCTTTGAACACACAAGTGAACCTCATTTGTGCAAAACTGTTTAATTAACTAACACTTTTCTTGATTCTTTCACCCCTAAACTGATAAACATTTGAGCCATACATGTACATGTTGCAAAACCATTGTGTTTGATAATGGGGACAAGATGAGGCAGAAATGTCATAAGCCAGTGTTTATATTTCTTTTAAAATATATATTTCTTTTATCTAAAGTAAAGGAGAAACATTAAGCGTCATGGTATAAGGACATTGCTTAGGGCCGAAGTATCATCCAAGCTCTTGAGTAATCTAGAGTTCTTTAAGTAAAGCCTCCATCGTGTCACAAAATTGATAGCAGTCCCGTCCAAATCTGTTCCACATTTCCCATATGCTAAGCAAAGTCAACTGGTTAACTTATTACCAACTGGGATTTTTCACTGTCTTGGGAATTTATTGCAATGTACAGGTATTGGCATACAATCTGCAAGCCAAAGTATAAAATCAATAAAACAGGAAGGACCACATTTTTTGTTTTCAGTCCCAACAAAAAGTTTCAAGGAGGGATCAGATGAGGAAAGACATACATTTGTAACTGGTGATGTTGTAGAAGTTGCCGAGGGTGATCTGGCCAATTTGAAAGGCACAGTACTTAGCATCGATGGAAACAAAATCACCATCATGCCAAAACACGATGACTTGAAGGTTTGAATGTTGATTTGTTTTTACAAATCTCAGTCATGTCCAATATACACAAACTGATACAGATTGAAAATTCCCCATGTCGGTCCGTACTGTTTGTTAGATAGTGCTAGCGTTATACCATCTGTAAAGGTTGTTTTCAATCCGTACACGATCGGAAAATTGCATCTCATTAACGGGACTTAGAATATTTTCTAGGCTTTACCGGTGTGAAGGGTGGTTACGGGTTGTCGATCCGTACGGTCCGTACAGATGGAATAGGTTGTTTTCAATCCGTACACGATCGGAAAATTGCATCTCATTGACGGGACTTAGAATATTTTCTAGGCTTTACCGGTGTGAAGGGTGGTTACGGGTTGTCGATCCGTACGGTCCGTACAGATGGAATAGGTTGTTTTCAATCCGTACACGATCGGAAAATTGCATCTCATTAACGGTTCTTAGAATATTTTCTAGGCTTTACCAGTGTGAAGGGGGGTTACGGGTTGTCGATCCGTACGGTCCGTACAGATGGAATAGGTTGTTTTCAATCCGTACACGATCGGAAAATTGCATCTCATTAACGGGACTTAGAATATTTTCTAGGCTTTACCGGTGTGAAGGGTGGTTACGGGTTGTCGATCCGTACGGTCCGTACGGATGGAATAGGTCGTTTTCAATCCGTACACGATCGGAAAATTGCATCCGTACGGTATGCATCTCAAAAACATTTGAAGCGTAATAACAATTTAATCGTTTGAAGCGAAAGAATATATCTATCCAGGGATGCTGCCACAACAAACAAGCAAGATATGCACGTATATCTCGTTCCTTAAGCGTCAGCGACAATATGACACCTCTAAAGCGAAAGAAATTATCAATCGAGAGATAATGCCACAACAAACGAGCCAGACAATTTAATCGTTTGAAGCGAAAGAATATATCAATCCAGGGATGCTGCCACAACAAACGAGCAAGATATGCATGTATACCTCGTTCTTTAAGCGTCAGCGACAATATGACATTGTTTAAAGCGAAAAAAATTATCAATCGAGAGATACTGCCACAACAAACAGCGAGCCAGATATACATGTATACTTCGTTCTTTTAGCGTGGGCGAGGATAGGACCCATTTAAAGCGAAAGAAATTATCAATCTAGAGATAATGCCACAACAAACGAGCCAGATATACAATAAACAAGCCAGTTATGCATGAATACCTCGTTCTGTAATGAGTGATGCGCGATGTTCACGCGACAATGGTTTGTTGATCGTAATATAGTCACTTTCGGACAGCTAGTTCGCGTTTACTTTCGATTTACTTGCTTTTGGCAGCAAAAATATATTCATGTAATAACAATTTAATCGTTTGAAGCGAAAGAATATATCAATCCAGGGATGCTGCCACAACAAACGAGCAAGATATGAATGTATACCTCGTTCTTTAAGCGTCAGCGACAATATGACACGTTTAAAGCGAAAGAAATTATCAATCGAGAGATACTGCCGCAACAAACAGCGAGCCAGATATACATGCATACTTCGTTCTTTAAGCGTGGGCGAGGTAAGGACTCATTTAAAGCGAAAGAAATTATCAATCTCGAGATAATGCCACAACAAACGAGCCAGACATACAATAAACAAGCCAGTTATGCATGAATACCTCGTTCTGTAATGAGTGATGCGCGATGTTCACGCGGCAATGGTTAGTTACTGTAATGAGTGATGTGCGATATTCACGCGGCCATGGTTTGTTGATCTTAATCAGAGTCACTTTTGGACAGCTAGTTCGCGTTTACTTGCTTTTGGCAGCAAAAATATATTCATGTAATAATCGTTTGAAGCGAAATAATATATCAATCCAGGGATGCTGCCACAACAAACGAGCAAGATATGAATGTATACCTTGTTCTTTAAGCGTCAGCGACAATACAACAACAACAACAACAACAACAATTTATTAAGGTATTTCCATAATAATACATGGCATTACCTATTTAAACTAGAGAAAACATCTAAAATAAAACAAATCTTATTTTGCGGAAGAAATTTCATGTCTACGTAACATTGCTTGGAAAACAAAAGCAGCAGTTGATCTACATACAGAAGGATCAATGCTGTTAAACAGGAACAAAACTTTTTCATTAATATCTAATTCTTCAAAAAGACTATATTTGTCTCTTATATCATTAAAGAATTTTAAACGTAAGCTATCATATAACTGGCACGAGAAGAGAAAGTGTATTTCATTTTCAACCTCATTTGAATGGCAGAAAGAGCAGATTCTCAAATTTATAGGAGTTTTCGGAATTGTGTCTTCCTGTTTCAATGCGTAATTTGTGATTTCCTAATCGGAATTTATTTATAGCAATTCTGTGATGGGGATTGTTTATCACGTCGAGGCAACCATTTTTTCTGGTATCTTTTCTAAAAGAAGCGTAAAAGTTTAATTTTCTGTTTGTGTCGATTAATTTTAGCTGATGGGCCGTTAACGCTTTGCTGATGTTTTGTTTAATATGGGAAGTAAAGAGTTTTTCGTTGTTTTCATTTAATGTGATAGAACTCGAATTGTACTTGACGCAAAGTTGGTCAATTTTTTGCATCAGACCTGTCTGGTTTTTATCAGCCATCTCCTTAGAGAGTTGTAGACATTGTTTAGCGATGTTGTTTTCAGGCAAGCCTTGAAGATGAATCCAGAATTTTATTATGGAGGTTTCAATGGCCAATATATCAATCCAGGGATGCTGCCACAACAAACGAGCAAGATATGCATGTATACCTCGTTCTTTAAGCGTCAGCGACAATATGACACGTTAAAGCGAAAGAAATTATCAATCGAGAGATACTGCCACAAGGCAGCGAGCCAGATATGCATGTATACTTCGTTCTTTAAGCGTGGGCGACGATAGGACCCATTTAAAGCGAAATAAATTATCAATCTAGAGATAATGGCACAACAAACGAGCCAGACATACAATAAACAAGCCAGTTATGCATGAATACCTCGTTCTGTAATGAGTGATGCGCGATGTTCACGCGGAAATTGGTTTGTTGATCTTAATCAGAGTCACTTTTGGACAGCTAGTTCGCATTTACTTGCTTTTGGCAGCAAAAATATATTCATGTAATAACAATTTACACAACTTTGATGTAAAACTTTCACGTTATTGAATTATGATTCTGTAGGAATATCCTTAATGAGATGCAATTTTCCGATCGTCTACAGATCGAAAACCACCTATTCCATCCGTACGATCCGTACGGATCGACAACCCGTAACCCCCCTTCACACCGGTAAAGCCTAGGAAAATTTTCTAAGTCCCCTTAATGAGATGCAATTTTTCGATCGTCTACGGATTGAAAACGACCTTTACAAATGGTAGAACGCTAGCACTATCTAACAAACAGTACGGACCGAAATTAGGAATTTTCAATCTGTATCAGATTGTGTGTATTGGACAACCCTCACAAATCTTGCAGAAGTACAATTTACTTTCCTTTTTGCACAATTCACACCTCATTCTAAGTTTCCTTGTGGCAAATTAGTTTGTTGTAGAGTTTACTTGATTTTGACAGTTGCTAAATATTTTACTAAGATACAATAACTGTAGCATTAATTTTGTGCTTGCCAAAGAAGACACCACGTTTCAGCACGTTTAGCTACAAAAAACGTAATAACGAACCATAGACTGCAACTTTGGTAATAACTTCTGCTAGCTTTAAACAAGAAGATACTTGAGCTAGAAAGGATTCAATTTATGAAAGATACTAGCTGTCCATAGAACAGAACAGGGATTGCCATGGATACCTCTGTGCTCTGCTCTAGGGTCATATCTTGCCCAGCTCATCCATCCCTAGGCACCTTTCCTAAGCTCATCAATAAATTGGCAATGAGTTTAATCAAAGATACTGGCTGTCCATAGAACAGAACAGAAGGAAATACAGCCTGGAACTTTTAGCAGACAAAGCCATGTATGACCTGGAATTTTAGTCTTCTTTGTTGCTGTTCTGTATCAATCGTATGCTGCTGTCTTGCGTCAAACGAAATGCCGATGCACTTTGTTATCACTTGATGTTGTAGGACCCTTTGGAGTTCATGGCACATGAGCTTCAGAAGCATTTCAAGATGGGCGATCATGTGAAAGTGATTGGTGGTCGATATGAGGGTGATACAGGCTTGATTGTTAGAGTGGAAGACAACATGGTGGTCCTCTTTGCTGATCTTACCATGCATGAGGTGAGTCAAGAGCTTCGTTTATAAAAGTGTTCTTTAAAATAGAAAATCGAATTAAGCTCTTTTAAAAACATTTGCAAATTATTTTCGTTGCTTATAGGTAAGTAGCCTCTTTGGGCTTGTGCTGCAGTCTTCTACATCTGCGTAGAAGGCTGGTAGAGAAGAGACCTTTGTAAATGTTCTGTTCTTGGTGTTTCAGCTCAAGGTTTTGCCCAAAGATCTTCAGCTGTGTACAGAGAGAAGCAGTGGAGTGGACTCCATGGGTCAGCACCAGTGGGGAGATATGGTGCAATTAGAGTAAGTTTATTTGAGCTACATGTACAGCAATAGACCTTTTTACCGATACGGCGGCCATCTTGAATTCTATTGTTTTGACTGAGAAATTATGGGCTGCCGAGGGGGCAATCGCTGGAAAATTTATCGTATACACAGCTTTCAGGATAAATTTTTACTGCTTGTCTCTCATATTCCATAAAAAATATTACAAGCGTTACATCTTTCCGTCACGATATTTGGCAGTTGTTCCTATGGTTATCGAAAAATTATTGTTAAAAGTTATCACGCCACAGTATTCTTTTTAATTATTTCTCATCTGCACCCTGGGCATCCCATAATTTCCTCGGAATTCAAGATGGCCGCCGTATCGGTAAAAAGGTCTATTCAACAAATTAACTGTCCTCTTTTTGGTGATAAATAGATACATCCTGCCTTCTATTGTTTCTTTTTCCAGTCCACAGACAGTAGGAGTAATCATTCGCCTGGATAGAGACATGTTCACAGTGTTGAACCAACATGGAAAAGTAAGTCTTCAACTAGCCTCCCTCACAGCCGTTACTAGGGTCGTCAGGCAACACTTCTCCCCCAGTTCTGCTGTGAAAGAGACTATTCTTCAACAGCTGATAAGGTTCATTTTAATTAGGTGAACCCCTGTAAGCTTTTAGCCATGTCCTTTTTAGCATGCCCTAACAATCGCCATGTTTTGTCCACAGCAAAATACTGGACAAAAAATCCACAGGAACTCGTATTGAAAACCATGGCTAAAAACTTAAACCTGTCATGAGTTATATCCATGTGTTCTACCACTTTGCTCTTTATGAGTTCAATTGTTAAAATGGTAGGTTGCATCACGGGCAGGATTTCGGTCACAAGCTCTTTGTTTCGGTGGTACAGTCCTGTATCTACAACCATGTTATCCCATCAGCTAGGCAGAGTAGAAGAGTGGGTACCAACTCTCTCTGACAATTGACTGGGTGTGCAGACCAAACGCCTCAGTCCATTACCCCCAGGGAGTCATGGCAAAAGGTGAAAAGTGTGGACCAAATGCCACCAGTGAGGTTGCTAAGGCAACTGTATCCACATGGCAATTTTATGAGGAGCAACTTACTGAATGGTAGGACTAAACGAGGTGGCTAATAATCATGTCCATGCTACTTTGTATTCAGGTGATTCAAGTAAAACACCAAGGAGTGGGGAGAAGAAAAGAAAACAAAAATGCTGTGGCACTGGATTCTGAGCAGGCATGATATATTGTTTATCTTTATTTATACACAGAAAATCAAAAGGACAAGCTTGGGTCTTATGCAGTTGATAGACTAGCTCTGTGCTCTCTCGATAATAGTATAAAATGTATGTTGGCCGTCTTGTTTGATTTTGTGGTCAATGCAATATTCTTTGTTTTTAGAACACTGTGCAAGTTAGAGATATAGTTAAAGTCATTGAAGGGCCACATGCTGTAAGTACAATTTTCCCATACTCTTGCAAACTAATATAAGCAATAAACCTTTGTCTGATGTGCTCCCATTTGGTGCCAATGCAGTTGTCACCAGCCAGAGGTTTAAGTAAACTGAGACTTGTTAACGTGTAATGATTATTGTTTGAAACTTTCCTCATCTTTATCAGGGTCTGCAAGGAGAGATCAAGCATCTTTATCGCAGCTTTGCATTCTTATCCTCCAAGATGGTGATAGAGAACGGTGGGATCATCGTGTGCAGGACAAAACATCTTGTACTGGCAGGGGGTGGAAAGGTAAATAATAATCAAACACTCTCTACTCTTAACTCTGTTTGGGAGGGTGGGAAGAGTAAAATGCATGTGGGGAGGGGTGGGGAGGAAAACGGTCATGGTAAAGAGATCTGACCTCATTAGGCCAGGTCTAACAATAAAATAGGATAAGCATAAAAGTGAAAACCCGTGCATGAGAACTTAGGTTTTTTCAAGTTAGCCTCCATAGGTTCTTAT
>OZ026602.1:3253430-3293430 GCA_964020085.1 Micromussa lordhowensis
GACCGTCTGAGAATCAGGCTACACTGGAACAGGCGTGGCTGGTTGAAGCATGTTTTATCAAGTATTTGGTTGTATGCCGGCACGCACTTGCCAGTTCGTTTTTTGGTTTAGGGTGCCCCCGCCCGGTTTGCATATGATGAAAAATTTTTCTGTTATGTTCAGGTTGCATCTCATTGTCACATTTGAATACGGTCTGGCACGAGCCATTAGTTTCCAGGTCACAGCAAATTCCGTTTTGGTGTCTTTTAGGGACCACACATCTGGCCCCTAAAGGACACCAAAACGGAACATGCTTGAACCATCAGCCTATAAAGGAACCTTTGTGTTGGTGTTAACTCACAGTTACAGCTTCGCAGGAGTTTGGTGTTTGTTTAATACAGTAACGTGATCTCGAGAAGTTTCCTGTTGGAGCTAGTCTGGCCCACTACCACTTGACTTCACTTGCGTGACAGTCGTACGCGATATGCATTACAGTACCAGGTCAATCGTGAATGAATGACCACTTTGTTATACCTGGTAAACAATTAATGTGCGCTTTCTCTTTCTTTTATATTTTGTATGAGTACTTTCTCAACATGAAAATACATTTCATTTTGCACCATACATGAAATCACTGCGATTTTGACCTGATTCAAGACTTCAATACTCACTGACGTCTGCTTCACTAGATTTTGTCAAGCATAAATATATCTATTTTCACGGCTAAAAATTCCCAAACTTTCAACTCTACCTTTTTTCCCACAACCTGGTTCTCTTTGTTCCCTTCCTTACAACTTCCATCCTTCGCCCGGCCCTCACCCTCATCTCTATCTCTCCCTTCCTTCGCACGATATTATGGGTAAGATGCATTTCTGACGCGCGAAATCCCGTCAGATCCTCGTACTGGATTTTGATGGGTTGTAATTATAGGGCCCCTTTGATTAAACACTTACTCTAGTACGCGCACTTTACTCTTTTTCATCTCAAAACTGACCTGGTCCGGGTTGTTCGAAAGGTGGATAACGCTATCCACCGGATAAATCACTATCCAGTGGATAGCGTGGTTTGTTTTGTTAACACTAGCCTTTGAACAACTGAGGCCAGGACTTAAATTTAAAATTTACTGCTGCCCAGGGTACTCAATTAACGAGGCAGGGAACAGTTTCCAGCACTTTTCCAACAGTTATACTTTGAAGGATGAATGCTACCACTGTTACACAAGTGATGCTACATTATCGGTATCATGTAATTGCTCAGCTATTAGTGAATCAATGATGGTACCATAGCAACAGTATGACCTGTTAAAAAAAACACCTTTAATTTAAGCTTTAAGTGCTTATAACTCAAAACCAGCTCGGTGTCCCCAATATTTTATTATCAAATTGTGATGAGCATGATAAGATGCAACTTTTTGCAAAGTATTAGAAAATTCTGTGGCGTGGGTTTAGAGCCACTTTAAATTCTTCAAGACGTAATTTGTTTTGGGCAATTCAGATATTCCAGATAACATAACTAACCAACCAACGAACAACCAAACAAAAGAAAAGAGCAAGGTCTGTCCCAAGAGAACAACTCGTTTCCATAAACATTCTCCGCCCTTCTTCCTTCAGGTGCCAAATTTAATAAGGTTTTAAAACACTCCCTCGGACGAAAACCTCAGACATGTACCCATTGCAGGCCTGTTTTTAAGATAACAAACGAACCACTGAGGATTGAGTACTGAAATAAATACGGATAAGTGAAAATTGTTTTGTCCTGATGTACACACTCTTCTAGGTCTACTAAAATTGCACATACAGTCAGTCAACTCTCTCGTGAGCAGACACCCTCGGGAATTGGAAAAAGCGTCCGTTAGTAGAGCTGTACTCTTACAAGCAGTGTTGTCCGTTTACGAGTTTTCCGTTAGCGGAGAGTTGACTGTATTTCTTACTTGTTAACATTACTTCACTAACAAGTGAATATATGGAAATTTCATACATTTGAACTGCGGAGAATGACACGAAGATATGATTGATCATCGCAGTAATGCACACAACTTAAGCAGTTGTGAAATTAAAGCCTGAAAAAAATTTAGGCCTGAATTTTTTCAGGCTTTAATTTCACAACTGCTTAAGTTGTGTGCATAACTGCGATGATCAATCATATCTTCGTATTACTTTACTAACATTACATTAGCGATAACGTTTTACTCGCGTATATATTGACAATGTTCGAGAGAAGCAATACTGTGTCTGGCTTGCTGCCCCAGAAAGAAAGCGCTGTGCCACTTGGATCGAGACAGCTGGAATCGCAGTAATCCTGATACCTATAATATAACTGCTTGTAATCTTGATGAATCAGAACGAGTTTTACCAGAACGTAACCAGAACTAGAACGTTATTTTATCTTAGTCGGAAGGTCGGGGTGACCATTTGCCAGATTTCTTCAACAATAACAATGTCAGTCATCAATTCTCTGATTCATGACAAACTGTATAGATTTGCTGAACCCTAGGAAATTTTAATACGGTATTCCATTTCACCAGGTGTATTTGAAACAACTTGCAGATATAATTAACTAATAAATGTTCCTGCGCTCAGCACAGCAGACTGGACAAAACGTGGAAGAACTGCAATATTTGATAAATTTGAAGAGCTGTTTTGTAATTTTTTGTGCTATGAAATAATTGTAAATTGAATATTTCAAACGTTTTAAACCATTCTGTAAATGAACTAGACCTGACATCGCGTCCATAACAACTTTGTACTGTTTTGACTTCCTGTGGTTTAAAAGCGTGATGCGCATTGGTCGCCTCAAAGCGAGTCACGCACGTGCACGTACCTCCCATAACGCGCATGTCTTCAGCAATGTAAACAACAGCTTTTGACAGCAGTCGATTTCATTCCTGCAGTCGATGAGGTGTTCTTAGGTTGGTGTAGTCGCGAGCTGTCATAATTTTTTAATACTTGAAATGGCGAAGTTGAAAACGAAGTTGCTGATTTTAGCTGTACTAGGTGTCGTTTTAGCTGTATTTTATCCGAAAATCAAATCGGCGTACGGAAAACATATAAAACCTCACGCAGATATAGCAGCAAAATTCGTGAAAGTCATCAAGGATTTTCACATTTTTGGTTATCACATTCCGTGGAAATATGTTCTCCCTGGGTTTGCTTTGTTCCTGGCCGTACAGTTGTTTAGGGTGAGTATTATTTTACTATTATAGTTCAAATTTTTTTTTTCGATTATGCTTCTAGTTTGTCCCTATTAATTTTAGATCGAAAAGCTTATTAAACTTAATAAATTGTTACTTCCAATCAGCAACTCAATTTAGTGGTGAAAATTGCCTTTTTTCTCCAAGAGTATAAGCGTATGTGTTTATTGTGTTGACTTGCAAAAAGGTTCCGAAACCGCTAATGGTTAAATCGCGATTTATTTGCATGACAGCTTTAGCCAGACACCTGTCACAAACCGTTGTTAGAGATTGTTTAAAGCAGTTTACGCAATTTTCACTGCGTTGTCAATTAAACTTCCCGCGTGAGAATTGTTTTTTCGTGCTAAAAATTGCCCTTCCTAAAACCAAATTGTAAAAATTACTTGCCAGATGTATGCTGGAGGGATTGTTTTGTTTCAATATAATGTTTACAAGCAGCAAATTGGTGTAAACTCTTATTTTGAGACAGATGTGTAGCTGAGGGTGGGGTGGGTTTGTGAGAACCCTGCTCAGGAATTTCATTTGCCTCTTATTTAAAAGATTATTTTACCACTTGAGTTAAAAAGTTGGAATTGGAGATTTCAAGAAATATCCAAACATTGTTCAAGATGTTTTGCTTTAGACAAGAACCCTTATTTCCCTCTATATTGCAAATGTAAATCTTTAGTGAATAATTTAGTAGTAACTTGAATTTACAAGCCACACCTTGGTTACATGTTGTGTTTGTGTTTGTGTTTCTGGGATTTTTAACAGGTACCCGAATACTACCTATGGTTTTGCAATATTTTAAAATTAGTTGAGTACAAAGTTCGCACAAATCTCTGTTGATGTTTTCCATAAAAATCTTTAAAAAGACTCAATTATTAAATGTAAAACACTATACATATTGTAATTACCCAGGTACATTCTTAATGAAAATATTACAAAATGAACAGGAAGATTGAAAAACTTAATGTAATCAGAAGGCAATGTTGAAGGCTGAAATACATTTTTCTTTACAACAGAGACGGCGTCGGCTTAAGAAGCTTGCAGAAGAACAAAAGAAAAAAGATCAGACTTTTATGACAGAGGAGGAAGGTAATTTTTATTTTCGTGTCATTAAGATTATCCAGTTAAATTTGCTGATTTGTTTGTAGATGCTAGTTTTAGCCTTAAAACTGGCATGTGCCAGAAATATTAATGCCCTCTCATGGCAGATTTTTGGGAGGAACCCCCTCTCCCATACTCTGGAAAATATTCCAACTTTCTTTTGAAAGGTTTGCTTTTAAACCTCTCACCCTCCCCCAGATCCCCTTGGAATTTCCATTGACCTTCCTTAGGGTGCATATTGTATTTTCCACAACTGCACAATTAGCTTTATAACTGTGTCACAGCAGTAGTGAAGCATAAAAACATATTAGAGACCTGGTTAAAAAATAAATCCATCTCTTACTCACTACTTAGCTGTAGAACAAGATGCCTGCAGTTGACTCTACTCAAGGAATATAAATTTCCCAATTGACACCAAAACATCACTACAAAATATTTAATTTTCTATTATTAATAACAATGAATTCAGGGCTGGTCCTGGGTTGGGAGGTTTGAGGTTGTGGCTGAATCATGTCACATGACCTTACCAAGGGTTTATGCATAATTTCCCAGGTGACTACTGTTTGATTATAAAGTAGGCAGGAATTATTTTTAGGACATAAGGAAAGTGGAAGGGAGGGCATGATGTATAACCGAGTGTTAATTCTCGAGTTACTGTACATAACTCAATATAAGCACACAGATGACTTAGGAAACACCATGTTTTAAGGAAGGCTATGATAGAATTGAACTGACTAATATTAGCATAAGCAATTCTGTCATTATTTTGTTGTTGATAGTATTATTATTTTATATTTATAATCATGAATATTTGAAGGAAGAGTTGATTACTCTGTGTTTTTGAGTGGTGTCTTAATTCGCACAGCCTGCATTCACCCTGCTATTTATGAGAATATAAATCATGGCACCAGCTGGCAGCGTTTAGTCCAGTTGGGTTCATCTTGCACCAAAGAGTAGCAAAACTTCACCAGCACATTTTTCTGATGTGTCGGTGACCCAAAATAAATATTAAGTTTAATTTGTTTTAAAAAGATTTTGTTTTCTAAAGATTGTCACAAGACAAATTAAACTTTGGGACAGTCTTGTCAGTCTGTTTTCCCTGTTGTTTTATACTGTGAGCCAATGACATGCAAACTATGTTTTAAAAATCAACTGGTTTGTGGTATGCACATCAATGGCCTTGAAAAGGAAATTTGGTATCTGGGTGTATACCAGCCCTCAATTGTTTATTAATCTTCTCAATTCATCGTTTTGCAATGCATCCTGCATCTTCATTGTTTACTCAATGCATCTTCTAATTCTGGTAACTCATACAATTTCATTAAAATTAACTTAAAATGTATTACATCACATTTAAATATAATACAAGCATAAGTTATACTTTGTCATGGCAGATATGAATCTTCTATAGCCAGATCTTCTTTGCTGGAGTCTGCTTTCTAGTCAGTTGTGGGTAGCAGGGAGAATGTATGGCTTTTCTCTAATCAGTCAAAAATGAATACAGTGTCATTAGTTCGTTTCTCTAAACCACTCTTTCTAATTTCCTTCTAATAGTATACTCTGCTAATATTAATAATTATAACCTCACACACCTATGTTGAGTAATTTTACTTTTAACCTTTACATTTTCCAGTGTCTCAGTCCTCTTGCCTTAAGCAGGAATCCTTAATTTCCTTCATTAAATTAACAATACTAACTAAAGATTTTAACATTCATAACCAATTGGCATACAGCTGTACAAATGAAAATATACTGTATTGGCCAGGGGTAAATTGACTTTGAAAAATTCCACCTTCCCCTTTCAGTGCATACCACAAACCATGTTGCAAAATCTGAAAACCTTGACAACACTGTCCACCCTGCCAACCTATCAGATCTGTCAGCAACGGGAAACCGAGTGCGGACATACACGTATTGGCCTTCAACGAGCTCTGTTAATGTGTTTGAACTAGCCAGGGCAGGGTTTGTGTTTACTGGAATGGATGATATAGTAAAATGCTACAAGTGTCAGGGCACCCTTAAAAAGTGGAAACCCGGAGATGATCCTTTGGAGGGTCACAAAGAATTCTACCCTGATTGCCAGCATGTCATTGCACTTGATGCTATTAAAAAGCCAATTAACACCGAAACCCAACTGGAAGACCTGCTATCTGTGTGCGATGGAGTAGGTTATCGTCTGCAGCAATTGCGCACCATCCAGAGTAAGGCATCTGGAGTAGAGCCAGGTAGGAGGATGTCTGTAACACGGGAAAACTAACGAGTGTGATTGTTACGGGGCATGGTTGATAAACCCTCAGTAATTCCAAGTTTGCTGTTTGTCACCTCAAGGGTTCTCAGATTTTTGTCAAACCCAAATCGATTGAGATTTCCATTTGACAAATTTCCTTTCAACTATCCTATGTATGCATTATCCAGATAATATTGCATGTGCTGGAAAAAATACCTTTTTTATAATACAAAAATATAATCCAGATTAAAGGTGTAAAATTCTTGGGGGGATGAAAAGTAAACAAGCAAATTTGGACCTTTATTAATTCTACCCCTAAATTATGTTTCATTGTACCAACAGCTAAGAAGCATCTGACAGAACTGCAGAAAAGACTGGACACAACTGAGCGTACCATGCACCTTGTTATGAAACAAATGGAGGCTGTGACAAAGTGTCTGGCCAAGACACTAGCTGATGACCCAGCCATGAGTGGCGATAAATCCTTGGCTGAAATCACAGAGGGGCTTGTAAACTTAAAGGAGAGCAATGTTTAAAGAACCTCACCAAAAAAGAGCACGTGCACTTCTTAATATTCTGGAAAAATCACAATTTTAAATTATCTAGAAAATGGCATTTGCAAGAAACAAATTGGGGCCATTGTGTAAAGTGTATGATTTCATAACTGAATTTAATTTGTCCAAGATTATTACAGCAGCTTGCTACATGATGCAACAACAGTACTGTTGCTGTTACAGAACAGCAAAAGGTTTGCTTTGGATGCCAGCCAGTAAAGTTTTTATTGGCAGGAATAAGTAATTTTTGATTGCTGCATGACAATTTCATATACACTGTTAACTACCAGAACTAAGCAATGGGTGACCAGGAATAATAATATGTTTGGAAAGCAATTTTTACATCTTGGTGAATATCTAGTAATAAAAATTGAAAAAAAAAAATTGAAAATATCAGTGACAACTATTTTACAGCTTTTGTTGATAATGATTTCTTATAGCTGTGGTCACCTTAACTTATTTATGCACTCGGAAACAAGTTATTTATATTCTTAGGTAAAATGTAATATTGTTTATTCTTGAAAATAGACAATGAATGAGAATTGAATAAATTATTTATTATTTAATGATAAAACTAGGGAGGTCATGAGTAGGAATTTTGTAAAATCTTGAAATGTGTTTTTACAGTAATGTTTGTTATTCATTAGAGTTAAGAAATGATTACCTGGAAAATTGTATCAAGTATAGATATGTTGTCAACAAAGATAATTGAACTGAACCATTTATGCCAACATGTGTAATAACATATAAATGATTCAATTTCTTTTATTGTAGGTTTCTTATCTTTCTTTGTAAACTTACGTCTGGTTTTGGGCTAGCACATTTTTATGAAAATAAAAATTCCTTAATAAAATTATCATCTTGTTGTAGTACTGTCTCATATCTTTAATTAATATTCAATCTTCGTTCATTGTCTAAAATCCGCACACGTCATTGGTTAAAATTGATCATTTGAGTTCCCATTACCTAGCGACATCAAAGTGACAGAGTGCGTTATTACAATAACGCATAAAAACTGTGCAGTGTTCATTGTTTTCTCATTCAAACAGGCGGACGGGAAGTCATTGTAAGTCTATCGCCAGCGGTCAGAACTAGCCCACATATCCATATATGGATAGGACATAACCATATATGGATATATATGGATAAGACAATATGGGACTGTGCTCTATATGTGGACTAGCATGAAGTTCTTGCCATCGCCAGCAGTGAACTCAAATTGAATATTAAAAGGGTTAGAGACTGTTAGTTCGTTTTTGTTTTCAAATACATGCACTTGCTCACTGTACAATGAACTCGAAATTTTCAATACTGCACTCAGCTTTGCTTCGTGAAGTATTGAAAATGTCTCGTTCATTGTAAAGTAAGCCCGTGCATGTATTTGAAAACAAAACACTCACAAGTCTCTAACCCATAATTATTGTTACTTTGATTGGCTTGACTTGTGGATAACAGCAAGCTCTGAGTTTGCTCTGACTGGTTTCTGTAAAGCACAAGACTTAGATGTTGCTATTCCACCCCACCAAGTTATTTCCCCCTGCACTTATTTAGACTTGTTTCTTTCACATTACTGGTACTAGCCTGATTATCAAGCCTTCCCAAAGGGAGGGGAGAGGGCAGAACCTTCCCACCCCCATTACTTTTAAAAAACCAGCTGATACTCTAGCCATGTGAGTACCCATTTATATAGTACTTTCAGGGGTAGTGAGAGGGAGACGCATGGTGCAGTAATACTTCACTAGTGTGTTGGTCTCTACAGCAAGTCATCTCTCAGTGCCTTTCTCCTCCCTGAAAAATGAATGGGTACCAAACTCCTTGGGTGTACACATTGATGAAAATCTTACTTCGGAGTGACATATCAACAACCTTTCTAAAATGACTGCTTCTGGTTTATTAGCACCATTATTCGGTCGCATATAAGACTCTACTTGCCATTTACAATTCATTAGTCCAACCTCATCTTGATTACTGCAGCTCAGTATGGGGATCCTGTTCTAAGAGTCTTTCTCAAAAGTTACAAAATCAGGCTGCACACATCATAACTTTTTCAAATTACAATAATATTGTAGTACTGATGAATTGTTGTGGATGTAAACTGGGTTAAACTGGACCGTCAACACCTTGTTGATAAATCAATAATGATGTACAAGATTGTAAATAATATGGTTCCAGACTATCGTAATTCCCACTTCGTCTTCCATTCGGATACCTTGACCTATAACCTAAGAGATAGTGACTGTTCACTTGCCATCCCACAGCCCCGCACTAATTATTGTAAAAGAAGTCTATCCTACAGCGGAGCTGTACTGTGGAATACTCTACCCTTGAACATTTGACAGTCGCCCTCTCTTAATGTATTTGAATCTAAGTTGAAGAATTATGATATTGATAGTACTCGTAAGTTTTATTTTGCTTTTATACACGGCTTCCTTGTAAAGCAGGTTTTTTTATCTTTTCTTTTATTGTAGTAATTACTGATTTTATTTTGGTAGTTACACTAATTTAATTCAATATTGTTATTTCCTGAAGGAAATACCGTGTCTAAGTAAAGATTTTACGTGTACCTTTACCTTAACAATAAGAGGGCAGTTGGGGGGGGGGGGGGGGGAGGTTCTCCACTTCACTCTATTTGACAGGATTTTCAGATTCTCTGTTTGCAGTTTTTCCAGCACCTCCATGACTGCCAAGGTTGCACCATCACTGATGAAGACTTGGCTGGTGAGCCATTAAAAACAGAGATGATAATTTTAAGGGAAGCTTAAGGCCATGCCAAGACAATATTACATCAAGGCTATCCTCTCAAGCTGTGTTACCCTAAGCTATGGTCTGAGGTACACTCACCCTTACGTAACTTCACCTCTCTGATGCTCCAAGGGCAATAGCCATGGTTACCATCAAGGTGGGGGGGGGGGGGCAGCCACTTGCCCGTACAGGGTTATTGGATGATAAGAACTGTTCTTTTTACTGGTAACTACAAAATTAAGCTTTGCATCTGGGAGGGGTGGTGAAACCTTTCATATGTTTATCACATACTGTCTGATAACCTCACCAACTTTCTTTACCGAAAAACAATATTTATTGCTTTTCATAAAACCGTGACCATACAGATCTCAAAATAGTACAATGTTGAATGTAACATTTGAAAGTATATTTATTTCTTAGTTGTTTGTTTATTTTTTATTTACTCATTTTCTTATGCCGTACATTTGCGGACAAAAATAAATGACAATAAAATGATGTTTGAATTTCAAAAACAAGATGATCGACGTCGAAATCACAATAAACAAAGTCGAAATAGCAGCATTTGAACATCAATTGACTAACTATTCGAATCCAATGACACATTCACTGAAGTTCAAGTTGAAAATGTGAAACATTTTTTCAGATAAGTCGAAGTTCAAAAATATCACCTTCAAAATGTCGAAGTTTTGGATAATATTTTGAACTTTAACCTACGAAATTCGCATTTATTATTTCCATGAAAGCATAAACTTCAAATTCTCGTTTGACGTCACCTTCAAATGAAATCATCATCAAACAAGTTGTTTCTGAGATTAAAAACTGTCGTTCGAAACGGCAGTAATCGAAGTCGAACTGGCAAAACTTCAATTCGAAAGGAACCGGAAATACATTCCTTACAAGGACACCGGAACAGGAAGTTGTACACGAGACTACCGCTGGACGCTATAGCATACGGGATCTGAGACGATGCGTTTTGGCGCGAATTCATTCGGATCGTGCAGATTCGCAGATTCCAACCACTTGTAGCAGGCATTCCTGGCGCGGGTATGCAGGATTTTCATGCTTTCCCAATCGTGTTTCTTGGCAGTTTTTTTGCTGTGGGTTTCAAGAATTTTGTGTCAAGAACAAGGCACAACTACACCTGCGAAGGCGGAATTTTACCATATCTCAAACAAAATGTATGAAAACATACCCTGACCCAGCCATATACTATAGGGCAGTCAGACAAACATTTTAATTGGAGGACACATAGGGTAGTACCATACACCCTTCCCACATTAGTCTCATTCCAAATTCATGACGTCTTCTGCGCAATGTTCTTTCGGATATTCCCAGAGTTCTTGAAATTTCACTCCAAGTGAAGCCTGCATCTTCATTAAGACTTTGGACCTGCTCACGAGTTACACGAACCCTTGGCCTGCCAGGTCCCGCTCCTTGATCTCGTCTATTTAAGGAATTACTTACAATGGTTGGCAAATGCTCATCACTGTCTCTCTCCAAACAAAGGAAAAACCTACTTTCGTAATGACTTCTCAAGTTTGATGTATGACTTAATAAGGTACGTAAGTCGCGGGTAAGATCGTGTACTTGAGGAACTCCATGATACGTTTGCTCAATCCTATTCAAAAGCGTTGACAGAGTTCTTTCGTGGGCATCAAGCCGGCGAAACAAAAATTCTGAATTGTCGTATGTCGCAGAGTGTAAGTCTATGTCGCAGAGTATATGTCTCTAGCAGTCTTAGAAAACCCTCGAAAAAATCTTCGACGTTTGGAAGACAACGAGCGGCCATCTTCGTTCTTTTCTTCGTTCAAGTTCCGAGTTCACCCGCGTTCCTGGGCGTCCAGCGGTAGTCTCGTGTACAACTTCCTGTTCCGGTGTCCTTGTAAAGGAATGTATTTCCGTTTCCTTTGGAATTGAAGTTTTGCCAGTTCGACTTCGATTACTGCCGTTTCGAACGACAGTTTTTAATCTCAGAAACAACTTGTTTGATGATGATTTCATTTGAAGGTGACGTCAAACGAGAATTTGAAGTTTATGCTTTCATGGAAATAATAAATGCGAATTTCGTAGGTTAAAGTTCAAAATATTATCCAAAACTTCGACATTTTGAAGGTGATATTTTTGAACTTCGACTTATCTGAAAAAAATGTTTCACATTTTCAACTTGAACTTCAGTGAATGTGTCATTGGATTCGAATAGTTAGTCAATTGATGTTCAAATGCTTCTATTTCGACTTTGTTTATTGTGATTTCGACGTCGATCATCTTGTTTTTGAAATTCAAACATCATTTTATTGTCATTTATTTTTGTCCGCAAATGTACGGCATATTTTCTGGTAGTAATAGACTAATATATATTATTGTATATTTTATGACATTTAAAAAAATACACTTTATTTTATTTTTGGACAGAAATAAACATTTTCTTCACATATAACTGCAATAAAAATCACTGCAAACTATCACCTTGGGAAAGACTCCAAGCTATGTATATTTGAAAGCTTAGGGACCAGCAGGTTAGTAAAATGTCAAACTTTCAAGCAGATTGAGACTTATTCTAAATGCAAGGCAGACTTGCTAAACAAAAACTCTGGTGTGAAACCGTTATAAGTTTTTTCAAAATTCTGAGATCACTGACTGCAATGATGTGCTATATTTAGCTGCACATGAACATAAAACTAATTAAACTTTGCATCAAAATAAATACCTGATGACTAACATTACAAAACACTGCTCATCTCTTTTTTGGTGCATATTCATGCATGTAACTTAATTTATTCCTTGCAGAGACATTCCTAACGACCCATCAACAGAAAACAAAAGAGAGAGGAACTTGTTAATTCCTCGTCATGTATGTGTCTACTGAAATTTACTGGCAGTGAGCAGTTCATCTTATTACAACTTAGTATAGTGTGCATCACACTTGCCAAAGACAATGGACTGAGCAGCATGTCCAACAGACCTTTTTCGTTGGTACATTTTGTTTTCCCAATACAGATCATGTGATGATACTCAGGAGATTTGATCCTTTGTCTTGCTCATTAAAAAGAGTACATGCAAACATATTCATGCTTGCATGCTCTCTTTTTAATGAACAAGACAAAGGATCAAATCTCTTGAGTATCGTCACATGATCTGTATTGGGAAAACAAAATGTACAAGCGAGAAAGGTCTATTGTACAAACTGCAACGTGCAGATAATAAAATTAAAAAATCAGAAAAAAGATCCATGTGGAGATTTTTCAATCTTTTGCTTTGTAACAAAAGATTAAGAAGTACCTTAGTCTTGAAGAATTACACATACATGAAGCTTTAAAAGTCTCAGTGACACATCAAAAGCAAGTTAATGCTGCAAAGCATCCCACATTGCCTTGGTCTCCTGCTGAGCCCTCATGATGTCACTGTAGTCCAACGTGTCTGAATTCCAGATGGCGAGACCATTCAAATTTTCATCAGAGGCAAACTCATACTTTTGAGTAAGACTTTCCACATTATCATACCATACCTGATGTTTACCGCCCACAGTGTCTTCATAGTTGAAAAAGAATGATGCCGAATCTTCATCCCGTTGAACCGTCGCATCTCTGCTGCGAATCAAGTCTTGAATATCAGCAAATTCAACCTGCTGGCCAGCTGCATCACTGCAATTGACACCACGGAATGGAACCCGTTTGATTGTGCAGATCTTGTCATTAAGTTCCAAACAGGGATAGTCATAACCGTACCATGGTAATCCAAGAACCAGTTTTTCTGGTCTGATTCCAAGAGCTAAGTATTCTCCAATAGCTTAACAAGATGCAAACAGAAAGAACAAAATGAAATAAGCTCTACAATACTGCAATTATTAATTAAATGTGTTCTCCAAAGTTTAAACATTAGCTTCGCACCTCATTTCAGATCAAACAGAAAAGAATGAGGGTCAATAATCCCAAAGTACAGTCCCCAGGGCTGTCATTAGTAGCCGGCAGACGGCGATTATCACCGGTTACTTTGACGAAAATCGCCGCCACTTTAATCAAGAAATGACACCAAAAGTTTAGATACGGAACAAGTCTGACCAGCAGATTCATATCCTCGATAGAAAGTGAAAAGTAAAGCATCTCATTCGTGAATTGCGGGCTTTACAAAAAGCAAAGTTTCCCAATATAAGTTTCCACTGCACACCGAGTAGTTCCCCTCTCTGCTGTTACATAACATTTCAGCGTGACATTGCACGTGACTGAAAAGCCAAATGTGTTTAAGATATTGATATGGCCGCAAAGAGAAGACAGGGCTTACTGAATGACTTTTTTGTTGCTAAGACGCCAAAAGGTAAGTGTTCAACATTTTAACACTTCAACCACAAGGATCGCTGAAAGTGTCGTTTTCTTGGCACAAGACAACTTAATAAGATTAATTAGCATTTCAAGAGAGTCATTGAACCGGAATGACCTTTGCACGGTAGCACAGCAGAAAAACAGAAGTCGTTGTTTGCCAGAAGTTCGTAGTAAGAACTGCTTTGGGTTTAGTTCAAGTTTAACTGCAGGATATCCATGCACATCGCAGCTTTTAGTAATTTCAACGGTTTCTTGTCAAAACAGGAACATTTTAGCAATGTTTTCTTAGGTGAAATTGGTCCATAGTTATTTTACAGCTGTTTATAGAACATATTCATTCACTTCTGCCGTGTTGGCACTTATGCGTTTCTGCGGTTTTGTAGTTTACTATCTAGGTAAACTTTTTGTCTTTGTAAACATCAACTGACATGGTTTACGTCGGTTATGTCAAAGTAGAAGAAGCTCTAAAACTGCCTGAGCTTCTTTGTTGCTTGAATTCTCTTATTGGAAGTATTAAATATCCATTGACTGGATTGGGAATGAGAAGTAGTGAGCAAGTGACAAAAATTTCTCTGAGGAAAGGCAATTTTTGGTATTGTCAAAACGTTAAATTCATTTTGCTTCCGGGGGCTTTGCCCCCTGGACCCCCAACAGGGCTCTGCCCCTGTACCCCACTGGGGGCATCAGCCATCCCCAGACCCCTCGTCTGTGTAGGGGCCTCTAGCCCCCAAAGCCGTCTACTTGAAAAATATCACTGTCTACTTCAAATCTTATTGACAGCCCTGAGTCCCAGGCAATCTCAATACAGAATATTATTCATTCACAGCATTATGATAATGATCAGGTAGTAAGCTTCACCTAATCCTAATCCAATGTTGGGAGTGGTAATAAGCACTGTTTGTTTGCAGATTTGCGTTGTCAATTTTGTCAGCTTAAAGTTATATAAAAAGAAGATGTATGCAAGAACTGAATTGGAAATAAATTCACATGCTTTACCAGCTTTTGTCTGTTTCAAGGGTGAGTTTGCCTTTGCCACGCAATCTGCTGACTTGATCTGACTCTGTTCATCATAAGCCATGACAACAAGAAAATCAACGACCTTGGATAGGGCTTCAGCGTCATAACAGCGTCCATCAATACAATCAGGAGACCAGGCAACATCAAAAGACACCTGAAAGAAATTGATGAATCCATCAGACTTGTTGGACAACATTTTAAGTCCAGAAATTCAAACACCCAAACTTGGTCAAAAAGTAGAACTTACGTGTGACAAGGGAAGAAAGAATTTGTGACAGGAGCTTGTTTGTCAAGGGTTCTGATTGACTGAGTGGGATAATTGGATGGGAAATAATTTGGCGCCATGATATACAGACTGAGTGCAATACAAAGAGACATCCAGTGATGCAACATAATGGCAGCAACAAATTTTCTTATCAGCCATGATCAAGCTTGGTCAATGATTGTGTTAGGGTCAGGGATTTTGTATCATGTGGAAGTGTGGTGGCCTAATGGTTAGTGTGCTCGCTTCTGGATCAAGCAGTTCAGGCTTGAACCCTGGCTGGGGTTATTGCGTTGTGTTCTTGGGTAAGACACTTTACCCTTATATCCCTCTCCCCATCCAGGAGTACAAATGGATACCACAGAATGATATGCTGCAGGGTAACCCTGTGATTGACTAGTGTCCCATCCAGAGAGGAGTAGAAATACTCCCACTCGTCACATGTTACAGAAACTGGGATAAGGCCTGACACAGACTTAACCTTTGATTGGGTTTTTCTTGAAATAGTAACAACTTTCTCAAACAATGATATTTGACTTGTGCATGCACTGAATGAATGACTATTGGACAGCATGGCGTTTTGCAGACCCCACACAAACAAGTAAGTAGGTCTGTTTTGCATGACAATTGTGAAGTGGGAGAATACAGGGAAATGAAAATGTTTATGGATAGTTGTATTTTATTATTGGTAACACCATTACCTGAGAATTTTTTATAGCTGAACGGAAAGCTGTTGCTGTTTCGTTCACTAGTTTAGTCAATAGTGTGACCTCTTTTGACCTCTTGGCTATTGGTGACTCAATATCGATATTCACTCCATCAGCGTGGCGAGCCAGAGCTTCTTGGGTCAAGTTGTGTACCCATTTGGTTCTCACTTCTTTACTGCTCAGCTTTTCTGTGGGAAAGTTTGCAGCCAAGACAACTCGAACACCCTGCAAAAGGAAAATGAAAGTTGTATGTTCACTTATCACTGTAATCGGCAATATTAGTGCTTAAACGAGCTGAATAGTTTCAATTTTGCTATGCCGAACTTGACATACAAAATAGCAACAATACAACTTCTGCCAAATAAACAAGTCACATACATGTAGCAAGTAGAAGATTTACCAAATCAATGAAACTTTACAGCTGAGGTTACAAAGTTAAGGAACATTTAAGAAATAGAAATCATGTACTGTACCACGTTTCTATTGAGTTATAAAAACATGAGTGGAAGTTTGGGAGAACGAGAAATGCTGTGGGAACACAAGCCACAGGCGAGTGTTTCCACAGGTTTTTCGAGTTCCCTCAAACTTTAACAAGTGTTTCTGTAACTCAATAGAAACACAGAGAACAATTGTTTTCTATTTCTTTTAGAAAACACCTTGTTTACTTTGATTATCAAAATGTAAATTCTCTTTGCTCATGTCATCATTACATCGACAGCTCGTGCTGATTCTGCGTTTTTATTGAGTTATAGAAACATGATTATTAACCAATCAGCGCGCGTATTTTCTTAGGGCTGTTTTCTAAAACACACATACCAATAGTTCAATTTGATTATCCAAGCAATAACAAAATAATAACACAACAAGAATGTCAGATGTATAAAATAGAATGTGAAACTTTCAATGAAGAAATTTTTTAAAAAACTTATCACGATGTTTCTCTCAAGATGCTGCTCATTCCTACCAAGACACTTTTTTTTGCCTTTTAAAGCCATTCAAGGCAGTGCAGATTTACAGATTTTAACAGGTATAAACAATCCTTCACCAGCTATTACAAACAGAATTTATAAATAACTTGGAAGGCAACAATGAAATGTGAGCTACCGGTACAATCCAGGTCAAAAGTCTTGGGATACTTTGCATGTGGTCTTTCCTTCCACCTCCCCCTCCCCACCCCCAACACAGTGTTGATGTCGATTTATTCAAAGTCGACATTGCTTTGGGGGGGAGGGGGGCTCAGGAAATTCAATAATGGTCACCAGTTGGCATTTTGTCAAGTGTTCCAATGATTTTTGGCCAGGATTGTACTTTCTGTAAATCAACAACAGCACAGCACTGACACAAAGATAAGAACTTTGCCTATAAAGATTTTTGGTTTTCTTCTCATAATGTAAAAATGATGAAAAAATGAAAGGAAACAATTTTGCTTGTCCTGGAAGGAAGAACGTTTTGTGAAGAAATTCTTATAATCACATGAGAAAAAGAGCGAAAATAACTGGATTTTAACACAAAATAAGGAATTTGAAACCACTTAAAATCAAAAACATTTATGTAAGGTGCACCGTGATGAGTACAAAGATATTAATTACCAGAAATAAGATTATCTTCGGTTTCATATTTCATTGTTTAAAGCTGCTGGGAAATTTGCTGCAAAGAAATTATTTAATACGCAAAGCGCCGAATTGTCGAGTTTTTTTTACGATTGACTTCCACCTCATTCAAGTAATCAAGTTGTTTTGTTTACTGTACAAATTAAGACTGATCAGGTAGAATCGATCAATCGCATCGCTATGTAAAGCTTATCTGTGTGTTAATTCAAGTACGACGTCAAATGATTTTAAAATTACAAAAAATGAAAGGATTATTCTTCAGAGAAGCATTCAATCTTTGCCTGACGCATCTGAAGATGTCACGGTGAGAACATAACAATAATATTTTTTCTTGTAAATTCCAAAGAAATGAAGTCAGAAATTGTCATCACGCGTCCCAAGCAAGAATATGACGAGATTTCCATCGAGTTTTGAGAGAACACTTTTTGTGCGGGATCTACACCACAATAGCATCCCTGTAAATAAAGTTAGCAAGATAATGGCTAAAGAGATTAATTGATTTCTTACCCTTTTGTGTGCTTCGCACATCAGTTCGTCATCCCAAGGTCTAAACAGAGCGATCGTAGTCACTTTCGTCCAGTCGTACTTTCTCCACACATTAGGTTTAGTGGAAAACATAAGAAATTCTTTTCCCGGAGGTCTCGCGATTGGTTCACACAAAGACTGATCTTCACAAGGGCATTTTCCATTCACCATGGCAGAAAAGCTGCCCCAAAACAGGAGAACGAGCGCCAAATTTCTGCCCGCCATGACCAAACGAGCCTTGACAAGACGGTACCAGTTCGAGGTGTGAGAGACGTTTGGGAACTGGAAACGAGGAAGCTAAGTTTTCATGTCACGTGGCCATCATGTGACTTCAACCGGAATCGAACCCGTGCCCACCCTACCGGTAACCTCTGCGGGTTCTCAGCTGCTAACTGGGAGAGTGATGCTGTAAATTCGCAATTTACCAGTAGATGATGAAGATATGAAAGGAAATAAATAAAACATATATTTGAAGTGCGAAAAAATAAAGTTATGAGAGATCGTCAATCGTAGTACGCATAATAATGAGGCAAGGCTGACTATTACATATAAAGCTTAACAGGAAATGGGACAACGACACGATAGAGTGCAAACTGAAAGCCAAGCATTGCATCCGTGGACAGCTGTTTCGACCTGGTTGGGTCAGCACGGTGTAGCTGCAGCAAGAAGTAAAGCAACTTGCTGGTTGACCGATCATCTACTAAATGCACATGTTAATGACTTCTTACCTCCGCTGTAAATATTCAATTTACATTATTTAAACTAGCTACCTGACATTTTTAGCTTTTTAGTTATTTCAGGGCGGTGATAACCCTGTAACGTTTCAAAATCACCTTTTTAATTAATTGTATAAAACTTCTAAACGGGCAATAAGTATTATATGGCTAGCTCCGCGAGTGGGCAAGACGAATCAAATCCTGCGCTGTGATTGGCTACCCGAGCGGGCAAGATGGAGCTATCTTGCCCGCTCGGGACTACCCGCCTTGTCCCTCAAGAAAAATTTCCCCAAAACCCATATAATAAATCCTTTATTGACCAAGCTTGTTCGGTCAAGATGGCTTGATATTGGCCTCGTTCTTTTTATATAGTGGTTACGTCACTGTTCCCGTAATGGCCGAAAAGAGAGTCATGACAATTTCTCCAACTTCGAACCGGCTTTTGGTCTGGAATGGTCAGAAGGCGAAAATCAAAATAAACCAACGAATGAAAATAATCGTGCGGAGGAAGACGGGTCCAGCAAGAAGAGCGATTTGCCGTGGTCGAAAGCAAAGATCGGATCTTGACAGCTCTACGGGAACGCAGAACACTAGCGACAAAAAACGGATTTCGCTGGCTGAGATGGCAATAACACGAATATCTTTCATTCAACATATACATGGAAATTTACAAAGAAAAACAGGACCAGAAGTTGGTTCCGATATATAAGTTTATATGCTTAAACTTTTTTGCGTACTGCAATTTTACGCCGATTCCGTTTGCGCTTGAGGTTAGAAGGAGTTTTTAAGCGCTTTCGGTGCCTTCCGCGGTCTGTGGAGGATGCATTTCTGACTACAGGCGGGCTCAACTGATCAATTTGGGTTGTTAAAAAGCAGGGAGAATACTTCTTACGAGTTGACATTTAAGCCTAGGAGAATTTTTGAGTTTAAACTCAAGGCATGCATGCATAACACGATAAATGGATTTGGTTTCCGTCAGCGTAGCTTTCAAGATATAGCTCGCCAGAGAAACGCACTTCATAGCCTTCAACATAAATAAATAAATTGTGAACAATTTTCGGAAGCAGCGTTTCTGTAACTAACCTTTGTTCCATTCGCAAACCGTTGGAAAGTTATCGTTGAATCACAGTTCACCAAGCGTATGAAGTTTGTACTACTTACAAACTGTCCGTACAGTCTTTTACTTTCTCGATTGCCGATTCCGCCTACACATCTCTGCATTTCCCCGTCAAAATACTTTTGAATTAACGAATATACTTTCTGCCTTTCACCGATAACCTTTTCCTTTCCTTTCTTAAAACTTTTTTTTAGCGTGAAATGTTTTCGTCGCTTTGTTTTCTGGCTGGTTGAAATCTCGCCAATTAAATTCTGGCTGGTTAAAAACACGCCGCAATCAGTAAAGCACATTTGCTCAATGAAGTCACCACCACAAAGGAATTTTCGAATAATTGCTCTTTGGTTTAATTCAAAATTTAACCCTTACCACGTACGATTGGCCAAAAACAAATAAATATACTGTCAACTGCTTACCCTAGTAGATGGCGTGATTTGAAGTAATTTATCTTCAATTAATGCGTTCTGCAGATATCGGCTAACTATTACTGTGTTAGTCGTTAGTTTTTAGCAGACAAGGCTAGGCTAGGTGTTTTCGGAGATTGTTCTGGTGTTCATGACATATATGGTTTTCCCGGCGGTTTTCCCCTGATTTGAGGAAAAAACTGATGGCAGCGTTCGGAGCTTGCGCATGCCAGTTATCCTGGATTATCAAAATTTGTCCTTCAAACATGAAACTAAAAAGATTTCTACTAACTGGTTATTTTGTGTAATGAACTGAAAAAGTAATTAGCCGAAAATAATTCGTGAGCGGTCCATATTGCAAACTTACAAACACTACTACTTACTACTTAATTCCTGTCGTTCCGTACGGAACATAGGTCGTCGACCAGAGTGCACCATCCCCTCCTGTCCTGGGCCTTCCGCTCGAGCTGTCCCCACGTCAGGCCAGCGGCTTTCGCTTCAGCTTCAGTTGAGCGCCGCCAGGTGGCCTTCGGCCGTCCACGTTTGCGCTTCCCTTGGGGGGTCCACCGTAGCCCTCTTCGTGTGACATTGTCTGCAGGTTTCCTCAGCGTGTGCCCAAGCCAACGCCACTTGCGTCTCTTGATCTGTTGCTCGATTGGCTCCTGGGATGTGCTTCTCCACAGCTCTTCATTACTCAGCCTGTCGTACCACCGCACTCCAAGAATCTGGCCGAGGCAGCTGTTTACAAAGATCCATCGATGACTTCAGCACTCTCCAAGTTTCACAGCCGTATAGAAGGACGCTTTTCACATTGGAGTTGTAGATACGAAGCTTCGTGTTGAGGAACAGCTTTGTTGAATGCCAGATGGGTCGAAGGGTATTGAAGACTCCTGCAGCTTTTCCTATCCGAATGCGGATGTCCTGATCAGTTCCGCCTTCTGTGGACACAGTGCCGCCCAGGTAGGCAAAGTCTTGAACTTCCTCAATGGTGTCCTGCCGAATGGTGAATGTAGCTTCGCTTGTGTGGTTGAGCCTCAAACTCTTCGTTTTCGTCACATTGATCTTCAGTCCAGTCTTCCTGGCTTCTTCGTCAAGCTTGAGAAGCTTCTGCTTCATGTCTGTGTGGCGTTGCGAAATTAAGGCGATGTCGTCTGCATAGTCAATGTCCTCAAGCTGCTCCGTCAATGACCACTGCAGCCCTCTCTTCTTGCCTTTTGTGGTCTCGTGCATGATCCAATCGATAACCATCAAAAATAAAAAAGGTGATAGCAAGCACCCTTGTCGAACTCCGGTTGTGATTGTGAAGGGTTCAGTCAAAGAGCCGTCGTGGACCACTTGGCATGTTGATGGTTCAAAAGCCATCCTGATCAGTTTAATGATCTTCTCCGGGATGCCATAGTAGGCCAGCAGCTTCCACAAAGTGTCTCGGTCCACGCTATCGAAGGCCTTTTCAAAGTCCACAAAGATGGTATACAAGGTGGTGTTCCATTCAAGGCTCTGTTCAATGATGTTGCGGAGTGTTGCGATTTGGTCCGTGGTCGATCGTTCTTGCCGAAAGCCTGCTTGTTCGTCGCGTAGTATGTGCTCCTTCTCCACTTCTGTCTTGATCCTCTCCAGTAGGATTCTGCTGAAGACCTTCCCTGGTACCGACAAGAGTGTGATTCCTCTCCAGTTAGAGCATTCTTTGAGGTTCCCCTTCTTGGGTAGCTTTATCAGGTGTCCGTGCTTCCAATCATTGGGCATTTCTTCTCAGGTCCAGATTTTCTTGAAGAGAGCATGTAGTGCCTTGCTTGTCATGGTTGTGTCTGCCTTCAAGGCCTCGGGGGGTATCTCATCCGGGCCGGCTGCCCTGTTGGCTTTCAGCTTCTTTACAGCTCTTTCAATTTCGGCTTTTGATGGAGGGTCCACTTTAATATTCAAGGTTCGGTGCGCTGGGGGGATGTCGGCCGGGTTCGGCGGCACTGGTCGGTTCAGCAGGTCCTAGAAATGCTCTCTCCAGCGCTCCAACTGCTCCTTTAGTGATGTAAGGGTCTCACCATCCTTGCTTAGGACGTGTTGTGGTTGAGTGCTCTTCTTCTCGGTCAGCCTCTTGGTGATCTGGTAGAGTTCCCTCATGTCTCCTCTTCCAGCTGCGTCTTCTGTATCCTGTATCATGCGCTCCACATGGTGTCTCCTGTCTCTTCTGGCACTCTTCTTCACCTCTTTGTTCAGAGCTGTAAACTCCCCTGATAGCCTTGCTTTTAAAGCTCTTGTTTTCGCCATGTTCAATTCTGCTTTCTTCTCCCTCCTCTTGTCAACGACCCTCATAGTGTCTGCTGTCAACCACTCCTTTTGGGTCCTGCTCCTCTTCCCAAGTACTTCTTCACATGTTGACTTCCATGCTTGCTTTGTCGTCTCCCAAAGTGTCTCCATTGGGTCGTCCTCGCAGTTTTCCAGCGCTTGAGAGCGATTTGACAGAGTGCGTTTGAATGTGGATTTCAGGGCTCTGTCGTTGAGGTAGATGGTGTTGAACTTGCGGCCCGCTTTGCTGCCTGGTGGGAGGCACTTCTTCGAATTCAGCTTCAGTCTCACCCGTCCAACCACCAGGTGGTGGTCAGATGCAACGTCCGCCCCTCTCCTCACTCTCGTGTCTTGCAGGCCTGAACTTCTTGTCGATGGTGATGTGGTCAATCTGGTTGACTGTGTGGTGGTCAGGCGACACCCACGTGCCCTTGTGGATGTCCTTGTGTTGGAACACACTTCCACCTATCACCAAGTCGTTGAACACGCAAAAGTCTACAAACATTTCACCATTCTCATTCATAGTTCCCAATCCTTCTCTCCCCATTATCCTTTCTCTGCCAGTGTTATCTTTTCCGATCTTTGCATTGAAGTCGCCAGTTACAATGAGGATATCTCTCCTTGTTCTGCCATCCAGTGTTTTCTGCAATTCATCGTAGAAGTCCGCCTTGGTCTCCACCTCTGCCACATTGGTTGGTGCGTAGCAGTTGATGAAAGTCACGTTCCTTGTCTTGCTCCGGAATCGAGCTAAAATTATGCGCGGGGAAATGGGCTTCCATTCAATGAGTGCCTCTTGGGCTCGCTTCGCCAGCATAATGCCTACTCCTCCAGTGTGTCTGTCGTCCTCTCCTTCTTGTCCTGAGTACAGGATCTTCTCTCCCGATGTCAGAGTTAGCTGTCCTGAGTCTGGCCACCGGATTTCACAAAGGCCAAGTACTATGATGTTGTTCTTCTGCATCTCGGTTGCGATCTGTGCTGCTCTTGATTTTTCGAGCATTGTTCTTACATTCCAAGTTGCGATGTTGATAGTCGTCCTGGTGTCAAGAAGTTTCGACGTAGTGGCTTCCCGTGGGCTTTCACCACTCCGTGTCATCCGCGACCCGGTAGGGCCGCCCTCCTGTCGGCGCAGGACTGAGTTTCTGGGTTCTCTAGTATTCGTTTCTGTAGCTGGGTCCTTTTTTACGGGGTGAGGTAGCTGACCTCACGCCCAACCCTCCTCCTTTATACGGGCTTGGGATCGGCAGGGGACTGGCCTAAGCCATCCCCAGGCCTAAGCCATCCCCAAACTTACAAACACCGAGGGAAATAATCAGAATTCTCCTTTTCACCGCGGATCAGTGTTCTATATAGCGCAGAGAAGGGAGAGGTGAACGGGATTCAAATACACTGACCTCTGCGATACCAGCGCAACGTTTTAGCGCAAATAATTGGGACCTGGTCATTTTGTGAGTTCACAACATACTTTAAAATGTGGCTTCCTGAAGGCCACAAGAAAGTATCTTGAAAGAGTACGTAAACTTCGAGTTAGATTGGGCAACTCGAAGAGCTGATTAAGTTTGAGTTGAGTGGCTTGTTCAGGTCTGTTCAAACTAACTCAACCGTAGCCGTAGACGTTCTGAAAGTCGTTCGCTTCTCTTTGCGCGCTACTCGTTGCGCTACTCCACGCTCTTCGCACTGATAGCGTTCAGACATTTTTTGTTTTCCGAGCTCAGCTTTCGCAGCTGGACTTGTGGGCAAGTCTGCAAATGTGCGCCGGTTTATAACTCATTCAATATTTGGTAGTAGCCTGAAGTTGGTCTGAAGTGAATAATTTGAAGTTAAATCTCGTGTATTTTTTTGTTATTGCTTTACAAGTAGTCTTCGCGGCTTATTAAAGACTCCCTTAGCCGGAATCAAAGCGTAGTGTTTGATGAAATCTATATGTATTGCTCACGATAGATTGTTCCGTCAGCAAAGCAGCAAAATGTTTACTGTCTTTTCATCAAAGTGGAACGTCGTACCATGTTAGTAATCAAACACGAAAATTAACCCACAAGTCACAAGAGTTATACGAGTATCGAGTTAATTTAACTGGAAAACATTGAATATGTGGCATTATCAAGAGCTAAAATCCCGCAAGATGTCCGCAAACAGGCAGGTACCTATGGCGTCGTCGATTAAAAGAAACCTGTTTTTTATTCTCTACTTAACAATTATTCCATGAGCGCGCGTTGGATATGAGATGATAGATAGCCAACGAGGCGCGTAGCGCCGAGTTGGCTATAATCATCTCATATCCAACAAGCGCGAGTGGAATAATTGTTTTATTAAAAACGCCCCCAAAAATAAAGAACTAGACTACAATGAAAACAAAAAGGCCCAAAAAATCACGCATACGCACGCCATTTTTGTAGATCATGGTATAATGGCTCATATACCATGATGGCTAAGCCAATGAAAAGTCTCGAATTGCATTATCCAATGGTCCAGTTTTTAATAATAGGTAATACACGGCAATCCTATCTTGCACACCGATACTCCTTCTTTACTGCGCATGACAGTAATATACAACGACACTACATCTCTCCTTTCCTCTGAATAATGAGTTAGGTAAAGCTTAGAAAAAACTAAACACAACATGTTACATTCTAAACCTATCAGTCCCCCGTGGGGGGTACTACCTATAATGGCCTATACGGGGAGGCTCCGCCCGAAAGGGGTACCTCTTTCAGGCTTCAGGTATATAAAAGGGTGGGGATTTCACAACTTGAGGTATATAAAAGGGTAGGGAAATCGGTCATTTAGGTATTTACTACGGCGATTTACACTGGGTGTGTCATCCGATATGTATTCAATAAAGCAGCACCGACGTACCAGGCAGCACTAGACAGGAGCGGGTATACATACAAATTGAGGTTCACCCCAAAAAACAGCAGGAGAAATACCCACAGGTCAAGAAAAAGAAATATCACATGGTACAATCCACCTTTCGATATGAGAGTGAAAACTAACCTGGGAAAGAAGTTCTTGCGCATTGTCTGCGAATGTTTCCCCAGAGGACACGCCCTACGACCTATATTCAACCGCAACACCCTCAAACTATATCCTACAGCTGTATGCCCAACGTCAAGAGTACAATCGACGCACACAACAAGCGCCTGCTGAAGCAAACCAACTCAGGCGAGGCCATAAGCTACGCCAGTCTCTGTAATTGCCGCAAGAAAGAGGACTGCCCACTAGAGAACCAGTGCCTCACAAAGGGCATCGTAAACCAAGCCACCGTAACAACAGAACAGGGGAGTGAATGCTATGTGGGCTTAACCGACACAGACTTTAAGTCTAGATTTGCCAATCATAAACAATCATTTAGAAATGAAGCATACAGCAACCAAACCGAGCTCGGCAAGCATGTATGGCAGTTAAAGAAAGCTAAAGTAGATTATACGATCAGATAGGAAATTCTCGATAGGCCGCAGTCATACTCTAATGTAACCAAAAGATGCAAATTGTGCACCCTAGAAAAGTTCTACATTATATGTAAACAAAAGCTTGCCACCCTTAACAAAAGAACAGAGCTTGCGAGCACTTGTAGGCATGCAAACAGATTTTTGCTAAAAAAAAACTAATTATTATAATTTCAAGGGAACTCTATATAAAAAACCAACGAATTAACATTGTCATCTAGGTCCTGACGAGTGGGAAACACTCCCACGAAACAGATCTGTAGATCGAATAAATGAACGAAAGCTAGTTCACTTTCTCTTATTAATATGTGTGTTATATATCTACGACCCATCTACGTGTAACCCACTGAAATTGAAACTTGCTCCCTAAGGCATCAGCAGAGATTTTCTTTTTACTTCTTACGATGTATTACTTTCTTGTAAAAGCAGTACAATCATGTTTTATTGACCTATTGCATTTTGAGATTTTGTTTTGTTCACGTTAACGTTCGTTAAAAAGTATGTACCTATAAAGATATAGGAGACACTGGAATGGTTTTATAATGGTCGCAGACGAAAACAATCGCTGTTTGCGCGCCTGATGTCCGGAGTATCTTGACTCCCGCCCAAAACGTGAACTGAATAAATAACACTTGTTTGGTAAACATTTCTTCTGGTAATGCTTGATATTGTCCCGTAATATTGTTCGTTAGCTTCATTACAAGGGCTTAGAAAGGGGGTGCAGTGTTCTAAAGTAGGTATGTTAAAGGGGTACCTTTTCTCAATAAAGGTATATAAAAGGGGTACCTTTTCTGCCAAAACGGTATATAAAAGGGTAAGGGGTTGGACCTCGGGCGGAGCCTCCCCGTATAAAACTTTGTTAAGTACCCCCTCGGGATCAGTCCAAGTAATGTTCAGACACACATGCTTCTTTAACCATTGATCTAAGCAATGTTCAAGTAACGTAATCTTTGAAATGTCCGGGCACTCGTCTTGCTCTTGCTGATCTACGAAGTACAGGCGATTCTACTGGTGCAAGTGCAGGTGGTTCTACTGGTTTAACTGTAGGTGATTCATTGGTTGTAACTGTAGGTGATTAAACTGTCTCAACTGGTTCAACTGTTTCAGGTGTCTCAATGTAAGGTGTAGACTGTTCTTCCTCATCAATTGGAACAGGATGTACAGGTATGTTGGAAGGCAGCTTCTTAAAGAATGATGAATTCCTGGTTACAGTGCGTTCTCCATTTTGGGCGGTAATCATGCTTCCTTTCTAGTGTGTGATCTGCAACGGCTCAGGCTTAAGGCGGCGAAATACGAGATACAAAAACCTTCAACTTGTCGCGCAACATTGTTTCGTTGCAAGTTTTCGTCGATGTTTCGCGTTTTTCACCTTGCGTGATCAACTTGACCCGCAACAAAAACATTTGTTGCAGGTTGAAGAAATGCGGCGCGCTGATTGGTTGATTTGCTGGGGCACGAGCAAATTTGTTGCGCGACAAGTTGTGAATTTGATGAAAAACGAGCAACAAAGCCAAAATTTGTTGCTCAAAGTAGACCCGCGCTCTACTTTTCGCAACAAATGTTTTTGCTGCGTGACAAGTTGATCACGGAAGGTGAAAAACAGGAAACATCGACGAAAACTTGCCACGAAACAATGTTGCGCAACAAGTTGAAGGTTTTTGTATCTCGTATTTCGCCGCCTTTAAATGGTGTAGACATCTTGTTCTGTTTTGGTTGTTTGATAATAATACTTTATCACCAACACTCAGGTCTGTCCCTTTGGCATTGCTGCAACTCTGAATGAGACTTTCCTGTGGTGCTATGACAAGGCGAACAACTCTTGTTTCCAGTTCTTGCCCTGAATGACGGCTGTCCTAATTGCTTTCTCTATTGTCTTCATCAGCCTCTCTGCTTCTCCATTTGCTCTGGGCCATTCAGGAGTTATTCTGCGATGCGTGAAACCAAGTTGAGTGGCAAACATCTGAACGCTTTCGCTGTTAAATGGCGGACCATTGTCTGTTCTTACTGTGTCAGGGATTCCCTGCCTGGTAAAGATACTGTCAAGGTGAGGAATCACTGCCTTTGCTGATGTTGACCTCAAGATTTCAACTTCTGGATTCCGACTGAAGTCATCAGTCACAACTAGCAAGTAGTCTCCACTTGAAACTGAGGGGCCACAGAAGTCCACGGAGAGCTCTTGCCACGGGCCCAGTGGTAGGGGGGACATGTGTAGAGGCTCATATACTGGATTTGGATCATGGTTTGCAGCTTGGCATGGCAGGCACCCTTTGACCGCTTCCTCCACCATTCTGTCTATCCCCGGAAACCAGACTGAATTTCGCAGAAAACGCTTCGTCTTTCAATCCCCTGGTGACCACTGTGAGCTAGCATAATCATTCGACCTCGTAACTTCTCAGGAACTATTATGCGGGTTCCTCTCATAATTACGCCATTTGATACTGACAGCTCCTGTTTTATCTGTTGGTACTGACTGACATCTTTTCCAGCCTCGTGCCACTTTTGAGTTGCTATCACTCTTGCTAGACGCTGCAATGTTTCATCAGCTGCTGTCGCATCTTTCACTTCCCGAACGGCAGGGGGGGGGGGGGGGGCAGCATTGTTAGTTACAAAGTTAACATAGGCGTCAACTCTTGATAAATGATCGGAAGCTTGTGATTGTTTGGGATCTGGATGACGACTCATGTAATCAGCTGGATTGTTTGCCCCTGGCTTGTAAACAACATTTGTTTTGTATGGCTGAAGGCGTATATGCAACCTGCTCAAGTCTCGCTGTCGCTTTGCAAGTGGGGTTGTTGAAGATCGTTTCTAACGGCTTGTGATCTGTGATGATTTGAAAGGATGACCCATAGAGGTACAGGTGAAAGTGTTCAACTCCCCAGACCACTGCAAGAGCTTCTTTTTCAGTTTAACTGTAGCGACTTTCGCAATCAGTGAGTGAGCGGCTGGCATACGCTACAATGTTTGTTCCTCCGTCGGCTGTGACTTGTGTGAGAATTGCTCCCAGTCCAACTGGACTGGCATCAACAATTAGCTCTGTTTTGAGTGAAGGGTTGAAATACTTCATGACTTCTGAAGTTGCCATGCGAGCTTTGAAGCAGTCAAATGCATGTTGTTGTTCTGGTCCTGACACGCACTTAGCATTCCGATGTGTAAGTTGACGGATTGGTGCAGAGATGGACGCAAAGTCCTTTATAAAACGTGCGAGGTATTGTGCCAAACCGACGAAACTGCGCAACTCGATCAGTTGTATTTTTGGGGGGACTAGCATTGATGAGAGATGTAACTTTCTTATCATCTGCACTGATGCCATTTGCAGAGAAGTGATTACCAAAGAAGTCAATGGATGATTGGCTGAACAGACACTACGCAGGGTCTGCAGTGAGATTGTTTTCTCTCATTTTCCGAAGAACAGCTTGCAAAGCAGCATCATGGTCGACCTGGCTCTTGCCAAATACTATTATGTCATCTTATATGTTTCTAACACCTGCAATTCCTTGCAGCACTTCTTCAATGGACTGATTTCTGAAAGATTTCAGCTGCTGAGTTAATTCCAAAACTCAGTCGTTTAAAACGAAATAAGCCAACGTGAGTGGCAAACACGGTAATTAAACTGCTTCGGGAGTCTTCGGCCAGTTCAAGTTGGTGATATCCTTGGTTTAGGTCTATCTTGCTGAAAACAGTGGCTCCATTCAGATCAACGATCAGGTCTTCGACAGTGGGTACAGGATGTCGCTCACGCTCTATAGCCTGATTAGCTGCCCTCATATCAACACAAATGCATATTCCTGTCTTCTTTGGGGCTACCACTAGAAAAAAACCCAGGGAGTTGGACCTTCAGCTCTTTCTATGATGTCAAGTTCCTCTAAATGTTTGAGCTCAGCCTCCACCTGGTCACGGATGTGAAACGGTAGTCTGCGGTACTTCTGGGCCAGTGGTTTTACGCTGTCATTAACATGTAGTTTTGCTGTTTTGCCTTTCATCTTTCCCAGCCCCTCAAAGGAATCTTTATAATCCTTGATGGTGTTATCGACTTTGGGTGTCGACACACTGTCTATTATGTGTAGCAGTCCAAGATCAATCACCGTCTCGTATCCTGTCAAATTTCCATCACATCCATCCACAACACAGAATTGCGTGACCGTCGACTTACTGGTCACGCCCGACTTGATTTCGGCTTCAAACTTGCCAACCACTGGTAAGGGCTTGGTAGATCTGTAGCCATAGATCCTTTTCGAGGTAGGTTGAATGTGCATGTTTTTCAATCGATTGAATGAACATGTGTCAATGACATTCACTCCCGCCCCTGAGTCAATTAGACATTGTCTTGTCTCCAATGGTGATTTCAGTTAGCGGCTGTATTTTGTCACGCTTCGAATGGAGAGTGATTCGGTAGGTATGTTCTTCATCGGTGGATTCGTCATCATCTTTTCCATCTACTGCATTGACTTTCTGGAATTTGATCTGCGTCTGCATACTTTTGCTAAATGGCCTTTCTTGTGACAGTGCTTGCAAGTTTCATTCAGTGCAGGACAAGGTCGTCCTTAATGAGGGTATTTCTCCACACCTGTAAAAAAGGTAAAGTCTGCATACGAGCCAAGTGGGCCATCAGGCCGGAGCTTATCCCGGTTTCCGTAGCATGAAGCGACTAGGAGTATTTCTACTCCCCCCTGGATGGGATGCCAGTGCATCACAGAGTTACTTACCCCCAGCATTAAATTCGCCGGTACCCATTTATACACCTGGGTGGAGAGAGGCACCGTGAGAGTTAAGTGTCTTGCCTAAGAACACAACGAAATGTCCCCGGCCAGGGCTCGAACCCAGACCGCTCGCTCCGGAGTCGAGCGCACTAACCATTTCTGGTTTTCTCTTTTCCTCTTTTACTGTTTGGAGTTCTGCTACTTGGGCTAACTTTTCCTGGTCCTCGATGCCTTTGGTTTGCTTTTGAGACATTTCTAGACCACGGCCATAGTCGAGTAATTCTTTGAGATTCATCATTCATTCGGCGTAGTCGTGAAGATAAACAGGACACGACTATGTGCGACTTGATTTCTTTGTCTTCGTGGTCGAACTCGCATGTTTGAGCCAGGCGCCTCAGCTGTGTGCAGTAGGAATCTAGCGATTCACCGGAACTCTGGGTAGCATTTCTGAACATATAAATTTCGTATGTCTTGTTTACTTTTGGCTGGAAATAGCAATTCAAAGCAGTGACTGCTTTTCTCTTCTCCTTGATCGGGCAGAGTTTCAAATATGTCGCTGAATTCTTCACCAGCGGAGTATATAGTAGCAGCGCCCTCTTGCGTGTTGCATCTTTGACATCATGAGCGGCAAGGTACGTACATTTCGAAACGTTTCAGCCATTTCTTCCAACGTGGGCCGACTGAAACGTTGTCTTCGTGAACGGAAAATGAAGGAAATGGAGGAAGGACATTCGCCATTTCGCTACGATAATTGTGTAATGAACTCGTGTAATCTTCTGAAGTAAATTTCGGATGTAACGATCTTTCGATGTAATCTTGTGACGACAGCATATTAGTGTTCAACTTCGGCTTCCCGCCTTACTCAATTTAATGGCAGCCAGCGTCCCTGGTGTTGAGAACTGAACATGAATTGTTATTGTTTTATCATGAATCTTCGATCGAAGGTGACGATATGTGAAGTGCAGTTGTAGTAGGGTTCACCTGAGTTATCCTCGTCGCCAGTTATGGCGTCGTCGATTAAAAGAAACTGTTCTTTATTCTCTACTCGGTAATACATGGCAATCTATCTTGCACATCGATACTCCTTCTTTACTGCGCATGACAGTAATATACAACGACACTTGCATAGTTTTAGCCCTACTTAATTACGCATATTTAGTAAATCGAGAAAATTGAGAAACACAAATGGCGTTGTTCGTCTCGCACGGTTCGGAAATATCACTCGCTCATTCGGCGATGTTCGGATAACTTCGGAAAACTACATCCGTACAATGGGCGGAATAGCTGTCTTGATGAGTTCAGTTCAGCTGTTGTCTCAGAGCCGAAGGGCGCTGTTTTAAAATATCCACAGTTCTGGTGATTCTTGCACTGGATGTATACAAGATGAACATTTCTTTCCTGTGCATTTTTGCGCTGTTCGCTTTGCCAAGCGGTAAGTTCATTGTCTTTTGGTTCAACAAACGCACAGAATACAAATTTCTTGTCGCAGTTTCTACTGCAAGAACGAGCTAGCTGCTGCAATCGTCTTGAATGTGCGCAAAAATATCAACCACGATGGCTAAGAGCGGCAAATAGTAATTCTTTTCGAAGAGACTAAGAAAAAAATGATTCAAAATTACAATCGTTCCTGAAGTAGTAAGTAAAGACTAATAGTTTTGTCGATGAGTCGCCATCTTAAGAAAAGCTGCTTCAGGCAAAATGCTGCGCCCGGCATTAAGGGTATAAAAAGCTTGCAGCCTATAAAGCTAAACAGAATCATATCCCCGATTGAAGTCAGTACTAAACTCCTGTCGTCGATATCTGAAAAAAAGACATGAATCAAAAGAAAGCAGGTCTTTGTTGTTTCGGAGAAAAAGGTTGGCTGTTGTACGTGTTTTTTACTCAAAGCAAACTTTTACGCCGTCAGCGATCTGTCACCACCGTACCCAGTGAATTTGAGATTAAACTGTCTTTCATGTGCTTCGGGCCTAAAAGAAACGATTTACGTTGGTCTAAAAAAATTTCTAAGTTTTGATGTTAATATTTTCAGCTGTTCAGTTCAAAGAAATTGTTCCTCAGAATAAACGAGTAATTAAACTATTTAGGTTAATGCAAAGAGTAAGTATTAAAAAATGTTCAAAATGTCTTTGTGGTCGTGACTTCACGGAGGCATTATGCTAAGCAAATAATTTCTACATTTTCATTAACTTTCAAAAAGCAAATTTGCCATTAGCACTTTTACAAACCAGATGAGGTTTTCTCGTTCAACTGTCGCCCAACTAATGGAAATAATGCTGGGCATTATGCAAATCTGTGAAAAAAATCTCTCTCGAGGTTGACTGCGAGTTTCAAATAGCGCCTGCCGAATATTTATCCCAAAACCCCCCAAAAATGAGCTAAATTTCAGTCGAGTTTTTGATACACAATAACCGTAAAAACATTTACGCAGCATTATGAAGGTATGCATTCGATCTAAGTCATTTTTTTAATTAGCGCTGCGAAGAGGCAGCTGAAATTCAGACTAATTAAAAAACATTGGCCAGGCTATGCATATTTACAAGTAAAGCTTGATGTCTTTCATCAAGGAACACCAGAGGAGACCGGAGTAATTGACGAAGAAAATCAGGCTTCCATATTATCACTGCCAACAATGCTTCAGCGAAAGTTCTGACGACAACTTCCGCTAAGATAGACGAAGATCGCGTCAATCACTGGGAAACTGGTGCTGACTTCTGTCTCTCAACCTTTGTTTAGAGCGATCGCCAGAGCTATCTTAACAATCATATGGAAGCCAGCCTTAAGCAAGCAAGTAATCAAAGAAATAAATACAGTAAAGAGCACTTTGAACCTTAAGAAGTCAGCACTGGGTATGATAGTCAAATTAGACTCGCTCAGTGGGCCCCTAACCATCCTCAGAGACTCTGGGGCAGCTAGTCGGGACAACTTGATATTTTCGGGCGAATCTTTACATCAATTCAAACGCTTCTCAGTGGAACTGGTCAGTTTGGTAAGAGTAAATGCCCAGGGGCTCTCCCGCTAGTGATTTTTCTGGCCAATCAGCGGGAAGGAATTCAAACTCTTCCGCAACTGTTCGGTATCAGAGTCGCTCTTGAGGTAAACGTTCGTCCGACTATTTGCCCCTGAGTCTCCTATAGGATGGTTCTAACATGACCATGATCTCCCTCGTGTGTTATTTTATCGCGTTCAAGGATCAGAAAAAGACATGAGAGAATAAAAGCTATGGTTAGTCTGTGAGGAAAACCTTGAATATGAAACAGTTTCACTAAATAACAATTTCCATTTTTTTTTTTTTTAATTTAGTTCTGGCCATCAGCTGCTACCAATGCGTCTCACAGCCACCAACTACCATGTGTACTGGTGATGCGATAAATATCACTGACTGTGATACCTTAGGCGCGCCTAAAGGGTTGTACGACGCATGCCTGAAAAGTACTATAGAAATGTCCATGGGCGAGCAGACTCTGAGTATGAATACAATGACATGTATGGTGAAGGTAATCTGAGTTCAGTCACGTTTTAAATGCATTTTAGAATGGTGTAATTTAGGCATTTTAGAGTTCCTAGATTTAACTGGCTCCTGATATTGTTACTAACGATTTGACATTTCTTTGTTATAAACAAACAAAGTGTTTGTTTCACGATAAAGAAAAAATAAAGTTACTTACTTACTTACGAATCAGCCCTCATATTCCTCTACTAAATATCACTGTGTTATCTCAAATTTAGGCTCAGTGTGAAATGGCGAAGAAGAATGCTTGCAACATCACTGATTCAGGGATGACCATAAAGAAATGCGAGGCCAGTTGCTGTTTCGAAGACAAGTGTAACGGCATTACAACAGGGGCTGGATCCGGAGGCAACGTTCTTGCAACCACTTCGCCTACAAGTAAAGGATCCTCCAAAGTTCTGTCATTCATCGCCACTTTTATGAGTGTCACAGCGCTTTTCGCCAATTTTTTCATCCACTAGTTGAAACATTAGCGCCGCACAATGACAGATGCTACAGCAAGTAATTAATAGCTTCATTGCGTAAGTTAGGTTCCTTATTTATGAAAGTATTTAGACTTTTTTTCTGACAGGTTCAATGACGAAAAAGTTTCTAGCTAATAACCGATCACGCGTTGGCAGAACGTTGTGCGAGTAACAAATGGGCTAAAGAAGTGTGATTGTGTTCTGAAGTATCTGAAGTCTTAATTTCGATTTTAGAATGTTGGGTGAAACCATTTCAGCCTCATGTACTAACTTGAATAATCAATCAATTGCGTGCATATATCCGTGCTGAATTTAACCAATCAGTTGGCACGTCATAACCTTAGTTGTCACCTAACCTTATTGAATTATCAGATACTTTTTGGATTAACAAAATAACCCAGGATTTTAGTTCTACGGTGTAAAAGCTTATTGTGATGAGTCATTAAAAACTGGACACTACTTGTCGGTGTGGTACATTTTTTTTCTCATCCAACTGATCCAGTATCGTGAGATGTATATCAAATCCTTTACGTGATTATGGCAGGGCAAGTGGAAATGGAGGAGAGAATACTTAGAAGCTTGGAGAAGATCGCCGCGGAAAATACAGTCCGTAACCCGTGGTGGGTATCCCCAAAGGAAGGAAAGAACCCCTCCGAACCTAAAAAACTCAAAGACCTAACTCCCTGCGAATCAAAAAAAAACTAAGACCTAATAAGAGATCCTCCGAAACTCAAAACCTAAGACTATGAAATAAGAGCTCTTCTAAATCTCAAGAACTAAGACCTAAGAACTCCTTCGAATCTCAATAAATACGACCTAAGACCCCCTCAAAAGCTATGAGATAAGAGCTCTTCTGAATCTCAAAAACTAATATCTAGATTTAGTCAAGGCTAAAAACGGAGCTCCTGTTTACAATAAATGAACCTGGCTTAAGTCTGCGATCAAATCCATAACCAGTACCTGATCAGCAGTCAACTTCAAATTTCACGTGACCTCGATGAGCTCTAAACCTGAAACCGAGAAATGGTCACGTGATACTGGTCAGCTGATAACATGGACGTCTAATATCAAAGATGTACGCTGTAAACCAAAGCTGCATGTCTCAGTTGACCTATTAGCAGGAGTAGGGCCGCCGCTGATTTCCTTTTCGTAAACGGTCTATGCCATTTTTAACGGTCGATGCCATTTTCGTAAACGGTTTATGCCATTTTTAACGGTCCATGCCATTTTCGTAATTGGTTGATGCCATATCTGCTTTAAACGTTAATTTTTGTAAGGACCACCGTGACAAAACAGAAGTACCGGATCCTCTCGCTGTAGAGAATCTAATCAGCTATAAGTTGAATAATACACGAGAATAAGCAAGGCTGATCCCTATACTGTGTAATCAGCCTTGCTTATTCTCGTATATCTGCTTTAGTTTAGGCCTGGACAAGGTAGAAACTGGTATAATTTGTTGATGGAGTAAAATGCACTCACCAAGTGCTTAATTGTTCATATTCACACTTGCTTGCGGTTAGCTCTTATTTGATGTTTGGGGCAACTCTAGTATTAATGTTTAAGAATGTCACGTTTTATTATTAAATTTTGGGAAATTTGGCGGATCAACCTGGTAGTGTAGTGGTATAAGAGGAATGTCAGGAAAAAGAGGTTCCGGGCTCGATACTAGGTGGTTCCTTGCAAATTTTCCTTTTTCTTTAATTTAGTAGCGAAAAATTCGTGTACAGTTGTAAAAAATTTCTAAGTGTCGCGAAAATGGCAAAGACCGTTTACGAAAGGGAAATGTGCAGGGCCGCCATGTTTCGTGAAGTCCTTATTGTCCGCGATCCTTGCCGCTAGCCATGTTGTCCATGAAAAAAGAGTTGCATGGTTTTCTATTTCTATGCATGCATGTGGTTCTGTTCCTATAATTTTGGTGGTCCTTCAGGCCGCGGAACTCCGCTATAACAGCTAGAGCAAAAACTAAAGTAGTAACAACTAGCAACAGAGAGAGGACTAAATACAGTGAAAACTGTATTAAGCGGACACCGTTGAGACCCTCACTAGTGTCCGCTTAATACAGGGTGTCCGCTCTAAACAGGTTCAGCAATAATAGTTAATTATTAACCCTTTTGTAAGACAGTGTTCAAAGACTGCTCATAGCATAATGTCTAGACAGTCAGTGCATCAATCTGGAATAATATACATGACCAGATGGTTTATTGTGCGCCCTCCCCTGGAGGGGATACTGCCCTATCCCCTCTATCCCTTGCAGGTCATTTTTTTCCTCCCTGGTGCAGAGTTTTGATTTCCTTTTGAGACCTGTTCCCTTGAAAGAAAATGTTACCAGTTTGGAATTCCGTTCTCGTTTCTGCGGTCACAGGGAGAAGCATAAAAATGACATCGATCAATTTATCGAACATTTTGGACAAAAAAAATTGTTGTCTTAGAACAATAGAAATAGCTTGTCAGAGGATCGAGATTTTTACACTTTTCTAAGTGGGTGAGTGGGTACAACCCGAGGCAACCATAGCGACTCGCACCTTTGCCGTTCATACACTCCGTCTTCCTGGAAATTTTCGCGATCTTTCATGCTCTAAATAAAACGTTCAGTCTGTAAATGTCATGCTGGAGAATCTGATAAAGGACAAAGACTATCCTGCGCAGCAGCCGTTTCCTTTCCTTTTCCAGGAGGAGGGATCGAACAAGTGAGCGAGCAAAGCGCGCCTTGGGTGAACCAAAAAAATGGGGAGAAGTGGGGAGGGGTTGAGCAATTAGCTGGAGGGGGTGGGGAGAAAAGGAATCGCCTGCAGTCAATCCCAGACATTTTACGGAACTCCGTTCGCCCACGAACGGGGAGCAAAAATGCAATTTGATTGGCTAGTACCTCGTCAATCACAAACTGACATCAGAAATTTGACATTCATGCATAATCCGACAACCGGAACACGACAAGATCGAAATAGATATGACCGAGAACGAGGAAGCGTTCGAATTTTCTCTTCAAGAAACGTTGAAAGCTCTTTCTCAAAATTTTCCAAATGGCAAAAATATCCGAAAAGCAGCAAATGCTAATAACATTTCTGCAAGAAGGTATGTGCATCATCTTCAGGCTTAAATGTCTGCAGGGTGGCTCCAAAATGACTTCAACATCATCCAGACACCAAATGCATTCCAACACAGACATGTCATACACTACAATCGAGGAATGTGATTGTTCACAAGAATATTTTCAACCTTAAATCGCCGGAAAAAAAAAAAGAAGAATATTCAACCTCGGCGGCCGGAAAAACAATATTGAGTGCAGTAGGATAACGTGCAGAGTTCTTTGAACCAAACGATTAATTTTACTGCCCGTTTTCCTTACTTTCTACTCGTTTGAGTTCAATAAGTATTCTTACCTTTTGTGTCACTTGACTAACTGAATATTTTGCAGTAGTAAGTTCTCAGCTCCGACTATGAGCCAAATAACCCACCCATTAATTTTTGATTGATTTTATTGGCTATTTTACGTCACGTGGTATAAATCTCTGGACAGTTATCACGCAATAACCCCCGCCCGAGTCGATATTTGTCCTCCGATTTTTTCCGTCGAAGAGAAACATAGTCAGCACAAGAATTTAAACTTTTCTTTTCTCTTATTTAATATGGAAGGAAACCAAACTAGTCTTACTGAGTCTAGCGATGGTGACATTAAAAAGCTGATGGCAAGTGCTGTTCCGGAAAGTACATAAAAGTCACCAAAATACGCTGTCAAAGTCTTTGAAGGTGGATAGAGTCACGAGTAGACTTTTAATATTTAGTCCTACGTAAATTAAAACCGATTCATTTTATATTACAAAATAAAGATTTAATACAATGTAATAACTAACTATAAAATAAACCAACCGTTCACGTCCGACTTTAGCGTGGAGGAAGGAGAGATAAATTCCAGTCGCACTTGAAATCATGGAGCCGGCAGAATTGCCAACCATGTTGAAACCTTTTTTACGCAGAAGACAGAAAATTCAGTGGGAGGAAAACCATACAGTCGCAACACTGTGAAAGCCAATTCGTTCCGGGCTGGACAGATTTTTTTCCGGTTCCCTTCAAAGAAAGCCGTTTCCCATTACTTGGGATAAGTATAGGCCTTATCACGGTTTCCGACGTCATTTTGACGGGTAGGCAAAGCGGTCAGAAATTACAGTGTTTGTATGGGAATCCGATGGCAAAGAACTTTTTCCAAAATCGAATTTTACGCAATTTGTGAATCGCAATGTTAAAATATCAGGTGGAAGATAGTATTCACCAAGTTTGAAGGATGTAACTTAACTAGAAGACGCTCAGTTAATTTTTATAATTTAGCATACATTTGTCTGTAATTTTTTTTTTCGGCGCCGCCGCGTCTTCCCAGCCAAATTTACAGACAAATGTATGGAAAATTATAAAAATTAACTGAGCGTCTTCTAGTTAAACTACAACCTTCAAACTTGGTGAATACAATCTTCCACCTGATATTTTAACATTGCGATTCACAATTTGTGTAAAATTCGATTTTGGAAAAAGTTCTTTGCCATCGGATTCCCATACAAACACGGTAATTTCTGACCGCTTTGCCTACCCGTCAAAATGGCGTCGGAAACCGTGATAAGGCCTATTCAAGCCAGCAAACGAATCCATCACTGAAAGATCTTGCGCGACAGGGATTGATTTCTTTCACAAAGCACCAGCGTCCAATTTCCGGCGAAGACCTTAAAGTCCTCTATGCAGCAAATCAGCTTGGCCTGAATGCTCCAGAAAGTTTTGCAAATTCATTCTCTACTTCGGAAAGAGAGGCTGTGAAAATCAACGCGAGATGAAACCCGGTGACCTTTAGCTCAAAACAACAACAACCGGCTGAAGTACTTCATCTCAAGCGAGAGAGCGACGAAAAATCAGTCCACCTTCAAGTGCTACAGATTTTACACATTCTGTGTTTCACAGATGTAAATTCTGAGACTGAAATACATTTCTTTCTAGTCAAGTTTATGAACAGTACGTCGGAAAATATGAACCAAAAGCGCCAAGTTTTCGAGTTTTTGATCCAAGGGACGTTACGAAGAATTAATTTCACATGACAGCTTGTCAAATTTGGTCCAATCACAGTGGAGATAACGTTAGTTAAACCAATCAAATTTACGTTGCTCCCTCACGTCAAT
>OZ026602.1:3300930-3315930 GCA_964020085.1 Micromussa lordhowensis
CTCACACTTCAAGAATATCTACAACAACAACTCGAATGTTGCTCTGTTGGACTGGAAATTTTTGTTTGATGAACGTAGCTACCTTGTGGCACTAAAGTATTGGGGGTTGTATTTTTTTTCTTGAGCCGCAAAAAGAAGTCTCCGAAAAAAATAATTCCTGCAAAAATGTTCTCCGCAAAAGTTTACTCCACTGGCGAAATTATACATACAACTAGTAATAGTTCTCACTACATCTGCCCCCGCCTTGGATATCACGTTTATTATGTAATGAACTGTTCAGCTTTTATTACAAAATACGTCTCCCCGGAATCGTCACAAAATAACAGGTTGATCTGACCTTTTACTCTCGTTGTAATCCTTCAAATCAATCACACAAAATGAACAAAAATCTCTGTTATTTCAAGTATTTTAGTTATTCGTACTCTTCGTGCTCGTGTCAGAGCGAACCAACGCGATTACACTCGTGCATGTGGCTGCAAGAATTATCTAATAATCATTGAAACGACACCGTTTATAAATCCTTTACTAACTTCTGATCCTTGAGATCATATCATAGTTAGTCGACTAACTATGTTGAGATAGATAACAAAAGGAAACTAAACTCAGTTACTTCGGATACAATTTGCTGTTGTTTCTTTGAGTGGGTTATGAGTTTTGATTTGTGATCCTGATCTGTTTACTTTTACGTGTGTTGTTTGGATACAGTCTGTCGACCCCGTTGCCTATTTGTGTCTAACAAATAAAGTTCTGTACGGAACAATTCTATCCAGTACTGCTGAATGATTTATCGCGCGCGTACGCGATACCTCTCCTCGTCCTCGTGGCTGCAAGACTTACCCAGCGTTGCCTTGCGAGCTTACTCAAAAATTAACCGGGACCGCCGTGCGCGCCTAGTTTCTTCAAATCGGGCTCGATTCGCACACTACAGATACTACACCAATATTTCACATTCTTTATACGCGGGGGGTCCTATTAATGCCTCCTCGGGTTTTGGCCTCTGGGCCAAAACCCTGCGGGGGCAAAAACTCTCAACTAAAATCTTGTTGCTGCCACTTATTTAAAACGTCTCTTTCCTTCAGGAACAAAACCATGAAACTGAATGAGAAAAAAAAAAACGTGTCGAAATAATAATAATAACAACAAATGTTTACAGGAAAAGATCGTCTCCAATGAGAAGAGCGAGTATAATTCCGCAAAAGAGCGCGATGTGATGGGCAACTGTCTATGGGCACTGTTGCAAAGTTACAATCAGGAGACATGCTTTTTCTTTTAGATAATTTGATTTCTTCGTCAGAGATAAGTAAAGGTTGGCTACGTGTTGGCGTTATAAATCAGTTTATTCATTGCTAGAATGCACACAATCAATTTCGGGCCCAGAGTGTCTCGGTCAGCTGTTGGATCGGCTCACTGTCGAAATTGCTTATACCTTCGATCTTTTTATTGACGTTATCTTCTGTTTTCTTTTAATGTCAATTTTGATTTTCATCCATCAGCTGGGTCCTCTTGATACGTGTTTGTTGAGTTAGTCACATGACTGCTGGCTCCCATGATCAACTGGTTTCCAGCTTTTCTCTTTTGGACTGGAGCTGTATTTCTGCGAAAACCGGAAGTGTATTGGTAGTGTATGATCCGAAAACCATTCTCTTAAAGCTCAAAATGCAACATTTCGGACACGACTACTTAGAAACGTTATACAACGAGGCAGAGTTTGATAGAAAACACGAGGAAGTTAAAGAAATCGCGGAGAGAATTAGAAGTTTAGTCGATGAAGTGGCCGAGTATATCGGCCTCGAGGATCCGCTGTTTAAGAACTTTGTTATTCCTAGCGGCAGTTATTTTGAAGATCTTAAAGTAGAAGGCCCTGATGAATTTGATTTCATGCTTTGCCTGGAGCATCTTTCGAAGCCCGGTGTCTGCGTTGTAAAGGATATACCATTAAGACCAGTGGCAGATCCAGGATACGTTGATGTTCAAGTTCTCAGCGAGAGCGCTCGTCGTGTTTATAAGAGGAAACGGTATATTTCAAATCGAGGAAATCTGAAGTCCGAAGTGCTCTTGACAAGATTTAAAGAACTCATCGAGAGGGCGTTAAACAGAAGAAAGAGACGCTTACGGGAAAAGATAGCTGAAGATGTTCAAGTTGATCTTAGAAAGATTCCTGTCACGTTCAAAGTTCGCTGGAAAGGTACGAAATATCCCAACTATGAAGTAGCGGTGGATTTAACTTTATGCATCAAATTTAGCGGCGAATGGCCGGCTGCTTCAGACACACGCCGACGGCTTAGTAGAGGACATCCCGGGTACGAAGCTTTTCAAGAGGCTGTTCGTGCAGGCTATCATCTCGTGGCGTCCACGATTGGGGAATCGGGTAAACATCGGCCTTGCTGGCGTTTGTCGTTTTCAGTTGCGGAGGGCATTGTTCTGAAGAGTATCTTCACCAAGCCAAGACTAGTTCACAAGGCGACACTTAAAGTTCTTAAAGTTCTGCGAAAGAAACACGAAAAGGACTTGTGCCTCTACGAGGCAAGTGTCTCGTTCAATGTAGCGTGGGCCTTTCATTCATATGTTCTTAAGACAATGTTCCTTCACGAATGGTGCGAATTTCCGGAAGATTCTTACTGGATGAATGATAAACTCGGAGAGCGAGTCAGAGGTATTCTAGAAAGGATCCATAACAGTGTTAAACAGAAAGACATTCGTAGTTTCTGGGTTCCAGACTACAAACTCTTCAATTTCCGGGCTAGGAATGCAACTCAGACGAAACAATGCGAGAATAATCTTTCCCGGCTCATGGAAAATCTACACATTTAGCCGCGATTATTTTGGCTTTATATTTTTAACACACTGCAATGTGAGATCTCACTTATATTTTGCAATATTTGACTCAGTTTGGCCAAAGTTCTTAATGCTTAGTAATTAAACAAAACAGATCAAAACATTGCCTGCGTATGTGTTTTCAAGCTTTTGTTTGAAGAAGGAGTTGATTGTTACGATTTTGGTTTTGGCATTCAGCATTAAAGTTTCTCTGAGATTTTTCTCTTTACCCAGGCATTGTCATTTGTCTCCTTGTTAAATTGTGATGTAAGTAGGATTAGGATTGTATTTAATACAGTGTAACACACCTGTATTCAGCGTTTCCTATGTTTGTGTTATTTCATGTTTTCTTACTAAGGGCCCAGTTATATGGTCTCGGGTACCCGAGACAACCCTCCCCCCGAGCTACCCTGGCCGAGGTAACATTTAGCTTGTTTCTTTCTAAAATTCAACCAGCCGTTTACATATAGGATCGCCAACTCGTCTCGGGGGGCGAGACAACTCGGGTGGGCGAGTTGTCTCACCTCGGCAGGTAGGGTAACCCTGGCAAGCGGGACAACTTTTCTACATATAAACGCTTTGGCTCGCCTGACCGGGACATCTCTCGGCGTGGCGAATGTCACGTAATGCTTAGATTTAGGATTTATAGCAGAAATTCGTATTAAAGAAGTAAAAATTAACTTGGCAAAACCCACTGTGATCGAATGACCGAGAAAAACCCAAAGAAAGAGGGATATTTGCACATTTGATTATTCAGTAAGGTCTATGAATAATCATGCTGGGTTAACTTTGACTCGGCCTACTGGAACTATGTTTTCACATATAAACGCTCGATAAAGTTACCTCAGGGTAAGGGTTGTCTCGGGTACCCAAGACCATATAACTGGGCCCTCCTGAGAATCAAAATTAAACGGGCGAAGCCGAAAACATAGCGATAGATGAACAAAAACATGCTTACCGACAATGCAATAAAGCAAAGAAATTAAGATTTTCAGTAATTTTAATGAACCACAGTCCACTATAGGGCGAACTGATCATGACTAAATCTTGTACAAAGGAAGTGACGATAAAAAATTCAGAGACGTTATGGGATAAAAAATCTGTATGTCTATTAAAAATAGGCGCATAATTGAAACTCGCTGTCTAGACTAGGTCAAGCGATGCCAACTTGAGTTTCCAGTTTCCTAACTCACTCGCGGAAAATGTTTTGGCTCTGTAAAATTTTCTGTACTGCTCCGGAAAGAAAAGAGCCAAATGGTAGTTACAGATTTGTGTATAATTGCTCACTTATCGAGCTATAACTTCTCAAAGTACCTTATTAGCGAACACAGTTTCTGTTCGCAAGACATCGTCCTTGTTTTTCTCCTTGCTCGAAAGTTAAACAGTTTGTAATCAGGCAGCCAAAAACTTCGAATATCTCTTTTCCTTGGAGGCTTTTATGGATTCGTTCCAGAATACTGTGGATACGCAGAGCAAGTTTGTCAACAGTCCAGTAAGATTCTTCAGGATGTTCGAACCATTCGTGAAGAAACATTGTCTTCAGTACGTACGAATGAAAGGCCCAGGTTATTAAGTATGAACTTTCAGGAACTCCAAGATAATCTAACACAACTTCTGGATCATCAAAGTCGGGCTCTTCCTCGTAGAGACATAACTCAGACTCGTTTTTCTTCCGCACAACTTTTAAAATCTTAACTGCTGCCTTATGGACGAGTGAGGAGTCTTTGAAAAGCTGTCCCAATAAAATTCCCTCCGCTCTCGAAAATGATAATCGCCAGCAAGGTCTTGGCTTGCCCGCTTCCCCGATGCAGGATGCAATCAGATGGTATCCTCCTTGAGTAGCTTTCCTAATCATCTTGTACCCGGGATGGGATCTGTTACAACGATCCTTCACTTTAGAATCTTCCGGCCATCCATTCACCCTGATACACACGACTAAGTCGACAGAAATTTCATAGTTTCTATATTCAGTTCCGTTCCAGGTGAGTTTCAGTGTAACTGGAATTTTCCTGAGTTCGGCCTCAAACTCCTTCGCCAGCTTTTCTGAGAAATGTTCCTTTTTCTCTCTCAGAACTTCAACGACCAGGTCTTTAAACTTCTCCAGCATTGTTTTGGGTTTCAAGAAATTTTCCTTCCTCTTTGATGTGTATCTTTTCCATCGCTTCCGTGAAATCGGGTCTTGTATTTCAACATGAACGTAGCCTGGATCTTGAACTTTGCGAAAAGGAATTGCTTTAATCGCGCAAACTCCAGGTATGGACAATTCTTCCAGGCATATCATAAAATCGAACTCATTAGGCCCTTCGACTTTGAGATCCTCGTAAAAGCTTCCGCTCTGGATAACGGTGTTCGTGAAAAGTGGATCCTTTTCGACGATGCTTTCTGCAATTTCTTGCACCAAGTACTTCACTGTTTCCTCTATCTCTTTTACTTCTGGGTGTTCTCTGTCAAACTCTGCCTCGTTGTATAGTTCGCGTAATCGCTTGTTTTTCAGTTGCGGCATCATTTTGTCTTCTGATAAATCGAGAGAAGGCACTTCCGGCTTTCTCGGAAAGAGGTGTTTCTTTCTCTCGTTTCCAGAACCTCGCAGTTCAAGCGTCCCTCAGGGGACTTGATTGGAGTTTGCGGCAATATCGTTCCCAGGCTCTCTCTCTCTGCTTCCCTTGACCCAGGTTTGGCCACCTGCAACACAAACTTTTCCACCGGGGTAGAGTCAACATATAATTTTTGTAGATCTCAATTGAAAAGGGCGATCCGGCTGGTCATCGCTATATTTAACCACACACGGGCAGATACACCTCCAGTCCTATTCTAAGCTTCACACAGGTCAAATGAACTATATTTATAGATATCAAGTGAATTGAAGTATCACTCTGATTTCAATTCCATCCGGTCGATTTACTAAGAAGTAAAACTGTTTCGGTGTTTCATGTTGCCCGAATTAACCTCACGGCACCTGACACTGTTCGTTAAATGGAACAATGTTTTATTAACCACTTTGCAAAATATAATTCTTGACTATGCCAAGGAACCGTGTTTAAACATGTTTAAATATAAACTGATGCAGATGAAATTTAAGTGCGGACTAATGTGTCTTATGTCAACAAAACCGTAAATCATTCTACACTGCTGTAAATCAAATGCAAGTCAGAATATATACTAGGCTAATCGGCCGTGTGACAGAAATACTTTTTAACGTCCAAAATACCGCACAAAGAAAAAAATAAATTACCTCTAAATTCAAAGATTCAAGAGATTGATCCAATGGTTTCACTTCGATTCGGTAAGTGACTTTTTACATGTGCTAACCGTCGAAAAGTTTGTGCTGCATTCGGCTGCCAAATTTTTTTGTGAACGAAAGTATTTTATAAAATACCCGAGTTACTACGCGCGCTCTGATTGGTCGATGAGAGTATGTAAACAAGGATGTGACGTTTTGGATTTGCGATTTATTTTTAAGGTTAAGATTATTCTTTTATAAAGGCAACAGAGCACTTTTTCCGTGTTTACATAGCCTCATCTAAACACTCGGGGGACTGGACTCGAAAGTAAAGTTGCATAACTGTCTCGAATTCTCCCAACCCGCCTCGTGCTTGGTTGAGGCTATGTAAACACGGTAAAAGTGCTCTATTGCTTGAATATCACCCAGATTCTGTGTGGTCACGTTGTCAACTGCAACCAGGATCAAGGGAGGCAGAGGAGAGAGAGCCTGGGAATGAGGTTGATTTTACGGAGTTTTCACCGGTCATGTGATCATAAACTAAAAATCGTAACCATTCAATAAATAAAGAATCTGGGATGTGATAGATGACTGATATGTAAGCAACCTCGCCAAGAATTAGGTTACTGCAGTTTTTCATTCGCTCGTATTCACCCAAATTCAGAGCTTTGTATGGAGACGCCATGTTAGTGCCCCTCGCCTCGGAGGGACACAAACATGGCGGCCGTAAAGTAGTACTTCTTTAGTGTTCGAATTGTTCAGTTAACAAAAGCTAAAGCGATAACTCATCTTTTGACCTACGCGACAGCCTTTTGGGGTCGCCATTTTAATGTCACGCAACGTAGAAGCTTAGAAATCCAAACGTGCTCTTTGTTAACGAAGAACCCTGTTGAGCTAAAACGTTATAAAACGCCAATTCTTAAAGGGTCTTATATCTGATAAAACTAAAACCTCCTAAAGAAAGGTAATTTTTCATTTTGTAATGTGACTACGTCGCATGACACCCAAGAATAGATTTCGCCGGTCTAAAGAGAAGCGTATTTTTTGAAAGGCAAGATTTATGACTTAGGCCAATTTGTGAGCCTTTTTTACTCCTTCTTTTTGTGTGTATCTTGTTTATAATTAAGGTTTACGTTTCCTCCAGCTTGCCAATCAGTAAAATGAAAATCAAGTTAGTTTACCTTATATATTTTGGGCATAACAGTATTTTGTTTTGTTTACTAGGAAATATGCTAATCAAATTGGAAGTTTTGAAATTTAAACTCACTAAATGTAATCGAAAGAAAGCTGCCAAAATGCAAATAACTCACACGTTATATTTCAATAGCTGTACATACCACAGTGCGCTATCTCTCTAACCATTTCTCGCACTGTAAATGAGCATGCATGATAGTCTCAACTTCAGGTGTCATTCACTAAATGTAAAAGGGTTGAACAAATCGATAAAACGCCGTTCGATATTCAGAAGAATTCACAACCAAAATCATCACTTCTCTTTTCTCCAAGAAACTCATAGCTCCAAAGATAGTGCCATCACATGGGAGGCGGAATGGGGTGGAAACGCGCTTTTTAGTCACGGTTCTACAAATAGCAAGGGAGTAATGATTTTAATAAACCCAAAATTGGACTGCAAAATCAAAAAGGTAATTGCAGATAAAGATGGCAGGTACATCATTGCGGATATTCTTTTGAATCAAATACGCATTGTTTTGGTGAACATCTATGCACCAAATGATCAAACTCAACAGGTGCATTTTTTTAAAAAGTTACAACAACATTTAAAGCCTTTCGTAGATGAACAAATTGTAGTCGGGGGTGATTTTAACTGTGCCCTTACAGAAAAGGATAAAAAGGGAGGAAATCCGGTATCTAAGAAAGCCTTGGTAATTAATGAGATCAACCAACTTTGTAACGCATATAATTTAACAGATGTTTGGCGATCTTTAAACCCAGATTTGGAAAGCTTTACCTGGAGAAACAAGTCTTTCAAAATACAATGCCGTTTAGATTACTTTCTTGTTTCTCAAGACCTCTGTAGACTGGCTACCTCGTGTAAAATTATTCATGCAGCTGAAACTGATCATTCTGAAATTCTAATTCATTTTAAAAACGAAAACGCGAACCAGAGAAAAGGCCCAGGCTTCTGGAAATTCAATAACTCACTTTTAAGGGATGAAAAGTACATCAATAAACTACGAAACAATTTAGACAGGTACAAAGATAAGTACAAAGATGTCGAAGACCGAGGTCTACAATGGGACCTACTCAAAATGGAAATAAGAGGGTTCACAGTTATGTATTCAAAATCGAAAGCTAAGGGGCGACAAATAGAAGAAACTGACCTTCAAAACAAAGCAAACGAGCTGCGTCTAAAAGCAGAAAGAAACCCGGCTGATAAAAAAATTCTAAACGAGTTATTTGCAACAAATTTACGCCTCGAAAAATTATTGCAATATAAAACTAAAGGCGCAATCCTTAGAAGCAAAGTGAGATGGTTTGAACATGGCGAACGCAACACAAAGTACTTCCTTAGTATAGAAAAAAGAAACTCCTGCCAAAAAGCTGTGACAAAGTTGAAACTTAAAGACGACACGTACACTTACGACCAGTTCGAGATTCTACAAGAAGAAAAGCAGTTTTATGAATCGCTTTACACGTCAAAGGACGTCGATGCCGAAACTGCAATTCTCGCATTCGCCTTTCTTTAAACAAAACAACATAACACCGCTTTCGCACGAGGACAGATTAGCATGTGAGAACCTCATTTCCACTAACGAATGTTTGAAAGCACTGAAAGAATTCACCAACAATAAAACACCGGGTACTGACGGCTTTACTTCAGAGTTTTACAAATTCTTCTGGCCGGAGCTGTGTACTGAAATGATTGCGAGTTTTAATTATGCATTTCATTCAGGAATCCTGTCGATTAGTCAAAGACGAGGAATAATATCACTCATCCCTAAAAGGAATAAAGACACATCATTACTAGAAAACCTGAGACCAATTTCATTACTAAACGTTGATTACAAGATCCTTACAAAAGTAATCGCTAAAAGACTGGAGAAGTTATTGCCGAAAATTATAAACCCTGATCAAACCGGATACGTGAAAGGTCGATATATTGGCGAGAACGTGAGACTTATTCAAGATATCATGTTTTATACAAAACGCATGAACAGCCCTGGAATTGCGATCTTTCTGGACTTTCGAAAGGCTTTTGACTCAATAGAATGGGAGTACTTAAAAGCTGCCCTGAAAGCATTTAACTTTGGACCAAACCTTTTAAACTGGATAGATGTCTTATACAACGATGCTTCTAGTTGCGTAATAAATAATGGACACGCTTCTTCTTTCTTTCGCCTGCAACGCGGTGTTAGACAAGGTTGTCCTCTATCCGGCCTGCTGTTTATAATTGGCACTGAACTTTTTGCAAGAGCTCTCAAAAACGATCAATCCATTAAAGGAATTAATGTTGAAACAAAAGAGATAAAAATTACGCAATATGCCGATGACACCACCGTGTTCCTAAGGGACGAAGAGTCTGTTGAGAAAGTCTTAAGACTACTTGACGAGTTCAAATCGATATCTGGGCTAGAAATTAACACTTCTAAAACAGAAGCAATGTGGCTTGGACGCTGGAGAGATAAAACGCACACCCCTTTTAATTTCAAATGGCCGAAAGAACCTATCTGTGCACTCGGCATATATTTCTCATACAACACTGAAGATGCAAACAAACTAAATTTTGAGGAAAAGATGAAAAACCTAGAGAAAACTCTCAAGGGCTGGAAGCGAAGAAAACTCACTCTGCTGGGAAGGATAAATATAGTTAAAACTTTAGGTTTGTCTAAGCTTATATACAGCGCATCTGTACTCCCCATCCCAAAACATTTAGTGAAAGAAATTAATAGGATTGCCTTCAATTTTATTTGGGACGGTAAGCCAGCAAAAGTCAAAAGAAGTACCATTATTAGAGAAAAAAAACGTGGTGGACTTAAAATGCTAGACTTCGAAATTATGGACAAAGCGCTTAAAGTCGCGTGGACCGAGCGATTAAAGACTCCCTCCAGTGCATCGTGGAAAATAATTCCAGAGTTAGGTGTAAAACAATACGGCGGCTTAACCTTCCTAATTAACTGTCAGTACGACATCAAGATGCTGTCTCTTGACAATCTGCCAAGTTTTTACCACACGTTGCTAACATACTTGCAAGACTTGAACTCCATAACAACGGCTGATGTAGATAATGTACCAGATAAAATTATCTGGAACAACCAAAATATAGTAATCAACGGAAAATCTATTTTTTATAGTTCTTGGTTTAAGAGAGGCATTATCAATATCCGCAGCATGATGACTGAGAACAACCAATTCCTCTCCCTACCCGAATTAGAACAAAAATTTAATTTGAAGATTCCCTTTACCCTCTACTACGGGCTTGTAGCCGCCATTCCTAAAGAATGGAAGTCGTCTTTAAGAGACGCCCTCTCTAGGGACAACGACAGCGTTGAAGAGGCCACATGTTCTATCAAACCGCTGACTACACGCACCACCTATTCCGCTTTCCTAAGTAAGATGGCTACCTCTCCAACTTGCGAAAATAAGATTTTTAAGTACGGTTATACAAAAGAAAATATTCAAAATGTCTATTTACTTCCTTTCACAACCACTAAGGATACAAAATTAATCACGTTTCAATATAAAGTAATTCATAATATCCTTCCTAACCGAGTCAGCCTGTTCCGGGCCGGTATAGTTAATGATGACATTTGTCCACTGTGTAATGCTGAAAAACAAACTAACAATCACATGCTTTACAGCTGTCCCGAGACCACCACGTTTTGGGATCAGTTCACCGACTGGTGGTATCAAAAATTTAAGCAAAACTTAATTCTCAATGAAAGCATAATCTTGTATGGATGGCACCAAAATCACTGAACAAGCGAGTTCTCAACTACGCTCTCCTCCTTGCAAAATATCATATTTTTTGCAGCAGCGTACGAGATAATAAGTTGGATTTTGACAGCTTCCTTTCACGTCTTAGGCCCAGTTCAGACGTCGTGCTTCTGCCGTGCCGAACTAAATTGCAATTTAGCACGACTGTAGCACGGCAGGAAATTTTCTCTGATTCAGACGTCGTGCCAGAGTCGAATCAAATTCAGGGTTTACTGAAGCCTCGCAACAATTCTAACTAACACTCCTCCTAACTCCCCGAGGGAACGCAATCTCGCCCAAACATATTAACATAATTTATGAATTTAGTTTGGCGCGACAGGAGCACGACGTTTGAATCGCTGTCGTGCCAGAGTCGTGTAGCACGGCAGAGCTTGTCGAACTTAATTGCTTGCCGAACTTAATTCAAAAGTTTGATTCAGACGCCGTGCTTCTGCCGTGCTTTTGTCGAACTTAATTCCTGAGTTTAGTTCGGCACGGCAGAAGCACGACGTCTGAACTGGGCCTTAGAACAAAACTTAATATTTTAAGAGAAGTCTCTCTTGAAAACAAAACTTTCAACAATTTTCAATCTACTTGGGCCCATCTTTTGTGAAAAATTAATACAAAGTATTATATAATTGTTACTACTATTAAGACAGTGCGAGCTATGTTCATGCTTTTTTTTTTTTTTGTTTTTGTTTTTGTTTTTGTTTGTTTTTTTTTTTTTTTGAGCTTTTAGTTTTCTCTTTCTCTTTCTTTCTCAGTCTGTGTTTCCGTCCCTTGTTAGCTATTTTGTCCTATTTTCAAGCAAGAAGTAATATCAAACAATCTGTTAAAGGAATAAAAATTAAAGCATTGTAACTAGAGCTTGTATAGGTAGTATTGTCAGTATTGTTAGTATTGTAAGTAAGGTTAGTATTTGCCAGAATAAATTAAAAAAAAAAAAAAAAAAAAAAAAAAGATTTATGACTCGACATGATTTCCTCGGTCGGGATGGTGTTGTAAGAGACATTGTACTGAAGTTGCCTCGACTCGCTTCAAAAGGCAAAGTGTTTTGAGCAGCGGTCAGTTTTTACCGGGAAAATAAGGAGTGGGAGGCCTCTGACACTTCATTCTTACTGGCAGTCTAATGAGTGGAGTAAACTAATGCAAATGGGAAAAAGGAGAAACGTATAGTTATTAGTAAGGGGAGCGTATCATAGAAGGAGGCTGTTAATTAAGAGAGAACAGCTTTAAAAAAGGTTAAAAAACTGTGAGGTGAACTTAGACCCCAGAATCGTAAAAAAAAGACACTAGGAGCCAGATTTCGTCATTACGTTTTAATAGCATTCCAGTTTAACTGAAAATTAATCTAGGTGGCCTATAACAATAGTACAATATATATTTCGGATTTCACAAATCATTAAAAAAATTATTTTGTTAGATTTCAAAATAACAATTGTATGTAGACACGATGATTTCTTGATTCCATGAGATGAGAAGCCAAAATTCTTTAATTCAAATTTCTGGGAAGACCCAGTTAAGGGTAAGTGTTTATTCTTGAAACTCATTAGTAGTATGTAGATTTTGTTGTCGATAAATACAGGCCTTTCTTTTTAGTAATTTATGACCCAATAAATATATTTTAAAAACTGTGTGAATATACAAACTTTGTTACACTCACAGCTTCCACGCGAATGTTATTTGTATAACATCGCTTCAGATCCAGCCTTTGTACTCATCTAAAATAGCATATTATATTGCATTTGAACACTTCTCGGTTGCTATGCAGCACTGCTTTTGGCATTCGGTGATAAGAGATTTTAACCCTTTAACCTCTAAACGATCCATATCTTAATTCTCCTTCCAAGTTTGATCCATTTTCAAGCAAACAGGTAACAAGAATTCAGAGATGCGGTGATTGAACACCTTATTCTCACAATTAACAATAAAAGGAATGCAGGGGAGCGAATATAGAGAATGTATGATTTGAACTTGGTCCTAAAAGATGAAGTACTTTGATATGTATACCAATAAAAACACTGCTCTACATTTCCCTCAGCACTGTAAATGGGTACATTGCTCTAACCCGCTGAATAAAAATTATGTGCATATTCTCTACCCCGCGTGTAGAGGTCTCTTTTGATCATCCGCGGGGTACAGCTTCTCTAGTTCCCACGCCTTTCTTCAGCTCATCCTTAGCAAACGGAGCTGCTCTGAGCGGACTGTGCACGAGAAATGACAATAATATAAAAAAATATTTCATTTAAAGGAATTCCGAGTTGAGTTTCTCCCCTATTAACCATCTTCTTATTTCGCTTGTACCAGCTCCAATCTCGTATAACTTGGCGTCTCGTAGAAATCTGCCAGTGGGGTAGTCGTTGATATAGCCATTTCCACCTAGTTTACAAGAAAAGTGGATTTCGAGATGAATATATTCTGCACAGAAAGTACGTTATATGTAACGTCGCGCCGGCACCTCCCGATGTTGCGTGACCAGTCAGTCACAGCCAAAAATGATCTAACTGTCTCCCTAGTACGCTCAGCGCAAAAGATTTCCGTGTAGTTTCATGCTAAAAATATGACTGCATGCATACAAAATTATCCTGCACACACGAACATGATCTAACTGTTTCCAAAGACATAGTCACTGACGCTCAGCGCAAAAGATTTCCGTGTAGTTTCATGCTAAACTATATGACTGCATGCATACAAAATTATCCAGCACACACGAACGACAGTCAAAAACAGAACGAGATCAACAAAATTTGCATTCCAAACTGACTGTGGGGAAATATTGCCTTACAACTGTAAATGACTCCGATTTCTCTCCAGCTGAGAAAAGAATATGCCATTTCTGAGTTCCCTTGTACCTCTGTTTCAAAACGAGTCTAAGTGCGAAACCATTGTTGTGAAAATGAGTTTGATTTGCTTGAAATGAACATGTAGGCAGAACTCATTTTCATGTGAATGGCACAGAGGCAAAAAGGAACTCGAAAATGGCTTATTACATGTAACAGATCTTTGTCAAATATAGTGCTACTCGAGATTGAGCTGTATCCAAGGTGATTACAAAGATGACACTTACCTAAAATTTGAATAGCGTCCAACGCAACCTGTGTGGCATTCTCGGCTGCGTAAAGGATCACACCAGCGCAGTCCTGGAAACGAGAAAGCACTGACGTCAACATAGATACAAAGGGCGATCTCAACATGATCGGGATAAGAATTTCTGGCAGCTGTTAAAGGGACAACTCATTTATTCACGCGCTGAATTCTCAGCCCGCGGGAGAAGTTTCTAAATGTCCACTTGACAAAATTCCTAACTGATGACGTAACACTACAGAGATACATGGCGTGTCCTGCTATTACTCTGTTTTGAATTTCGCGCGCTAATAAGAACCAATCCGGATCCAATCTCGGAGTGCAGGAAGAGGCGAGGGCTCGTAGAAAGACGTCTGTTACCCTAGCTTCTTCAGCACTCTACAAACTTCCAATTTACCAATGAAAATAAATGTACGTCGACGACCACCATCGCGAGGAAAAAACAAAAAGGCATTACTAGCAATGTTACAACAGCTCACAGAACACACCTTGGTGTTAACATGTCCAGCATCACAAGCACGAGCCACTGAATACACATAACTCCTACAGGCGCTCAGGCGAGTGTACATGTCCGCCATTTTGCCTTGGACTAACTGGAAGTAAAAACACAGAAATAAGATCAAATAAAAGTTCTATCAGATAGGTTCAACACGTGACCACATACAGAGGAAAGTCCGAATGGCTTCATAACAGTCCGTTAGCAGCACTCTATGTCCAATTAGTATCACCCAACTAGTGGACTAATGCAAATCCTGCATTTTGATTGGCTACGCTACTAGGGGACTATTAGCAATAGTCATCGAGTAGCGAAATTCGCCCGTTTTTCTTTCGCTTTTTTCGCCAAATAAATATTTTTTCAACTTGCATTTGCAAACTTTATTATTCCCTTTTCTGTCCGACTAGTTGGGTGATACTAAAACAATTAGACCCTTCGCCCTCAAGGGCCA
>OZ026602.1:3323430-3325930 GCA_964020085.1 Micromussa lordhowensis
AGTTAATATGGTATTAATAATGCAATAATTGAAATAATATTAAGTAACCTGGATTCTTTTAGAGTAAATTCTCACACATAGTTGGGAGCCATGCCAAGCTGAACCATTCAGCCTGACCTTATTAGAAAACATTAAAATAGTACAAGAAAGTGACCAAGGGCTTAATGTGCGTGAGAAAAACCTTTTTGTCTTCTTTCATTCCTCAGCCAGCGCAAAACAATACTTAACAAAAAAAGAACATGTTATAAAAGAATCAAAGCATCATGAAGTTCTGTTCATCGATGTCATTTGTGGGTAACATTATTAATTATACATATATGTACATGTAATAATAATTAGACATGCAAAGTAATCATTGAAACAATTAGGAAAATTCGTCAGACAGAAGCATGTAGTACTGTAATAATTATTTATATTAAAATAATAAATAACCTAGGAAAATATCCCAAATGTCATTTTCCAAAATAGTAAAAAAAAAATCACATTCTAATCCTCATATGTAAAGATCCATGCATGCATACATAATGTAACTTGAACACCCTCCGCACAAAAAGAAACAATATTTTTTGAAAATTTGTATTCTGTAAAAAGGTTCATTGTTCACATGTTTGTGTCAGTACAGTGTATGTGATGTTCCAAAAATATTGTTCCACACGTAAATGTAATAAAGCAAAGAAACCAAACTATTCACACACCTGGGGCTGTAATTCCTAGAAGTCCTAAGTCACCAAGATTTTTCCAAAAATCCTGTGGAATGAAAATAACAATTAAATTAAAATCACAATCGAACAAAATTCAAAAACAAACACAGGTTCAATAAAAAACCAAAACACTTGTGATATTGCAGGGCTCGAAAAAGGTGTCTCTTGTTGTCCGGGACAATAGACTCTCTGTCTGAGCAAGTAAATTTTCTCTCTCACTTGCCTGATTGACAAGGGATCAGGCAAGTCATTTGCCAATTAAATCATTAAAAGAGAAAACTAAGACTTGCCCAGGCAAACAAGTTGTCCCAAGGGCTAGCTGGAATTCAAGTTTCTTCTAGTCCTGACATTAAGCTCACCCTTAATTGAGGAAAGTTGTTTTCTTTGTCAATTTGATCTGCATGTGGAGCAAGTTCCTTCTGACAGAAGTTATTTACTGTCTCTCTTAACTGCAAGGAAAAGCACTTTGTTATTAACACTTCAGGTCTTCAGGTCTGCATTCGCTACTTGCACATACCCATAATCCTTTGCGTTGTTGGGGGGTAACCATTGGAATAAATGTATGGTATCATGACAAAAATTAGTTCGGTGAGCTCGCAAAACCAGCTACTAATGCTTAAAAATGCACCAGAATTTACCAAAATCATGATAGGAGAAATTTGTACTAGTTTATAACTAAATATGTAGAGAAATTTTTTTTTTGTCCATACATCGTCTGTAAAATTACAAGACGATGTATGGACAAAAAAAAATCTCTACATTTAGTTATAAACTAGTACAAATTTCTCCTATCATGATTTTGGTAAATTCTGGTGCATTTTTAAGCATTAGTAGCTGGTTTTGCGAGCTCACCGAACTAATTTTTGTCATGATACCATACATTTATTCCAATGGTTACCCCCCAACAATGCAAAGGATTATGGGTATGTGCAAGTAGCAAATTGTAGTTGAACTTATACCCCAGTGCAAATTCACATCAAACATGGCTGATGTCAATGAAAGTAAGCACTGCTCTAATTATGATGATTCTTTTGAGTTTCCTTTTAGGTTTTTTTATCTTATAGAGTTTTCATGTGTCAGTTGTAAAAGTGACAGTTCATTTAAGCCCTCATTAAACCGCGCAGCCGTAGGCTGGGCGGTTTCTTGCTCTGCCTTCGGTTTTTTTTTTTGTGTCGGTAAGCAGACCCAAACTCCCACGGCCGATTGTCTTCACCGGATGATGTCATCATCAGCCAATAACAGGCCATTTCTCAGCTCTTTTCGTCATATCCCCCCTCAGGAGGGTTTTGTCAAGTTAGCGAATTAACTGTTTACACAAAAAAATGGCGGCCAAATGGAGAAATGGTCCAATTTGGGCCAAAAATCTTCGGCGATGGGCGTCAGGACATTTGCAAGGATAAAGCATCTAATTTGGGACTAGTTGCTGGCTACTAAGGCTGAAGTCATCCAGAGTTAAGCTGAATTTCGTTTTGGGTGCGAAACAGAAGATTTTGTAATCTGGAACGTTTGCATTGTTTCTGTTCACTTTAAAGGGAATATTCAATGCGCTAAAAAGGTATTACGTCTGGCCATGGAATACGCTGACGGTGATAAATGTTAGATCGTGTATAGTTCGCCAAAAGCAATGGTGGAATTTTCTGGGGAAAAAGTTAAAAACTTAGTGCTCGTCAAAAACTTTATATTGAAAGGTCAAGGTATTTTTTCATTAAACGTAAACAAAATTCTCCGATTACAAGTCACGCTAAACTCGCGCTATGCAAAGAATGTAATCAGATACTCCTTTTTCGTATATGGAGAGT
>OZ026602.1:3330930-3378430 GCA_964020085.1 Micromussa lordhowensis
AATATGCTGTGTGTTTAATGGAATGAAAAAGGGCAGGCCAGCAAAAAAGCTCTCTTATTCATGCTGCTTTCATTACTGCCCACTGTGATGTGGTTTCGATGGTCACTTGTGTGTGGGATCCTGATCCCAAATGAGCGTGTTTACAGACTGAAGCAACCTTTCACTACATGTAGTTATCAGATTTTGGCATTAAGTCTTAAATTATGTGGATTGTATATACATCTTATAAGGAAGAAGAAATGGTTATAAATAAGTTATAGTATGCATTTTACATGTATTTGATTAATTAAAAATGATTTAGTTTAGAATCAGGAGGGAGATAATTATGATAAATTATGCTTATCATTTATCATCCTCAGTGAATATTACTGATGATGAATTAGAAATGAAGAGACAAAGAGCTTTGGAAATGAAACAATTTCTTCTAGATAATAAGGTGAGCATAATTTCTTCCCTGCGTGCCAAGACTTATGACCTCGTAAAAGTGATCTGAAGTCACTCAAGATGGTTTCACGAATAAAGCAACTTAGACTAAGAAATTAAACCTGTGTGAAATGTGGTCCAAATTACATGAATGACCATTTGGACCCCTGTGAACACAAACTACATCCCTGCAAACATTTTAATCCAGAATGACATGCTTTCCTGGTCGTTTTGTTAAATATTGAATCATGTTATATTACAGGTTGGCAAGGAATACACACATATTTAAAAGTCAGTCACATTTCAGGGGTATCGTTCTTCTGAACTGTCCACTATGTTTTGGAGATTTGTTTAGCAAACAGATTTCCAGAAACTACTGTCTGTATGTGTGTACATGTACAGGGAGAGGCCTGGCAACTCTTGATGGGACTACTTGATAGAAGCCGCTACTGACATTTACACGATTGTGTATTTGTTAGGCTAATACATTTTGAAATGCTATAGGTCGACATCTATAGAGAAAACATTCTAGGACCAAGGGAAGAAATGTTGAAGGCAAAACAAGAGGCAGAGTTTTACAAGTTTAATAGCACTTGGAGAGGGAGGGGCCAGAAGTTAGGGGTAAGTTGCCTCTGTGATTCATTTTTTATGGTTACTATTTTTGTGACAATGTTTTTTCTATACCAGATTGAGCAACTCCATGTAATGCAGTGAAAAGTAGGTGTTCTTCATAGCATTAATTTCATGTCTCTGAGTATTTTTGTAGCAGTACATGTATGTGTTGAAAAAAGGCATTAATTAAATCTGTAAAGCACTGTTGAACCACTGGGAAACAGCGCTATATAATTGTATTGTATTGTTATTATTATTATTATTATTATTATTATTATTATTATTAATGTTAATTGTGTCAGATTAAATTACTAGCTTGTTTGTGGTTTCTGGTGGAAGGTGGGGCAGTTTCAGTGTGTTTTTCAACAATTTGGAGACACTCGAGTATTTTTAAAATATTTGTTTTAAAGTAAATGATTTTGTGCATTTTGATTCCCTTGTGTTTGCTTTTGCTTTTCTTTTAAATTGTAAATATATGTATTTTGTTCCAATAACATTACATTACACACAAAAGTTACCTTACTCTACTTACAATATTAATATAACAAAACTTACAAAACCAGCATTATTTACAATTTGTTGTCTTAATTACTTTCATGCAGGGCATTAGCTACAATAGGAGGCTTTCTCACATACTACAGTGTAATTTGTGACTTAGATTTATGTTTCTCAATTTTAATTTTGTATGCTAAAACGGCTAAAAAGGCATCGAAATAAAACTCTTCTTCTTTTCTTGACGCAGTGTATAAATAGTATTTAACTATAATCGTGCAGAGGTTTAAGCCAAGATGACAAGCGAAGTTATCTGTGATGCAGTATATTACTTCATTTTTATCGAGAGTGATCTTATCTCCGGTTTTGGAGTTCCACCAATTAGTAAAGCAAGACCAAAAAAGCCGATCTTCAGGACAGGTAACAAAAAGATGGATTAACGTTTGTCTTTCTCCACGGAGGTGGCATTTATCATGTTCTTTGATTGAATCTCTAAAAAGTGTCGAATTTGTGGGTAGAATGTGATGAATTGTTTTGTATTGGAAAATGGTGAGTCTAGTGTCTTTGGTAACATTAAACAGAAGACTAAAAATGCGTTGTATTGTATGTTCTTTTAGATTGGCTTCTTTCATCCTTCGTTCAGCCGTAGGTGAAACGAATGTACTCTTAACAAAGAATTTAGTTGTTGATCTACAGATATCTTGTCCTCCTCAAAACGTTTTTCAAAAGGTTCAGTAACATTTCCTTTGAGAATATTGATCCATTTTTGAGGGACCGCGTGGCATAAACCGTTGTAGTTTAAGAAGTTTGTTTTAATTTTGAATTTGCTGCAGAACTCCTCAAAAGTTAGGAACTGTTTACCTTGAAAAAAGTCTTCAATTTTAGTTAATCCGACATCATGCCATTTTTTGTAATAAATGGAATATCCTTCTATCTTAATGTGATGGGTGTCCAAACAATTTCATTTAATACCTGCAGCTTTTTGGTATTGGGAGTATTGCAATTAATTTTTTGCCAGGCGCACAGAGCTTCTTTGTAAAAATCAATTGGTGTATCAACTTTAAGCAGCTTTAAGTCGAAATTACATTTCAGAAGAAACAAACCACCGACTGGTTGTAGATAGGAAAGAGGGATATGACTCCAACTTGCGATTCCATTGCTGTCACTTAATCTTCTTACCCAAACAACTTTAAACGCTTTGTTGATTATTTGAAAATCTGGCATATTTAGGCCTCCCTGCTCCTTCGGTCCTATCATTGTTTTGTATTTAATTTAGGCTTTCTTATTCCATACAAAATGACTGTGTAATTACTTGATTTAGTGAATTTTGAAGGGAAGGTTAAGACAGATGTGTAATATACCAGTTTGGAAATCGCTAAGCATTTTAGAATCGTTATGCGACCATAAAGTGTGAGGTTTCTGGGATACCACAAGTTAAGGAGGCTTTTCATTTTGGTTAGTTTCTGTTCAAAATTCTTATTGTAAACAATTTCATTGTTATACGAAAAATTAATTCCCCGTGCAAGTATAGAGTTAGCTGGCCAAGAAATTCCCAGTGGTTTTGCTGTGTTTTTGCGGCTTGCGCCTAACCACATTCCTATCGTCATCAGGCATAATTAATGGGATAATTATTTTAAATTCTTTGTCATGAATTTTTATTCCTTTGATGGAGTTGTCATTTCTAATAGCTGTAGCTGAAATTTCTGCGCATAGAACTAAGAGAGAACCTGAGAGCGGACAACCTTGACGGACACCCCTTTCTAGTTTGAAAAACTCAGATGCGAATCTGTTGTTAGTAAAACAACTGGAACAATCAGTATAAAACGTTCTAATCCACTTTTGAATGCAAGGGACAAAATTAAAAATTTCCAGCGCCCTGAAAAGGAAGTTCCAATCCACTGTATCAAATGCTTCTTTAAAGTCAATAAAAATGGCTAAACCAGGTATACTCTCCAGTTGTGTTACCACATGATGTTCATGATTAGCCTAATATTTTGACCGATGTACCGCCCTTTGACATATCCAGTTTGGTCTTCCTTGACAATGGTTGGAAGAACCTTGGAAATCCTGTGAGCTACTATAGCTTTGGTAGCGATTTTGTAATCAACACTGAGTAAACTTAAGGGTCTCCAGTTTTCAAGGAAAGACTTGTCTTTCTTTTGTTTGGTATCACTTTGATAATGCCTTGTTTTTGCGTTATGTTCAGTTGTCCGTGTTCATATGCGTAGTTGAGACTTGCAAAGACCAGAACCGCAAATAGAATTCTACAGAAAGTCCATCTGTTCCTGGGTTTTTATTTTTGGAACACTGTTTTAATATAGGAAAGCACTCCTCGCTCAGAAGCGGACGCTCAAGTTCCTCTTGTTGAGTTTCTTCAAGTTAAACAAAATTCGAGTTTTTAAAGAATAGTTTATGATTCGAGTCATTACAGTGAGCCGCTAGGATTGTTTTAAGATCGTTGATCTCCATATCGTCGTTTGTTTTAAGCCTTGAAATGTGCGATTTACAGTGTCTTTTTTTCCATATTCAGAAAATATTAGTTTAGAAGCACCTTCTGTTCTATATTTAGCAATCGCGTTATATTCTTCCCTGAGACGGTAAAGTTTTGATATGTTTTCCTTTGTTCTGTCAGTCTTTAGCTGGTTCATCAAATGATCAATTTGTTGTTGGAGGTGCTTTTCGGTGTTTCGTCGTTCCCTGTTTTTTCGCTTTGTATATTGAACACAAAAACCTCTCACCTCCATTTTAATCATGTCCCAGTAGAGACCTTTGATTCCTCTGTTACCAAAGCTAGAAAGCTTCCAGACTGTGACTTCACTGGTAACTAGTTAGTAACAAATAAAGTTGTCTACTAAACAGAATCAAAATATTTTAAAATAATTGATCCTGCTTGGGCAAATGTATATTTATAGCAGCTTTAAGTCTCACTTTTTGCATTTTTTTCTTTGAAGAGACATGGAGCCGACCAAACTGAACATGACCTTTTGTCTCAAGAGTTTTTGTTGCATGAAGATACTAGCTCAGTAGAAGGAACAGACATTGAACAGAGCCGCGGTAATGAAGAAACTGTAGATGACAATGAATGTGCATATGAAGTGGAATGCACATCAGGACAAGAACAGATTGCCACAGAATCCTTACGACAAAGAACAAAGAAGCAGAGTCCTGTGGTAAGAATGCAACTTGCTGTCACTTTTCACAATGCTTCAAACATAAAAATGCCCTGCATTTGCCTTTGTTAAAATTATCAGAGAGGGAAATTTGCATTTAAAAAATATAAGCTTAATAATTGTATGTAGTGTTAAATTATTGAAAATTGTTTCAGAAAACTTGTATTTGATACAGTTTAAACCTTCTAACACACAAAAATACATCCCAGTAGTATATAGGGTACCAAGTGCTCCCTCCCGATCGAGAAAAATGTGACGTCACACTCGGTCCCAGGCCCCTGCACCACTTCGCTCGGGTGGGCTATTGTGGCCCAGTCCACGGGGGGCCGGGGGGTGGAGGTGGTGCTCGGGCTGAAGCTATCGCGAATCGTCAGCAATTCGTCATCGAGTGGGCGAGGTGGACAAAGTGAAAATCGTGCTGCTGATCGTTTTGGTTGACGCTGACGCCATCGGGAGGAGGGGGGGGGGGGGGGTGGAGCTAAGGAGCTGCACCCCCTGGTATAGGAAATAAAAATGGGATTTATTAGAAAGACAGCTAGCTTGGTCGGAGGGGGAGGTAGAAAACACCGAGGATCCCGTCAAAGAATTGGTTCGTTTGGTGGTAAAGACCATTCTTCGCGTGGAAGCGAGGGAAGTCAGCTGTCCGAAATGGTGGATTACCGGAGAAAATTTGTCTCGGCAAATGTTAAATCGGCTTTCGGAGCTGGATGGTCGACCGCTGGACATAAGGAGATTTTACTCCAGCTTTAATGCGGGTTGGCAGGAGTGGAAAAAGAATGGCGAGCAGAAAGAGGAAGTTTCCTTTCTCGTTTTCACGAACTCTTTTTTAACGTGGACCTGGGGGCAGATCTTCCCGTTCGTTAAGAATAATAATGAGCCAGAGACGATTTTTTCCATATTATGATGGCGTTGATTTTATTGTTTGTTCATATTCTTTCTGACTTATGATATTTATAAAACAAACGTTGGAGCTGTGTTGACGTGCTGGCTTCCAGTCTCTCTCCTCGACCATCAAACCTGTGGATGGGAAAAAAAGTAGGAATGTGAGTAAAATGTTGTTGGAGAAATGTACGAATCTGAAAAAAAGAATTGTTTAGCGCTTATCAATATGAGATGCTTGTCCGATCATCTTTTTTCTTACTATTGAAATAAAAACGTTGCTGGGAAAATGTTATGGCTGTTTTGTTGGCTTGGTGATAAGGCGTTTATGAATTTGCCGAGTGGTTATCTTGCCTTCTGATTCCCACCAGGCTTTGGGAGAGCAACAAAGTCGACACGTGTGTGATTTCAGGAAGTTGCTGAGAAAATTGTATGGTTGTTTTTTTTTGTTGTTGGCATGATGATTAGGCGTTTATGAATTTGAGTGGTGCCTATCTCGCCTTCTCTTTGGGAGAGGAAGAAAGTGGGCATAGTGTTAGATCAATGCATAATAAAATTGGGGGATTTGATTAGTTTATTGTTGGTTATCTTGGGCTTCTCATTCCCACCAGGCGTTTTTTTACATACGTTAGCATGACAAATGGAAACAAGTGAGTGAAGTTCCACGCCAGCTTCTTCACTCAAACAGTAGTCGCAATCGAAGTTTGGAGCGTATTGAGAAAAACAACGGACGATCGGGAATGTTGACGAGGTGTACAGGAAGGAATATACTGATAGGGCCTTTCCGGCTCTTGCCAGGATATAGGTAGGAATCAAATCAGTAAGGATGGGAGGGAAGGAATTTTGTGTTGAGCTCATAACGAAAACTCAGGCTTGAGTGAATGTGTCAATAGCGCGCTCTTAAAATGGTCCATTAGCAAATTAAACATTGCAAACATGTGGTTAAATGTATTATCTAAAACAGAAAAAGTTCATTTCGAGAGCATCATATGGGTTATGGTTAAGTGTTTTACCTTTTTTAATGAGGCAATATTTCTGCACGAGATCCCTTCTGTGAAAGGAGGTTTGATCCAAAACTGCGGCTAATCCTTTGAAAGTAACGTTCTTACATTTCTCCTGGGTAAACTCGGGATGCCTGAGAATTAGTGCGCTATCTGTGGTATCCAAACAAGGTCCATGCAGGTCTTCTGGCTCACCATCGCATAATCACAGTAACTCGTAAAACTTCCTTAATTCGTCAGGATTATCACTTATGTCCCTGGCTAAGCATTCGATGTCTTCCACAGTCGGTCTTCGTTCTACAGGCAGTCGATATCTGACTGAATACGAGAGGATGAGCTCTAGCCGTGAGCCACATTAGTGAAAATAACGACTTTGTGAAGCTTTCTTCATCAAGGACGTCTACGAAACACTTGAAACTAGTTGTACATACACTATAGCGGTGCACTCCAACTTGGACTATGCAAAACCTAACAGGGGTATCGATATATGGGTCACATTGATGGATAGATAAAGAGACAGAGGTAGCTGTCTCCTAGTCAGTGATATTCGTTTAAAGTGAATGGCTTAGAAGGACCCCCACCCCACTCCACCCCACCCCACTCCACCCCACCCCACCCCTAAAATACCTTCCGATTTGGGTCTGGTTTTGTTGGGTAGACTTGGGCCAGTTTTTTTGCATTTTTAAGACAAACAGAAATTTCCACATTTTCAGGAATAATCCACTTCGGTTCTTGAGGAATTTATCTAGTGAAATGCGAAACACTTGCGAAAAACAATCCAATGTCGTGTTCGTCTTCCATTTCCTTTCGTCCAGGCGCTCAGTCAAAGAGCCACGGCCTAAGAAGTGCGTCACTGAAGTACCAAGCAGAAAATAGGAACTAAGAATACAACAGGAATCAAAGACATGAAAAACTGTTCACTCCAAAACGGCAATCAATTATTGAAAATTACGTGTAAAAGTCTTTCCACTGTAAACATATGTAGTTCGTTCTCAAGTACTGTTCAGTGTCAATACGGACGAAAGTTGGTAAGAGTTGGTCACGCGCTTACTGTACAATGAACGAGTTCCCCAAGCTATCAATGACATCGTCCAGATCGATTACTAGTTGGAAAAATCGCAATTAAAAGTCATATGAAAATCTTACAGATCAAACACATTTTGGGTTTTATTTAAGAATGTAACACTGTATTTATATGTGACAAAAATATCGTGTTTGACGATTAACTTAGAGTTAATCTTGTTCCTGGAAAACCGATGGCGAAGCGAGCGTCTCAGTAGAGCGTGCATTTCTTCTTGAAAGTACACGCTTTAATAAACATCCAAATGGACAATTCACAGAATGTGCCAGAACCTATTGCTATAAACTGGAGAAACGAACTGTTTATGTACTCTGATTGTTTTTATGTTTAAGAAGTAATTTTGACTAGTTAAAGGATGAAACTGAAAGAAAGCGTGCAGCATAATGACTTTTATGACGCGGGCGGTCTGATATCCAACTCACAGTGAGGTCATTTCGTAGAAATCCCAGACTTTGTCAGCTAGCTACCTTCAACTGGTAATGAATACAATTTAGACACGCTAACGATTTAATCTACACTAACTTCATTGCAACCAATTTGATTACTGATAAAGCATTGTATAAAACAAAATTAAAGGTCTGAAGGAATCCGAGCCGCTTGCAAAAAGCATTTACAACTATTTTGAATTAAAGTGATCATATTGTTTAAGATCACTGAACCCGCTGAATTTTGTGTTGAGATTCTCGTAGTTAAAACTACTGTTTTGAGATTTCCTTTGTTCAGTTTCAAGTTGATTTTCCATATGCAAAAAATTGACTTAATATATCGTAACTATGGCTTCTTTAGGAAGTGTGTCACATTTTTATCTCAGGCCCAAGCGTGATACAGCCAAAAGTATATTCACAGAGCGCTGATGCAAGATAATGTAGTAATGGTTCTTTGCAATTCAAATGACTGCCAAGTGAATTGTATTCTTTCGATTTTAAGCCCTACAAAACAACGCTGAGGGTTAGGTGCTGGAAACCCCCGGCCATCAATCCAACTTTCGCTTTTTTATTGCGTTACGGGACGTTCCCCTTCTAAATATGGGTCGACGAATTTGTTACACGTTCGTACTATTGGTTCAGAAAAATTGTCTCTTAAAGAAACCTTTTTATTTACATGTCAACATCAGTCTGTAAAATTAACACATGCGCTTGAATATCAAATTATATCAGTTTTCCTGTGAACGGTCCTTTCCCAAGAGTTATTTTGGGCTGGGGAAGGTGTTTTCTACGTCTAAACTAAATTTATAAGGTCAATCTACTCACAATGTTTGAAGCGAAAAGTTCTGATAGACCTGTTAGCTTGTCATAGTTTGAAGGAGTTTGCATGCAAATATCTCATTGATATAATTATCTAAAATCGGTTTTTAACTGAGCGTGTCAGGAAAAGATCCGGTACTTTCCCGTGAGGCTGTTAGAATTTTCGTTTTCATAATCAAAATAAATATATTTCTTTCTCACTCCCTTCCGGGATAAAAAAGCTGGTAATCCACCGAGATCATTTTTCGACATCACATGATAGATATTTAGTGAACACTACCAGACCTTATAAAATTCTCGAGCAGTATTAGATGTTCTACCATAAGAGCACAGTCTTATTCTTCCGTCACGAAAGAGATTACAGTTTATTCACCGCCCTCTTAATGAAAGAGAAGTTAAATTCCCTATCCCCTACTCGCTATCTCCGTCCTACTCAAACCGCCTCCTCCCCCCTGAAAAAAATAATGGTCCGCCCCTGAGGGAAGATTTTGCATGACGTCACTTTCGGGGAAAGTCCCTTCGTCGTTTCTCGGAAGACACGGAAAGCGAAAATTCGCCCATGCGAAAAATTAGGATCCTCACAAACAGGAATACAAGACGCTCAGACATTGAAACGTGTTTAGAACTGGTGTAAAGCGGTGAGTTTAAACGAGTTGGTTTTCTGGGTGCGTATAGTTATAGCAAACGAGTAAAATAATTTCAGTCTTATGCTTTGTCGTCCTCTAAAGCGAAATTATGCGTTCTTCTCTTATGAAGCGAGGGAATCAGCGAAATAGGTGTATATCTCGTTTGGTTTATAGGTAGAAGTGATCGCTATATATTAATATACAAATTACCGTAGCTTTTTCATCGCGAGGGAGCTGACTACAAGAACAGCAAGGGGCTGTATTTCAATACAATATTCATAGCCGTTTCTGGATTGATTAGGCTGCTGGGGAATTTGGGCAGACCTTAAAAAATAGATATTATATCATTTTTAGAATATGTGCCGGGATCGGGGTTATTATTCGAAGGTCTGTTTGCCATGTAATATCGTTATTTCCGATTTGTGTAGAGAGCAACTGTTAAAATATGTAAGTCACCATGTCGGATTTTGTTGCGACTCGTTTAAACTCTTGTTCTTTGGCCATCGAAGCTTGATTAAGGAAATAACACAAACAGCGGTGATTAACATTGTATTCCAACGCATTTTTATATAGAACTTGACGTTTCGTATGCTAGTCAACATACATTTTCAAAAGTGACCGTTACAATTTTTGTTGCGACTCATTATTGAATTATGGCGGACATTTTGCTGCCACGTTACAATGTCGACCATCATTGCATTTTAGCGCACTGTCTATGTGCTTTCAATCAAGCATAGAATCGCTCCTGTCGTGGAAACCTTTATTCCGTGAGTCCTTTAATTTTCCTTTTGTGTTCGTGACACCGGTTAAGGTCTTTTTTGCGGTATCCAAACAACATGTCTGTGCTCACCAGTTTGTTTTCAGCCAGAACATGACTTGTTTACATTGCTGGGTTGTTGCCACTTTCGAAATGATTCCGGTCCCTGAAGCCAAAATATTAATATCGTTTCGTTTCTGAGGAAATGATTCAAAAAATCATCAAAAACTCATTGAAGTTAGGTGAAGTAATACACGGACTTCTAAGCTAGTCAAAACGGGTAAGTCTAAGAACGTCGCTTTCACGAAATGAAAGTAAATGTATTATGCACAAGGGAAACCCGGAAGCGAGCGAAAACAATGAATTGGGAACCCCGTATCCTTTTGATTTCATCGCAAATTTTCGGAACTTTGATCCAGTCGAAGAATACATTTAGATATTCGAAACACATACCAATGAAATTCAAAAGCTAGTGTCTAGATGAAGAGTTTTCAAAATACTCCATACCCGGCAGTCTGAAATTATTCTAGAATTTCCACGGAAAAACTTATCCAATCCTTCTGTCAACTGTAGATCTTTGTTTAGAATATCAAGCGATTTCAATTATAATTTTGGCTTCGTCGGGTATGTAGTTTAATTTCAATTATAATTTTGGCTTCGTAGTTACGGAAAATTTCGAGCTTTTGCATACTATAAAATCTCGATATTTCGCACTTCTCTGACTCCGTTGCAACTCTCAGAGAATAATTTGAACAGAAATTGAAGTTGGAACCCTGTGGGAGTATTCGATATTTATTCAGAAATGCAAAGCGATTCTAAGGGCCTGTTTACATGGAGGTGGGGGACCCCAGGTAGGTGAGGTAACCCGCCTAGGTGGGGTAACCCGCCTCTCCATATAATCTCTCATTTTTTTTTGATCATGTTTACATGATAGGTGGGGTAACCCGCCTAGGCGGGTTGCCCGGTCTGCCAGGTAGGGTAACCCGCCTAGCCGGGGTCGCATTTTGCCATGTAAACGACTCGAGGTGGGGTAACCCGCCTAGCCGGGGTCGAGTTCATGTTACATTTGCAAGCGCGCCAAAGCGCGTAAAAATTTGAACCAGAAGAATATGGCCGTTAACTGCCTCTGGCGGAGGCTTTGTATCATCACAAGTGACAGTAAAACGCCACAGCATTGAAATGCTGCAGCGAGAGCAGAAAATAAAGATAAAATAACACTGACCGCCATTTTCAATGTTTACATGCCTAGCGACCACGCAACAACGTCAAGTAAAGTCACCCCGGGACCCCGGGGTCGTAAGTTTGCATGTAAACGCTGGCCATTTTTCGACCACGGCTAGGCGGGTTACCTCACCTACCTGGGGTCCCCCACCTCCATGTAAACAGGCCCTTAGAATCGCTTCGCATTTCTGAACAAATGAGGGTTGTCCAACTCTGACAAATTTTATGCATAGCATTGTATTGTATTATATCCACATAACAATAGACTAACAATACAATACAATTAAGAACGACGCAATACAAAGAATACAATACAATGGTATGCATAAATTTGTCAGAGTATTGGACAAGTACGGAACAAATATCGAATACTCCCACAGGGTTCCAACTTCAATTTCTGTTCAAATTATTCTCTGAGTGTTGACACCGGATCTCAGTGTCGAAACATCGAGATTTTATAGTATGCCCAAGCGCGAAATTTTCCTCAACTACAAAGCCAAAATTATAATTGAAATCGCTTGATATTTCTAAACAAAGATCTACAGTTTAAAGAAGGATTGGATGAGTTTTTCCGTGGAAATTCTAGAATAATTTCAGACGACTGCTGGGTATGGAGTATTTTGAAAACACTTTCCGGCTGCCGGGTATCTAAACATTAGCAATTCAAAAAAGCGCCCAACAGCGATAATGTAACAAAGTAGGCCCAGTCGGCGTACATTAGACGAGGGAAGTTTTCTTTCTCGTATTACCTTTAGTATTTAGAGAGGAAGCCACACCAGCGCTAGCTGGTTTTCATGCGGGTTCTCTGTCCTAATCGAATTGGAATTTGGAAATGTTAGTTTTTGAGGAGGGAAGAAAACCGGAGTACCCGGAGGAAAACCCGCGGTGCAAGGCTAGAACCAACAACAAACTCGACCTGCATATGACACTGGCCCGATTTATACTGGACACGGATCATCCGTCCAGACAGATCATCCGTCTAGTATAAATACGGGAAGAACTATGAGACGAACTATCGTGTCGTGCGGCTCGTCCAGTGTCATTTTAACGATAACTGCAGAAATTCTCGCGCGCTCATTGGCTAATTTTTATCGTCAATATGCGGACAGACACATGAATTTGAGATTCGTGCGACGCGTCAGCGAGCGAGAGCGGGCAATTCGACCATTTGTTATCGTAAAAAACAAATTGACGTCAGTTTTTAATGAGTCTGTCCTGTTATTGACAATGAATTTCGTCATCACATTGTCAAAGTAGTCTGCGGATCCACCAGCTACTTTGACAATGTGATGACGAAATTTATGATCAATAACAGGACAGACGCATGAAAAACTGACGTCAATTTGTTAACTTGAATTGGTAGTTTATTGAACACAGCCGCTGGCTTCTTGTAACAAGGTGTAGTTTTCGTGCATAGTTCGTCATCTGCCCGCATTTATACACAAAGACGGATCATCCGTATTGACGAGTTATCCACCATGGTTCGTCTCACAAGACGGACTATCGCGAGAGGTTGCGTGGGTGGATGATCCGTCTGCTTGCCCGTATTTACGGATTATCAGACAAGCTACAATTCTTTGTCCGGCCAAGCTCGTCTCAGACGGATGATCCGTTCCCAGTACTCTCACCACCACACCAACCCTGCTCCCTTTCCAAGTGATTATTGATGTTCCGAAATGATAAAGGCGCATTTTCTCCACATCTTGGTAGTGGAAAAAGAACCGTGGTGTCACATTTATACTTATGAGGTTGTTTGTTCTACATTATACGTGTAAAACGCAAATGAGGAAAAGAAAAGCACGAGAGAAAACTAATTGCTACAAATCAAATTACCAGACAAACCAAACTGAATTTGTACCAGCATTTTGTGTTGAAAATAGAAAGAATTGATGGCTCGGGCAATTCTTGCAGTTGATTCACCAGAAGCTGTTATTAAGTCCCATATCGTAAGTAACTTCTTCCATATGACGTCAATTAATTTTCGTATCTATATTCGTGAAAGTTAATGCACATATATTGGGATTGGTTTTGTTGAGCCTTGATTGGCACCTAGCTATTCAAATCCAAGGCAATGATCTTGTCAGGGCTGCGGCAAGATGTCGCAAGTGAATTATAACTAGGCAATACAGTTTCTTCTAAGATGCTTTAGTTTTAAAAAAAGCTTATGAATATTTCAGAGAGACATGGAAACCAGCCGAAACGATACTCATAGTTCCCAAGGGCATGAAAGTGAAGAGCAAACGGAAGGTACGTCGGCTATCTTAACAGAAAAGAAAGCAGAAAAGGAAGATCAACTTTCGACTCTTCTTTCAAGTGCTCGCGAGCTTCTTATCAGAGAAAAGCATTCAAACAATTATAAACAAGCTACAGAATTACTAGAACAAGCATTATTAAAGGTTGAGGGGACATCAAAGGAAATCATAGAGGCTGAAGTTTGTGGTGAACTCGCCGAAGTGTTTCTCTCTTTAGATGATTACGAGAAGTCTCTTGATTACGGCCAGAAGTGTCTTTCCCTTTCTGAAAAAACTGGTCGTAAAGATCTCGAAGCATTGGCCTATGCTTCTGTTGGCAGTGCCTACTCCAAGTCGGGAGACTTGCGAAGAGGTCTTGAATTTCATACGAAGTCCTTGGATACAAATTGCACAACAGGAGACCAAAAGCAAAAGTGGAAATGTCTATACAATCTGGGTGTCACCTGCAATGCCCTTGGCGACAACGAAAGTGCAGAAAGATACTTCAGAGAAAGTCTTAGCGTTGCTATGGACGTCGGAGATAAGCTGGCGATCGGTGAATCCCATGGTGGACTGGGTAGTGTTTTCTACAGGACGAGTCGATATCCAGAGGCCATTCTTCAAAACGAGAAGCACCTAGCGATGGCCAAGGAAGTAAAGGATAAGGAAAGTCAGGCAAAAGCTTGTGGAAATCTGGGCGATGTTTATCTTACCAAAGGAGATTATATCAAAGCTTTTGCACTTTATCAACAGCAAGTAACACTCTACCAAGAAACGGGAAACAAGCTCGGCGAGGGAAATGCAATGGCGTCCCTTGGAAATGTTTATCATTGTCGTGGGGAACTAAGAAAAGCGATTGTTAATTATGAAGCCCTATTGTCCATCGCAAACATGAATAAGGCAGCACAAGCATATGCTCTTGGAAGAATTGGAAGATCGCAGCATTCGTTGGGAGAAAATAGGCAAGCCCAAAAAAATCTGGAAAAAATGCTGCAGCTTTCGATAGAAATTGGTGATAAAACCCTTCAGGGCGATGCCTACGGTTTTCTAGGAAACACCCACAGATCTTTAGGCAATTACGAAGAAGCCATGGTGATGCAAAAAAAGTTCTTGGAGATTTCTAAATCAACTGGTGACAAGGTTGCAGAAGGGTTAGCCAACGCCTACATGGGAAGCATCTACATTTCCCGCGGAGACTTGGAAAAGGCGATGGAACATCACAAATTCAATCTCGCTATCAACAGGGAATTAGGGAACAAAGGCCGAGAGGGAAGGTCGGTCGAGAAGGTGGGAAACATCCATTTCGAGCTTGGTAATTACAACAAAGCAATTGAATGTTTTCAGCAAAGCCTTGATATTGCTCTGGCTATCAGAGACAAGCTATTAGAAGGTGCTTCATACGCCAATTTGGGGATTTCTTTTTATGCCCTTGGAATGTATTCAGAAGCCGTGGAGATGTCCGAGAAAGCCCTGCCTTACGCCAAAGCCGTCGGGGACAAGCGAACGGAGGGGGCAATGCTTAGAAACCTAGGAAGGGTGTACAACTCTGTGGGAAATCATCAAAAAGAGCTTGAATGCCATTTGGGACATCTTTCGTTTTGTGAAGAGTTGGAGGAAAAACAGGGAGAAGCAACCGCCCATGGCAATATCGGAATGGTCAACTATCGCCTTGAAAATTACAAACAAGCCATTAAGCATAATGAGAAGCAAATCTCGATTTCAAGCTCTATAGGAGAACTAGATGGTGAAATGACTGGCTACTTAAATCTTGGCAAGGTGTATCGGCAATTAGGGGAACTGACAAAGGCCATTGAATTGCAACAGAAGGCATTGAGCTTTGCTGAGAAGATAGGAAGCTTAGACAAGACAGGTTCATGCCACTTCGACCTTGGCATCTCCTATTCGAGGCTCCAGAAGTTTGAACTTGCCTGTGATCATTTGGAACACTGTACTACCATGTATGCTGAAGTAAGACAACTTCTCTTAGAGAAAGACGCGTACAAGATTTCTTTAAGTGACGTACAGGCCGGCGCTTACCGTCTCTACACACAGTGTCTCCTTCAGCAAGAAAAAGACGAAGAAGCACTATTGGTCACAGAGAGCTCTCGTTCGGCGGCTCTTGCTGACATGATGGTGGTATCGTACGGCCAAAAAGACCCAAGAGGAGTCAAAAGGGAAAACCTCTGTGGAGCGAAGATGCGTGAGGTCGTTTCACGTTTAAAAGGTCGCATCATATACTATGCCCTTTCTGGAAAAGGAACGGAAAATGTAATAGTCTGGAGCTTTCAGCCGAATGGTGATCCCAAGTTCATGGGCGAAGCAACCGAGTGGAAGACTCTACTTGGCGACGCACTTGCTGAAATTGGCGTTAACGTCAAGGCTGTGAAATGCGAAGATCGCTCTTTTCTGTCAAGGGAAGCTCGACGTTTAAACAAGAACGAACATATCGACCAATTGCAAGAACTGGAAAACCTGGAGAAAAACCAAGCAGGCTGCCATTCTTCTAAGCGTATCACTCCAACAAACAGACCAAGTGCACTGGAGAAACTTTATGACGTATTGTTGGGTTGCGCATACCACGACCAAACAGCCAAAGATCTCATAATTGTTCCTGATGAGGGACTCCATAGGGTCCCTTTCGCGGCCCTTCGAGACGAAAACAACGAAAGTCTAGCAGAGAAACATAGAATACGAGTGTTGCCCTCCTTGTCAATAATGAAAGAAATCTTTGAATGTCCATCTGAATATCATAATCAGAAGGGAGCTGTGGTTGTTGGCGATCCAGACGTTGGCTTGGTGAAACTCGAAGGAAGACAAGAACCAGAGGAGGTAACAAGACTAAAACAAGCCAACAAAGAGGCTCGAGAAATAGCTAAGATGGTTGGAGTTGAGCCTCTTATCGGACAGGAAGCGACAAAAGCTCGTTTTCTAGAAGAGCTAGACAAAGCAGCCTTAATCCACATTGCAGCCCACGGGAATCCCCAAACAGGCGAAATTGCTTTCGCTCCTCCTCCTGAAAAACGCAAGCCAGTACTTGACGAAGAAGATGTTGTGCTTACAATGGCCGAGGTACAGAATTCTAAAGTGCGAGCCAAACTTGTTGTTCTCAGCTGCTGCCACAGTGCAAGAGGCCACATTCGAGCTGAGGGTGTTATTGGCATCGCTCGCGCATTCCTTGGTGCAGGTGCCAGGTCCGTCCTTGCTTCTCTGTGGGCCATCGATGACGACGCCACCATCGACTTCATGCGCAGCTTCTACCAGCATTTGAAGCTCGGACAAAAGACAAGTGAAGCTCTCTATCAGGCTACAGCTACTTTGAGACACTCAGAGAAATATGAAGATCCCCTTTATTGGGCCCCATTTGTCCTCATTGGAGATGACGTCACCTTTGATAGCTTGGAAGAGATTGGTCAAGAGAATACGCAAGTTGTGTGAAATTTAACAAATTGACGTCACGTTTTCCTGCGTCCGTCTTGTTATTGATCATGCATTTCGTCATAACATTGTCAAAGTAGCTGGCTTAAGTAGCTGTAGATCCGCGAGACGCTAGCTGAGCATGATGCAATAATGTATCAAACCGCCAGTTCATGGGTTCTTAGCGTTTAGTTAGTTATGGCACTGAAGACTTTTGAATTTATTGTTCTTTTCTTAGAACAGTGAGAAAAGATGGACAATAGTTTTTTTTCGAAAGAGTATGGAAGAAAATCCTAGATCCAGAATCCAGAAGCATAAATTCGTTCACCTTTTGCTGCTTTTCGGAGCCAAGGGGTTTAGTGAGTAAGTTTTACTTACATTAGATTTGAGTATTGTATATAGCTTTCCAATCAGGAGCGATCAGTTCTTTTGACTGAGACATTGAATCTTGAAATTCCTTTTCGCTATGGATGGTATCGATATATGCATAACCTAGGACAATCGTAGCAGCAATTTACCATTATAACAGATATATACGATCCCAGGGTGGGACTCCTCTGTAAAAAGGACTGGGTTGCTCACCCGAGATGCTCGCAGGACGTTGCAATAATATTTAATTTAACAAATAAAGAAGCCTAAGCCGTGTATTACACTGTGATAAAACACGACGGGCATTTGAGAACACGAGGGAAATGTAGAAAACACGAGCCGCAGGCGAGTGTTTTCTACATTTATCGAGTGTTCTCAAATGATCGGAGTGTTTTATCACAGTGTAATACACAGCTTAGGCTTCTTTATTTGCTTTAAAATATAGATTTTACGCGCGCAAAACAATAAAACACGCATTTTCTATGTTTTATACTCTGATAAAACATAGGTTTTTGACCAATCAGAGCGCGCGCAGGGTCCTATCTATATTTTAAATAGATTTAGCCAAGCCTAAAAGCTGAGCTTTACAGTTGTTTACTTAAATGTTGTAAATAATTAAACTAATCCAACATGTGAGGCAAATTGTGGACGATTTTGTAGTTTCGGCCCGAAATTGCACGGCATCCGCGTTGGATCACAATATGACGAGAAAAGCTAACCATTGAATTTAAAGGGCTACTGGGCTGAATTGTAATCACTAAATAAATCGACGTGTAAGAAGAAGAGGGAAAGGGTTTTTCTTGCATTAAAGTTTTCTATAGGATTGCTGACCAGCAGAGCTTTATGATGGGGTGTGGACTGCGAGCAGTTTCTCTTTTTCTCGAAAACCGTGGGAAAGAACGCAAAACAAGTGAGCGTGAGAGCGTGTCTGTGGTAGAGACTTGCGAGCGACGAGCGTCGATGCTAGTAGTTGAGAAAAAGGAAGCAGCATGTTCCCCCACACGGCGGAGACAAACCCTTCCCGTGTCCTCGTTGTCGTTGGAGATTCAAACGCGCAGACCGGCTGACCCAGCACGTTCGAAACAAACACAATGAATAATTCCTAGCCAAAGACAACGACTTTCCAGATAAACTCTTTTTTATTATTACGTTCAAAGAACACATTTCAAGTAAACCGAAGGATGCCATTAAAAATTCCAGCGTATATGGTCTCAACTTAAAGTCTCGATGTCTTTTTTTTTATTCTCTGAATCCTTTGATCTTCTGGTACCAAACTAAAAGCGTGACATTCTGTGACTGGACAATGAAGTACCGTTTCGTCTCGATGAAAACCGCAGCTGGATAATAATCTGGAACGAAATTCACCGTTCGTTTGTCTTTGTCACTCGGGTTTTGGTGAGGGACGGGGACGGTGAAAGCATGGCGTCCGTGTTCTTCGTTCCAAGTGTAGCCAATTCTCTCACGTAAAAGGTCTTGTGGATGAAGTCCAAAATGATGCATAGTTCGTCCTGGGAGGCGTCCATGTTTGAAACTGAATGTTTATCCGTGAAACCTCGTCTTACAACAGCCCCAAAAACAGGCAGTGTCTCGGCTCCAGTAACATTGCGAAAAGTCCCCCAGGCGCGCTTCCCTGCCTGGGCGAAGGAGAGGCTGGGACACAACCCCCACGTCACGTCAGCCCCCAGAGATGGTGTCAGCGCTCAGCTCAGCACACCGAAACCGAGAGATCAATGTCGTCAGCCATCTGTTAAAAGACAGAAGGATTCGCACGATGCCATCAATTTACTGCACCATGTTGAGGAGTGAAGCCCTCTGGTTTCCGTTGTTCATCCGGATATGCGAAAGTCGACACAAGCATGTGGTGAATCCAATAGAAACGGATTACGAACCGATGAAACAGGTTACACAGTGTGAGAATTATAGTCAAGTACGATCCGTCATCAAAGCATGTAATCGCGATTTGGTTCGTGCTCAAGAAGTGTTGGCCAAGAAAGCGATAACCAGGAATTATGGCATCAGATTTAAGTGCACAGCCTGACCGTCTGAAAAGATCCCATCCTCTTTTTCAAAAAATACGTTTTTTTTCACTGCTGTTGTTAAAAGAACCTCTATTAAAAGAAGCCTTTGTCAAGCAGGAAAAGTTCATTAAAAAAATTCACGTCACGAGAGTCCCATGTCGTTAGCCCGCTGCTCCCGCGTGCGTCGGTGGCACCCGCCGCCAGCTGCACCCACGGGTGGAGCTGCTGGCCACAGAGCTGCACCCGCGGGTGCTGCTCCTCAGCTCCAGCCCCCGATGACGTCAGCGTCAACCAAAACGATCAGCAGCGCGATTTTCACTTCGTCCACCTCGCCCTCTCGATCACGAATTGCTGACGAATCCCGATGGCGTGAGCCCGAGCACCACCTCTACCCCCGGCCCCCCCCGTGGGCCGGGCACAATAGCCCACCCGAGCGAAGTGGTGCAGGGGCCTTGGGTTGAGTGTGACGTCACATTTTCTCGAACCTTTATGGGCGGCCATCTTGGATTGGGGGGCAGGAGGGGGAGTACTTGCTACCCTATATACTACTAACCCTAAATACTTACTATATGACACTCGGACGATATTTCGCCTCATCATGCAGTTTTTCATGGGCAAGGAATTCATAATGAGCCCAAAAGCAGACGTTACGTAAGTAGTAGAAAACATGTTAATTTGGCTTTATCAACCCAGTTGATAAAACCAAATTATCTTGTAATACTCCCACCGACGCAGCACCACAGTTTCTTTAGAAACTTGCCCCCTTTAGTAGGAAACATGTACCGTGTTTCTATCAAGTTTTAGTATAAATCTACTAGCGTTCTATCACGAATGTGATTCTCTGAGTGGCTACGCTACTCATGTTCTAGTCTGGTGAAGATAGTAGCGTAGCAGCGTGCACTGGGGGCGCTTCTTTGTGTTTTCGAAGTGTCTTTAGATGAAAGGATTTTGATGAAAGGTTTGAACAACTAGAAGATTTATACTCAAACAATTAGATTATTGGCTCTCGATTTCTGTGTGATAGTTGACTGGCTGTACCCTCGTCACCTGTCACGCGATAGAAATCTCTAGCTAATTATTTTTACTCCTCTTTGGAAATAAAAGAAACACGAGTCTGGAAGAATGAGGTATGCTCCTGGGAACATGAGCCAACAGGCAATCCAATAATTATTGTTAAATTGCAACAATTTTTAACCAATTTGTGTGCATATTTTCTTTGGCCTATTTTCTATATCAACTTGTTACTCTTGCAGTATATCACAAACATGGGAAATATAACATGATTCATTTATTTTTGTCACTGCCAGTTACCTGAGGAGCCAAATGTAAAAGAGAAAGGGGTAAGCATTGTATGTGTTCATACTGATATGTGTAGCAAATGTTAATGTGTTTTTTATAATATAGCATTTCATTGTTTTTTCTCGTCAGGTCATCACTGTTGCCCTTCGTTGTCCTGATGGAGCAGTTCAAAAGAGGAGATTTACTGTAGAGTCACAGATTAAGGTACTTACTTTAACCTCTATTTATCTACTCCGTTTGTAGCTGGCAAACGTCCCTTTTTCATGTCAGATTCGTGATTTTTGTGAGCCCTTTGTTGTAGTGGTCAATTGTAGAACTGATCCTAATCCTGTTTTGATTTTAAATGAATTTATCATGAATGTAGAGTCACAGATTAACGTACTTACTTTAACCTCTCTATTTATCTACTCCGTTTGTAGCTGGCAAACGTCCCTTTTTCACGTCAGATTCACGATTTTTGTGAGCCCTTTGTTGTAGTGGTCAATTGTAGAACTGATCCTAATCCTGTTTAGATTTTAAATGTAAGAGGGTCTCCTTAAAGCTGATTTCCAGTCCGTACTGCGCACTCTTGAGAGTTTGTTTGCGTTTTTTGTTTTGTTTCATGTAAAGTCATCACAAAATTTAAACATTTCACAACTACGTGTGTGAAGCCTTGGAGCCAAGGCTGGCTCATAGCTGCCGGAGCTTATCCCGGTTTCTGTAGCATGAAGCGGCTAGAAGTATTTCTACTTCCCGTGGACGGGATGCTCGTCCATTGCCGGTCACTCCCCCGCAATTTTGTTAGGTTTCCCCAACAAATACCCATTTATACACCTGGGTGGAGAGAGGCACTGTGAGAGTAAAGTGTCTTGCTCAAGAACACAACACACTGTCCCCGGCCAGGGCTCGAACCCGGACCGCTCGCTCCGGAGTCGAGCGCACTAACCATGAGGCCACCTCCCACAACTACTTACATGAAGTAAATTCAAAGTTTCAAAACCGTCAACCTCTATTATGGATGCGAAACAGTCAAAGCTTTCTGCTTCGTTCTTTCTCATTTCACTTGATGAAACAACTTCAAAGCTGTTTAAATCAATGTAGTTGTTGGAAAAAGAATTTGAAAGGGTTTGTAACATTGATTCGCATTCCATCGAGGAGAAACTTACTATGTCTATAAACATTAGGGTGCTGAGACTGCGCAGTACGGACTGTAAAATCATCTTTATATACATTACCATAATACACATCACCATAATATACATAATATACATTACCATAATGTACTTTATTATAATATACATTACCCTTACCATATTAGACATGCTTAATACTGATGACCACTTGGGAGCATTGTATCATAGCTTTGATTTGAATGGTGGCACAGCCGCAGTCAGACCCTTCCAGCTGAAGCCTGCTCACAGTCTAGATTGCACACTAAGGTTTCGTCCTCAGATGAATGAGAAGCTCTGTTGTAGAGTATAATTAATGGTACCTCATCACAGAGTTTCTCATTAGCAAGTCACTTTGTTCCGCTCCATACACTGGCCATGTTATATTGAATGCTGATACCCCAGGTGTTTTCCTAGTAAAGATATTTTATGAATCATGTTTTATACAAATAAACTTCCAAACTAACGTAGTCTCGGAGTGATTGACTTTTCTTCAACATTTTAAGTCTGCGCTCGAGTCAAGTGGCCCATCAGGTTGGAGCTTATCCCAGTTTTTGTAGCATGAAGTGAATAGGAGTATTTTTACTCCTCTCTGGATGGAATGCTTGTCCATCGCAGGGTTACTTTCAGCATTAAGATCGCCGGTACCCATGTATAAAACTGGGTGGAAAGAGGCATTGTGAGAGTGTTCAACACAACGCAATGTCCCCGGGCTTGGACCCAGACCGCTCGATCCGGAGACGAGCGCGCTAACCACCAGGCCACTGCGCCCCCCTTACATGCGCGGCTTTAATTCGCTGACTTCAATTGACTTTATTGACAGGTGCTGTTTACCTTTGCTGATTGGTTGGGTTACTCACCGTCTCGTCATGTTATTTTGACAACGTATCCAAGGAAACAGCTATCTAATGTAACACAAACTTTGCACGAGGCCGGATTAACACACGATACTGCGCTAGTGTTGGAAGAACTATAAAATGATATTTTATAATCAACTAGATATCTACAAAGATACAAGGAAGACACTTGACTCTTTGATATAGCCCGAAAAACAAATTCTTATTAAGTTTTGCCGTAGGTTTCTGTTAATGTAAGTTATGAGAATGTGATAGTCCATCAAGAGAGTAGGTTACTGCCTTCAGACACAAGTATGTACAGTACCAGAGGTCCGTGTAAGGGAGGTTTGTTTTCTGAACAATTTATAGGCTCAAAGGCAAGCGCAATAAACGTAATTAGATTTGTTTCGTTGCAACAGCGAATTAAGAAGATTCCTCTTTAAGAGAACTGAAAGGCAAATCTGAAAACTGTCATTGACTACTGATTGTTGTATCCAAACAATAAGCTACACATCAGTTGGGGGAGGACAATACGTATTGTGTTGAGTCACCCACTTGAAAGACTGACTGAGTCCGCGCGTTTTGGTAGAGATGTTTCCACGACATTTTGATTAGATCCGCTCAAGAGGCGGTGTGCGACACTTGCAGACTGCAGACTGCAGACTTTTTAACTAAAATATTGTATTCCATTTCCATTACCAATAGCTAACCGTAAACAGGCTAACCTGAGTGCTATTCAGGCTAACCTGAGTGCTATTCAGGCTAACCAGAGTGCTATTTAGACCTAAATGTAGTCTGTAGTCTGCAGTCTGCAAGTGTCGCACACCGCTCAAGAGGTACTATGTTACTGTAAGGAAAAAATACTGTTTTAGCTAACAACTGAAAAAACAGCATATTTTACCTCCGGAAGTATGAAAAATTAAAATAAAAAAGAACGGCTAAGAACAAAAGTTTCTTGAAAATGATTCAGTCGTAGTTTTTATTGGTGGTTTGCACTGTCACACAATCAAAACTAAAAATCGTAACCATTCAATAAATTAAGTCAAAAATCAGGTACATGAAATTGATACTGATATATAAACAACCTCGCCGAGATTTAGGTCTATGCGGTTTTTCATTCCCGCGTTATTCGGAAAAGTATTTTACCTAAATTTATAGAGCTTTATACGGAGACGCCATGTTGGTGCCCTTTCGAGGAGCACCAACATGACGGCCGTGAAGTAACAGAAACATCTGTCATTAAGTTTTGTTATTGAAACGAAACTTATTAGTCTAGAGTTCTCACACATTGAAAGTAATAATTCTTCTAGTGCAAGAACTGTTCAGTTAGCAAAGACTAACCCTAACCCTAACCACACATGATGGTAATTGAACTGAGTGGAGTGCAATTTGGTCTGAAATCATACGCGTGATTTCAAAATCGAACGAGCGCGCAGTGCGAGTTCGATTTGAAATCACAAGTATGATTTCAGACCAAAATTGCATGACCTGAAGTTCAATTACCACTTTATTACATCCATTTTGAAATCGCACAATTTAATAGCCTAAATACAGGAACAAGATTTTGGTCAGGACCAATATTTATTGAACCAAGTTGCCAAATTTGCCAAACAAGGATTTTTTTGCCTTTTATTTTCCTGCAATGTGATTGGTGAGTTTAAAAAAGGCTTACAATCTGACTGGTTGTTTTGTTTTACTGTCCCATTCTCGTTGGCTGAGAAAAAGATGCAATTTAGAGGAAAAGATAGTGCAATTCGTGAATAAATCGCACCGCTGAGAACCAATCACATTACAAGGATAACCAGTGATTTCAAAATGGTTTTAATAAACTTGGAAATATAACAAAAAGAGGAACCCTGTCGAGCTTAAACGTCTTAAAACGTCAAGTTATTAGAGAGTCTTATATCTGGTGAAAATAAAACTTCAGTAGGATTGTTAATTTGTGATTTTTTTAAAATGATGACGTCACATGAAAACCGACATTTAGTCACGTGACCTTTGACGTCGTACTGTATACAATAGTGGTAGACCCAGGCTCTCTCTCTCGTACCCTCCAAACTCTCCGCGTACATCATAACATTAGGTGTATCGCTGTGGGTAACAAGACAAAGCGTGCTAGTATTCTTTTTTTATTATTACTCATTATACACACTGGTTACAATACTTATACAGCTACTTACACTACTTACAAGACTAATATATATACTTCAATTATTTACAATACTTCGTATTCAATAAGGTTAATTCTGTCACTTACAATACAAAGGCTTGCCCTACTTATCACGTCCCGTTAAGCTTTCTTTGTAGTAAGGGGGTGGGGGGGACTGTGGTGCTGCGTCGGTAGGGAGTATTACAAGATAACTTGGTTCTATGAGTTGATAATGTGAATTGGCCACCTTTCGAGCATCTTTACGGTGTAGTAATTTGTAGTAAAGAACTCCTCAAATTAACAAGCTTGTCGATTACGAGATGCTCTGTCATCAAGGGACCTGAGTAATTCAGTCGTTCAATCAAGTTTTGCTTGCTCTGATATTAACCTGGAGTGCAGGAAATACCGAACAGAATCGCACTCAAGATTGTATAACATGACCAGGGCCTTAGCCAGAAAGAATGCAACGATCGAGGCAATGTTATTTGTTTGTTTTTTTGTTTATTTATTTGCTAGCAGTGCTTTACTTTTTCCCCTTCCCAAAAATGAAAGAAAAACGAAACCCATGACTGAGGGTAAGTACTTGGTGTATCCCTTATCATAGTGTATTTAGAACGTAGCATAGTATATTTATCCTTGTTATAGTGTATTACATACACTATAATATCTGGAAGTGATACATGAAGTACTTAGGTGACTGAGACAAGTGCCTCTGATGACTAAAAAACGGATAATCGCTGTACTGTAAAAAATGGGCGTTTTTTAACACGAAAAGGCGAATGACGAAATATCACTCCAGTTAGCCCAAACAGCGCTTTGGTTATCCTAAACAGCGCTTCGGTTAGCCTAAATAGCGCTTCGGTTAGCCTAAATATCGCTTCGGTTAGCCTAAATAGCGCTTCGGTTAGCCAAAATAGCGCTTCGGTTAGCCAAAATAGCGCTTCGGTTAGCCTAAATAGCGCTTCGGTTAGCTAAATATTGCTTCGGTTAGCTTAAATAGCGCTTCGGTTAGCCTAAAAGCGCTTCGGTTAGCCTAAATATCGCTTCGGTTAGCCTAAATAGCGCTTCGGTTAGTCTCAATATCGCTTCGGTTAGCGTAAATAGCGCTTCGGTTAGCCTAAAGAGCGCTTCGGTTAGCCTAAATAGTGCTTCGGTAGCCTAAATAGCGCTTCGGTTAGCCAAAATAGCGCTTCGGTTAGCCTAAGTATCACTGACTTGAAGGTGGTTAGCTCTCAGTAATTGTATGGGTTAACCGTATCCCACATAGTTGAGTGCCATTCCGTCATTTAACCATTCCGTGTTTTAAACACGCCCTAAAAAACATGGTATAGCTTTTACCACCTACTATATGCTATATATAATAAAGCATTTGTTGTCTTGTTAACCTTCCTGAAAACAGCATTATTCATCCATCTTTTAAAGTCAAACTTTATAACGAAGATAATAATTTCTTTCCCTCGTTACAGTTATGCACATTGACTTAAAACTGTTGTTAATGTCATGATGTTTCAAAACAACAAAGCTAGGTAGAAAAATGCAACGGAGCTTCATAATGTATTACAAGTCTCCAAGAGGTAAATCTACAACTCTCCTTTCGCGGTAACGAAGTGCAGGATTTTTGCAAAAGAGTGAAGCTACAGCTGATCTGTATTCCGTCATGCGAATAGCGTATAATATCGCATTGACAAGAGAGTTTGTATAAATTAAAACCCAACATGCGAAATGTATATTGATATCCCCAGATTTACCGATATTAAGGAGAAAAGCGAAAAAAGTAGCTGGCAGACACAACAGAAGAGATGCAACAGTCATAATTAACAATGTCATGGTCAGTTTTCTTTCTCTACTGGCTGCACCATGGTGTCGAGGCTGCGCTCCACAACGGACTTTTATAACAATGGATAAGTAAGAAACAGAAATAATCAAAAGCAAAAACAAGCCTAAAGCAATCTTAATGTAATGATCAAGAACTCCAGCTTCAGAATATTTAAGATATACCGAGGTACCTAATACCATAGGAACCCATACAAGGGTAATTGCTAGGTCATGTACCCATTTTTTTAGCACGCGATACCTTAAAGGCCGAAATGTCGCATAAGCCCGTTCTAAAGCAATAATGGCTATGTTTGCTAAAGACATGCCAGGAAAAAAAAGGTACAGTGTTGTTACTTTATAATCTAGAAAATATACATTTGGATGCCACTTCCATACATTACAGTGTACTCCAAACCAATAGAACAGAACATACACAGCAACTCCTCCAGCCAACATGTCGATAACTGCCAAATTTATCACGAGGTACATGCTACGCTTGCGGAGATTACGGTTTCTTATAAAAATAATTATCGTACAGAGGTTTAGTGTTACTATGGCAACAGACTCCACTAGGCCTACAGTCATCCAGGGTATGCACTCAGATAAAGACAACATCTCAACACACTGCTCAAAGCTCTGTCCTTTTAGAACTAATTTCTCGTCTGCCTGTGGAAAGAAGTGACTTTGTTTTATCAGGCTCTTTTACTAACTGTAGAAGACAAGGAATTAACAGCAATTTCATGTTTACATCAATCTGCAGGATGGCATTTTGTGTTTGTTTTTAATATGGCTGTTTTTGTGTGTTTTCCGCGATTCGTGTAAGCCCCAAATATCGAAAGTAAATGCAAAAAAGCTTGGAAGACTTATTGTAAGTCCAAAAATATTCCCTTTGAAGTTCATGCCATGGGACGATGACGTAATATGGCAGAAAATTACGTCATCATTTCCATAGAGCCCGGTGCCATGTTAGTCCGTCATCAAGGATTCATGATCTTTATAAAACGTTAAGAAATTGGTAGAATCGCTCAAAGATAGTCAAAACCAACCAAAAAGGCAGAAAAGCCATGAGGACATGAAGATACTTTACCAATGACATTTTATGCCAAAATTGTTGCCAGTCAATTTTCTGGAAAGGTCACCAAATCTGGAGTTTGATTTTGATGCTTTTAAAGTTTCAAACTTGGTGTGGGCCTAAAAGGTCTCCCGCTCGATCTGAATAGGGTAGCATCGAATTTCATTGTAGGTAGCGAGCAGGTTCTCGTTTGCGTTGCGGCAGGAGCAAAGTCGATGGGCAAAGTCGCGAGAGATGAGTCAGCGGGAGAAGGGAGCTGGGCTTCGTTCTGCGATAGCTTTGCTCGTTTGCTCGTGCCACCAACCATTTTTTTGCCTGCTCGTAGGCTAACTTCATTACAAAGAAAAATGCAAGTGCAATAGTTTGAGAAAGGCCGTTGGCAAGCAAAATTTGTAACCGAGGCTATATGTGGAAAACAGAACACTTATTTATTTTTTTCAAGTAATGAATATCTTCTTCCATCGCACCGAATTAAGGTTAATGGAAAGTCTTTTGACGATTCTGATAGGATGAGAAAATTTCCGCACGGGGGTTTGATCTCAAATCTCAGTTACTATGGACAAATATTATAACTGTTAAACAGCTAAAAATCCTTAGCTATCATTCAAAATTCGAATGTGATGAAAATGTAAACGTGTCGTTGGCTGTCAAAATCTGCACCAACACAAGGACTATTTTCACCTAGCGACGCACAACGAACCAAGTAAACACTTCAGTTTCTTGGTATTGAAATGTTTAAATGAACATGAAACTTTCTGCTGGAGTGATTATCATAGAAATGGAAAAAAAAGTATTATAAAATAACTGAGCTACTACGCGCGCTCTCATTGGTCGATAGGTGTGTTTAGATGAGAGTATGTAAAACACGGTTGTGACGTTTTAGATTCGCTCGTATTTTTGAGAATTGTTTTATAAAAGCAATAGAGCACTTTTCCGTGTTTATATGGCGTCATCTAAACACGAGGAGGGTTGGGAGAATTCTCGAAACTTATGCAAACCCGAGACGTAGTCGAGGGTTTGCATAACTGTCTCGAATTCTCCCAACCCTCCTCGTGTTTAGATGAGGCTATATAAACACGGAAAAAGTACTCTATTGCTTAATTATAAAACAAAGCAGAAATCAACGTTATTTCCCAAACCCCTTCGAAAACAGTCTCCAAAATAGATTTTGACCCAAAATAATACTGACAGCTTATTTACTTTGAGTTAAAAAAACAGCGAAACCGAGGCAGCGATTACACAACAGTAAACTGAATTCACTCGGAATTGCGTACAATACTTCCCACGGTTTTGAAATGTTCAGCTGACTTTGCGCGTATTTTAAATATAATTGGTTAGAAGAGCTATCATTACAGCATTGAGCGTGTTTTTTCCAGCTGACGGGATAAAACTATAATGATAAAATATCAGAAAAATGCTTAGAAGTCGGGGCGTATTTAAGGGAGGGGGGAGTGGCTCCTCCCCCCCGAAATTTGGAGGAGCAAAAAATTAAGAAAAAGTGAAAACAAATGTTAATGTCATCAGTATGGAAGAAGTAAAGGTAAACACTGAACAGATACCTCATCGTAATATCCACTTTCTGGCATTGCTAGTATTTCTGATGCAATAGTTTTTTATTTGGTTCCAGTTCTCAAATTGCAACATTTTGACTGTACGCCCATTGAAGATACCAACCACCTCTTCCCCCCTGAAAAATCCTGTATCCTCACTTGAAAGTGTTCTTTACCTTGTAAATAGGAAACTTCAAGTCCAGAAGAATTGTTTTAGTGGCAACTCCGGCGGTAGAAAACAGTCACTCTGCGAAAATAGAATGCTGGTTAAGTACAAAACAAATGAAACTTTTGACACCATATAACACGATCTTAAATGATGCGATTTCAAAGTGTATTGTTGCGTTTTTACTTCAAACAGTGAAGTAAAATTGCTGTAAAAAAATGATGACACAGAGAATTAACTCTGAAGTGTAAATTTAAGTGCTAAATAAACCCGTGAATAACCCACTGGGCGTTAGCCCTAGTAAAGGGAATCAGGGAACCACACGAGGTAAAGAAAAAATCTTTTGACCTCGGTGGGAATCGAACCCACGACCTCCGGCATTTGTGTTCTTAGTGCTACGCGGCACAACATTCATATGCTGTAAAAAATGTTTGATTGCATAACTTAAAGACAACTGAGTAATCCGGCCATTATCGCGATATGTTTGCTACAACTTTCTTCTGCTGACATAAACATAATACTTGAAGTACAGACACTTTCCTTTCTATGAAATGTGCATATTTAATGCCGACTTACAATACCATTTTAGATTCGAGCTACGAACAAGAAACCAAACAGGCAAGAAAAACTCTTACAAAGACTTGATTCTAAAGGCTCAAAAGAATATTCGTGTTATCGTCGGTTTCGTGAGAACTCTCTGTCCTAAACGGCGGGCTAAATGGACAAACCATGCGTGTAGTAAATTATTTAAAAATTTGCTGTTTCTTCGAGACTAGAATTTGTGCAAACTTGATGAGAGGCCAAGGTAACTCGTATAGTTGTCCAAAGATCTTGGAAAGTTTACAGCGACGCTAAAACAAAATTAGTTTTTCATTGATATATATTGCCAGTGCCTGCTTAGCACTGACAATATAATTCCCTTCCGCATGTTATAAAATAAAAAGTAGAAGCGAATTGACCACAAACTTAAGAGTGGAAAACTTCGTTCGGATTTAAATAGCGAGTGTAATCAACGGTCGAACATTGAATGCCAACATTCGGAAAATTAATTTCTCGCATATCGTATACCATAATCTGAGCCAAATTGCAGCATACTTCGTTTAATTCGGCTGAATATCGATTTATTATCTGGAAAATCGATAATGCGCTTTCGGAGTCAAATTTAAGATGAATTTTCAAGCTTCGCGTAATCTAAGCCAGTAAAATAGTTCCAAATTTTGTACAGCTGACATCAAAAGATATGTCAGTAGCATTTGAGCAATCCTTGTCCATTATTTGTTTCCCACACAAAATAATTGGTGAAAAAAACCGGGTTTTTAAAAGACAAAAGGCTTGTTTCTTTGGATCTCCACTGTAATTTTTTAGGGAAATTCTTCAGACTGATCTAACTGAATTTTTCTGTCAGACTCATGGCATAATTTACGCTTCGCCAAAAATCTTTAATTCATTCGCAGTATGCGTTCAATCTTTAAATTAATTAAACTTCAAAAACTTTAACCTGCTGCATGTAGTTGAATGAAAGATAGTCAAGATACACCAGGTTGTTTAAGATTTGAACAGTTTTGATGAGAGGATCTTTTGTTCCCTTTTTTCGTTAAAAAAGCGGGCTTCACCTGTCTTTAGTAATCATTAACTTTGGACCGCAGTCAAACCGCAAATACTCACGGAAGTCGCAATTATCGGGAATTAAGAAAGGTACTTTGACCACGAAATTTTAAATGGCCCGTGAAATGTCCTTAAGGCATGTTAAAGTTTTAATAAACATTGGCCGTTTTCATATTAGAGAAGGATAACCCGTGTTATTATATCTCTCAGTTAGTACGCGCGCTGTGATTGGTCAATTTAGCGGGTCGTATTCTACTGTACGGCCCGCTAAAATTTGAAGCTGCTTTTGTTGCCAAAATGTTTCTTGATTTATCACCAAGCGTTCTTAACTTTTCTAGCAAGTAAAAGTTTAAAAATTTCTTTTACTTCTGAAATTGTGTATTAAAACCTACTAACGACTTAAGAGTCAATTAACGATTTTTTAAATTGACTTGTTTTGCTTTCGAGGTGCGTCATAAAAAAAAATCGTTCCCGAACCCGTCAGACACAACAATAGAGATATAATAAATATCTTACTCAGTAACCTCGTTTTCTCGGTTCGTACTGAAACTTACGGATCCTCGTTTTTCCCCTTCGATTTATGGCCCGCACGCTTCGCGTTTGGGCCATAAATCGATGGGGGAAAAAACTCAGTCCGTAACTAACTTACAGTACGGCCCTCGAACTCGATTAGTAAGAGGTATTTAGACGGATTATCCGCCTCTAGCGTGAAAACGGCCATTGTGATATGTAAAACATATCTAGAGAAATCTCATAAAGTTCCTTGACTGACTGAGCCGGGAGACTTGAGTTTATAGATGATGGCGAAAACCCAGAGCCTTCGCGTGACAAATGGGTGGAACTTCCTCTTTCTGGCCTAATTGAAAACTTGCTGGCAGGTCATAAAACCTATTCTGAAAAATTATTCGACTTTCGCAGCATCATTAAAAGTTAATTCAATGTTATCATATTTATCTTCTTTTAATACACTTACCAGGTGAAAATGACTATGTTGCCTAGTTCTGCCTCTTGCTGAAGCACCTTCAAAACGGGTTTGAAACCTTCAATCAAATGATTCAATATTTGCTTAAGCAAACAATGCAACAAATTTGCCAAAATGCTAATTTTAGCAACAACTTCCTTTCTCCTGTTTCTTGTATGCAATATTTCAAAAACAAGCCTCAGTTGTCTCCATTTACTCTTACAATATGAACAAGGAAGAAAACCTTTTTTCACTCTCACGCCAAAATGGTTTGTTGCTAAATTCTGCAGCGCCGTCGACCATTGAATATTTACCAAGCAAACAATGCAACCAATTTAATTATTGTCTTGTTTTGGCTATAACTTCCTTACACCTGCTCAAGGGAATGTTCTTTATAACCTTTTTTTCCTGACGGACTTGAACATAACAATTGAAATACAGATGCTGACCAATAATGCCATGTTCGATTCGAGCTACAAACAAGGAACAAAACAAAACATGCAAGCAAAACTCCTACAAGGAATGGGTGACTAAAGGCTCAAAAGAACACATGTTATTGTCGGTTTCATAAGAACAGTCCGTGCTAAACGACAATCTTCGAGACTAGCCAATTAGTCCAAACTTGATGAAGGCCAAGGAAACTTCTATTATTTGTTTCATCAACACGACCATTTACAGTTTGCTTTAGAAATTGAACTATAGATCTTTCATTAACTATTCGGCAAAAGTGGCATACATTTCATAAAATAATATTCAACCCTGTTAAATTTTCTTATTTTATCAATATCATAATGTCACGCTCGAGTGCACTGCACCAAACTTAGTTTGAGATGTGATCCCCCTGAACCTTGGGCGTCGATAAAACCAGGAACATGGAACATGGAACATGGAACATGGAACATGGAACATGGAACATGGGACATCCTAACCTGAGTATCAGGCCTTTCTTAGCAAGAGGGTAGGGGTAGGGAGGAATTGCAGAGAAAGGCCTGACACAAACGTTTTTATTGGCTCATGTCGTACGCCCAGATTCTGGACGTGGCGCTGATTGGATAATTTACAATGCACCCTGACGTCACACCACCGGAAATAAAAATTTCATACTGGCGTTCTCGACGAGAACGAAAACTTCGCTAGATATTTATTTCTTTGTGACTATGGAAAGCGACGACTTCAAAACGGCTCTTGAAGTCGTTCTACAGCCTCTTTCCTGGAATTGAACTAAAAAGAGGGAACAGAAATTGTGCCTCGAAGACCTGCTTGTCAAACGAAAAGACTTCCTCCTCAGGTTTTTGTCGGCTCGGGATATCAGACTGGTTTTTTTATCGTCCAGCTCTGAGTATTGGTCAGAAAACAGAGCTCTCTTTGTTCAGCGGTGAGGGTCTTCGTTGAGCTCATTTAACTTCATTTGCACAAGTCGGCTGCTTGCTTTGGAGTCACTTCAGTTGCGAGATCGCTAGCCTCGAACAGGAATTGAACTACTAGGACAGGCTGTCGAAGGTATTTGTGGCCGGGAGCGCTTGATCTTGAAGCAGCTTGAAGCTATAAGTTTTTCGCCTTTGTCGAGTGTCCTATCACTCGCCAATGCCTCCCGTAACTCAGCGAACATTCTGTAGCAATTCACTATTTTCCTAGCGCATTTTTTGCAAACAGTCCTTTCGCCATCTTCACTATCTTGAATGACAACAATTCTCAACTTAAGCAATAATTCCACAAGAACGATAGGTTTTTCACACAAAACATTAGAAACCTCTTTGTTAAAAGTTTCAGCAAACAGCGGCACTGTGGTGACACACTTTCCATACTCTTTGTGAAACTTTTCGAGGCAAATTGTGCAAATATTCTCGGAAACCCGAACGAAATTAAAAACAACCGCCGTTGTCATCTTTCATGCACGCAAAATTTATGCAAAGTAGACATGACAGCCGGAAATAATTTTGATTGGCGAATGCGTATACTGACGCTTGTCACGCCATGAGGAGGTGGAAGACTGCAATAAAGACCCTTGTGTCAGGCTTTTCTTTGCCGGTTGCTTCCTTCTCCTTCCCCGCGAGAAAGAAAAGCCTGATACTCAGGTTAGGGACATCCCGCAACATTCCGGAACATGCCGGAACATCGAATAATTACCATAATTATGAGAAACATGCTTAAAATTTAATACAGAAATAGCCAAAAAAAGAGAAATAAGTAAAATTAAAAATAACAAACGGCTGTTATGGGCTTCAAATATGTATAGAAGTAATAAAGAAATAACCAAGAAAGAGAAATGCGTAAAAAATAATATAAAAAAATAAACTAGCATCAGCTCCGAATACGCAAAATAAAAATGCAATTGACTGCAATGAGTGAAGGCTCTCGCAACTTAAATTTTAAGTAGCGATGCCGGAAGGGAATGCTCTAGCCATCCCCACTAATTCATTCCTGCCAGTTGTTCGCCTTCAGCTAAATCAGGTGACGGTCCCTTATTTTTCTGCGTTGCTGAAGTGATCCATTGCCACAATATTCATTGTTTCGTTGCTGTTTTGATCATGGCGAGGGAAATCGGGGGAGAGTACCTGTCCCCAGGGTAGGGACAGACTGTACTCTAGCTAGATTTCGTCTTTCGTAATAAACCAAGATGGTCGCGTTCGAACTTTTTAACCGGACCGAAAAATATGGGGCTGTAAACAGTCTACATCAGTTTCTGATTTCTTAATTCAATTCTCTACGTCAAAGATTTGCATATACTCGTTTCCCCATGGTTTAACACATGATATTGTCCCTTGTCTGAACTAGTCTGGACTACTCAAGCACTGATGATTTATTAATTTGCCGAACGGAGCTTGCTTGTTCTGCACCATAAATTTACGTGCGTCGCAAACCTTCAGACACTGTTACGTTCAAGGGGCGATGTATAGTAATGGAAACCGTTACTTTCTAATACTTTGACCATCATTTACGATACATTAAACAACAAGTTTGCGCACTTTATTACCTATAAACATGAACAAGTACAAAATTTCGTAGTTTTAACCATAAACCTTGCCTAACAATAGCAACCTTGATGAAGCGTTTATATGAAGCTTATAAGAACCGATTATATTATTTTTATTTATTTCTCTTTTTTGGCTATTTCTTTATTTAATTAGTATTTTATTTTTCTCATAATTATTATAATTATTCGATGTTCCGGGATGTTCCAGGATGTTCCGGAATGTTTCATGTTCCATGTTCCATGTTCCATGTTCCTGGTTTTATCGACGCCCCTGAACCTTTGTGTTCTTGTTGAAGACCCGTTCATTTAATTATCTGAACCAAGAATTTGGGTTTCACAACTCAACTTTAAAGTTACAGAGCTCGATAGCTAGTCGACTCGGCCAACTTCCTCGTCGGCTAAGTATCAGACGATATTCCGCGCGATTCCGCAGGATAATTGTCAATAGGGAGCTTAAGCAAACCACGACGACGACGGCAACGAGAACGTCGCCAAACAAAAGGCTTATTAATGAGCAAAACAATAGCTATGCACGTGCGTTATAACTCTTTGTACATTTCTTTGCCGTCCTCTGCAAAATAGCCTCCTACGCAGACGCTCTTTGGGCTCGTCACGTGGGGGAGGAATATTGCGTGACGAGCCCAAGGAGGCTATTGCGTACTTGGCCTGAGCACGCTTTAAGAGCTGTTGGCGTACTGAACAGACCTTGACAGTTGTGAATTTCGCTGGTAAAATATAACTTCATTTTTGACTAGGCGTCGTCCTAGGCGCCGTCGTCGTTGCTTAAGCTCCCTAATATTTGTACTCGTTTCGCGCGTTATTTGTACTCTGCTAAGTAGAGTTGGGTAATAATTCTGCTTAGTGATTGTTGCTTTGGCTTCTAATTGTTTTCATTATTGGCGTTCAATCTTAATTATTCTCGTTTTCGGCGGTGGGAAAAAAGTTTCAAAAGATCCATTTGAAACTTTAAAGTTAAGAGTTTCTAACTGCGGAAATGCTCGGAATAACAAACTTCGAGAACGCAATGGTTTCGAGAGGCGAGGCAAAATTCCAATTTTGCAGCTGTTTCTCTATTTTTATTTAGAATTGAATAAAATATTTAGTCCAATCAACAGATCACAGCAGACTCGACATTTCAATTCTATCGTGTTTTCAAATATTATTGCACAGTTTACGGCGACGTTCAAACAAAATTTGTTTTTCTTTCCTTCCGCATGTAAAAAAAAGTGGAAGCGAATTGACTACAAACTTAAGAGCAGAAAACTTCTTTCGGTTTTGAAGAGCGAGTGCAATCAATGGTCAGACATTTGATGCCAACATTCGAAAAAAATATTTTCTCCCATATTGTATACCATAATCTGAGCAACAGTTTGCCTGAATATCGATTTTATTATCTGGAAAATCGATAATAACGGAGTTCTGTCAAAATGCGCTTTCGGAGTCAAAAGTTTAAGATGAATTTCAAAGATTCACGTAATCTCGGCCAGAAAAACTGTTCCAAATCTTGCAGAGCCGACATCAACACATATGTTTGCCGCAATTTGAGCAATCCTTGTCCATCATTTGTTTCCCCCACAAAATAATTAATGAAAAATCCGGATTTTAAAGAGAGAAAAGGCTTGTTCCTTTGGATCTCCACTGTAATTTTTGGGAAACTCTTCAGACTGATGTAACTGAATTTTTCTGACAGATATCATGGAATAATTTACGCTTCGCCAAAAATCTTTAATTCATTCGCAGTACGCGCGCGCGTTCAATCTTTTCAAAAACTTTAACCTGCTGCATGTAGTTGAATCAAAGATAGTCAAGATACACCAGGTTTTCTAAGGCTTGGACAGTTTTGATGAGTGGATCTTTTGTTCCTTTTTTACTCGGGCCCCGCAGGGGGTCCGAGTTATAAAATGCAACCGTTTTCCTCGCCAAAAGGGGGGTCATGGTCCCAGGCGTTCCATGCGTGGACCGTGGAAACTGGGGACAAGACCTCGCTCTCTGTGAGTATATGCGGAGACTTTTTTGGCAAGAATCGCCGACCTTATACTTAGATGTCACATACAAAGATGTCGATCATTTTCGGAAGGGGTCAGTCCACGAATTATAGTGCTTGAAAGACAGCCAGGTAAGCAAAGTTTACGCTTGAAACGTTCTCGTGAGATAACAACTGAGCCGATCGCGGAATGAGTCCAAACTACGAAAAATAGCGAGTCAACGATGGTATGTAGCTACTGCTGTTATTATTTTAACATTACAGTAAAACAAATCATTGCAATGAAACGAGCTAAATACGAAAACGTCGTTGGACTCGTAGCTTTAATATTATTAAAACATGCGACTTCTTTCTTTCACCGCGCAAAATATGTCGATCTCCAAATTTGGAAAGATAAGACGTTCGGTAACTTGAATGAAATATCGTACTTCAAGTTAGTTGGCTTTCTAGTAAGGTGAAAAAAAAAAGATATCACTAGTTGTATGATTTTGTGCGGGGAATTGTGCGGGATTAATGACGAACCAATGTTCTTGAAGTCCTAAGCAAAATCTGCATTCACGATAGGTTAGCCAATTCAATTTCTTTCACTAGTAGTTAAAAAATACTTAGCAGTCTTAGCAATCACTAATACTTCGAGGAAACCGTGTTTACTGTTAAATCATGTTGCGTGACATGGACTAGACGAGTACGAAACCAAAATAAATAGCAAAACAGAATGTCTCATCTTCCCTTATAAATTAGTTTGTTTTTAAAGATACACCTGCCTTAATAATTCAATAAAAATATGTAGCTTGAATATTTCTTTATAAACTAGTTAAGGGTCGCAAATTCTCGGAAGTTATCCGCGAAAAAACGCGCAACTTGAAAAATTTTGCGAATTCTGTTCAGTGTAATTTGACGCCTTGTCGTTAGGCTGTTGTTTTATCTTTATCATGATTTGTTTTGGTTGGCAAAGATGTGCAGCTGCACAATTCCAGCAATTGACTCGGATCGCTGCGACCAGTAAATGAACTTCGTACAATTTTTACTAGCATGTACAATGTAATCGCCGTAAATTGTAAAAAGACCTGGAAAATCCTTTGCAATCAAGTTCTCCATAAATGTGTAGACAGCTGTGCTTGATTCTTGAACCAAACTGATTGAAACTCACAACTTGCGACTGGATTAGCGGTGTGCGACACTTGCAGACTGCAGACTACAGACTACATTTAGGTCTAAATAGCACTCTGGTTAGCCTGAATAGCACTCAGGTTAGCCTGTTTACGGTTAGCTATTGGTAATGGAAATGGAATACAATATTTTAGTTAAAAAGTCTGCAGTCTGCAGTCTGCAAGTGTCGCACACCGCTGGATTAGGAGGGTACCAGACGAAGCCACTAATGGATATACTGATATTTGTTTTTATATTTAGCGTCCAATACGCATATTCGTAGCGAGGCCCGAGTAAACGCTCTTAGAGCGTCTAGTTCGTTAAAAAAAGCAGGCTTCAACTGTCTTCAGTAATCATTAGGGACCTTAAGCAACGACGACGGCGACTCCAAGGACGACGCCTAGAAAAAAATCAACTTATATTTTACCGTCGAATTTCGCTGATGGCTAGATCTTTTCAGTGCGTCTATCGGTCTCAGAACTTGCCCAAGCTTATTATATATGTAATGCCAGCGTTCAATTCCAAACGAAAATACGAAAAATAAACCGCTGTCGTTCACGTTCTTCAAAATACCCAGAACTTGGTCATTTCACGTTGTTGTTTTGCAAAGGACAGCAAAGAAATGTACAAAGGATCATAACGCACGTGCACAGTCATTGTTCTGCTCATTAAACCTTTTGCTTTGTGGCGTTCTCGTTGCCGTTGCAGTCGTGGTTTGCTTCAGGTCCCTAATAACTTTGGATCGCAGTCAAACCGCAAATATTAGGGAGTTTAAGTACCCACGACGGCGACGTCGAGGACAACGCCGATTGAAAAATGAATTTATATTTTACCTACGAATCTCGCGGTACTCTAAAGTCATTTAGTTTGTTTGTCACTGTCAAAACTATCACAAAACTAAGCCTGGAACACAGTGATAAATTTGAGATTTGCAGAGGACGGCAAAGAAATGTACCAAGAATTATAACGCACGTGCACAGTCATTCTTCTGCTCATTAAACCTTTTGTTTCGCGACGTTCTCGTTGCCGTTGCCTTCGTGGTTTTCTTAAACACTCACGGGAAGTCGCAGATTATCGGTAATTAGAAAAAAGGTACTTGAAGGTACTTCAATGGCCCGTTAAATGTCCTTAAGGCATGTTAAAGTTTTAATAAACGTTGGCCGTTTTCATACTAAAGAAGGATAACCCATCTTAGACGGATTGTACGTCTCTATTACGATATGTAAAACATATCTAGAGAGATCTGATAAAGTTCCTTAACTGACTGAGTCGGGAGACTTAGCAAGTTTGAGTTTATAGATGATGGCGATAACACAGAGCCTTCGCTTGACTTCCTCTTTCTAACCTAATTGAAAACTTGCTGGCAGGTCATAAAACCTATTCTGAAAAATATTCAACTTTCGCAGCATCATTAAAAGTTAATTCAATGTTATCATATTTATCTCCTGCTTTAGCAAACCTGCCCTAAATTGTTCATTTAAGGCCGGAGCCTTCATATTTCGCCCATTAATTCCATTAATTCGTAACAACTCGTTATATGTTGTTTCTAACTTTCGAGTAGCTCCCACTGATTCACGATCAGTTTAACTATTCAGTGTTCTTTTATACTTACCACGTCAAAATGAAATGTTGCCTAGTCTGCCTCTTGCTGAAGCACCTTTAGAACGGGTTTGAAACATTCAACACGGTCCATTGATATCTAACTCTCCAATGATGTCAACGAATTTGCAAAAATGCTAATTTTAGCTACAACTTCCTTTCTCCTGTTTCTAGGAAAGGTTTCAAAATCTCGAATGTCTAATCATTTTAAATTATCTTCAGTCAAGCCCCAATTGTCTCCATTTACTCTCACAATAAGAATCATGAAAAAAAACTTTTTCCACTCTTTTTTAAGAGGGTTAACTACGCCAAAATGGATATGTTGCCGTCAAAACATGTTTGTCACCGTGGACCATTGATTATTTTTACAAGGCAAACAATAATAATATGCTTTCTTTGGCTCTGACTTCCTTACACCTGCTCTAGGAAATGTTCTAAGTGAGATGAGTGGATCTTTTTTTCCCTTTTTTCGTTAAAAAAGTAGGCTTTAAGGCGGGGGTAAACATGAATAGGCGTGAAATTTGAAGTGATATAAAAAGGAAATTGTTAGGATCTGAAGATGGGTTGAAAACGCTACCAGACAGTTGAGCCCCGCAAAAGAGAGCCCCAGGTTGCTAGGGGACTCTTTGGTATCCGTCTACTAATTCTTCACTTCAAATTTCAATATTCCAAATCCATTGAATCTTCAACATTTCATATTTTCCTCAATTTAACCTATCCTTTGAGAAAAAATATCTCTTACCCAAAATGCCCAAAAATCACCCAAAAATTTACACAAAATTGCCAAACAGTGGTTAATGAGATAAGCAGAGAGATTTGGTGTCGCTTGAAATGTGGCCTAGATATTGGCAGAAAGGCCGTGTTAAGCGACCTCAAAACAGCTTTCACGTTTACCCCCGCCTTAACTGTCTTTAGTAATCATTAACTTTGGACCGCAGTAAAACCGCAAATTATTAATTATTTAGGGAGTTTTAAAGTACCCACGACGGCGACGTCGAGGACAACGCCGATTGAAAAATGAATTTATATTTTACCTACGAATCTCGCGGTACTCTAAAGTCATTTAGTTTGTTTGTCACTGTGAAAACTATCACAAAACTAAGCCTGGAACACAGTGATAAATTTGAGATAGAAATTTAAAATATTAGCCGTCGTGGCTCACGTTCTCCAGAAAACGCAGAATTTGGTCATTTCACGTTGTTGTTTTACAGAGGACGGCTAAGAAATGTACAAAGGATTATAACGCACGTGCACAGTCATTGTTCTGCTCATTAAATCTTTTGTTTCGCGACGTTCTCGTTGCCGTTGCCTTCGTGGTTTTCTTAAACTCCCTGTTAACACTCACGGGAAGTCGCATATTTCGGTAATTAAGAAAGGTACTTGGACCACGAAATATTGAATGGCCCGTTAAATGTCCTTAAGGCATGTTAAAGTTTTAATAAACATTGGCCGTTTTCATACTAATACTAGAGAAGGATAACCCATCTTAGACGGATTGTACGTCTCTATTGCGATTTAGAAACTGGTTATCACTCTATAGTTAAACTCAAGGAAGTGATGACTCGAAAACTGACAAAAAGAAATTGTTTGTTTTCCAGTTCAAGATGTACTCATATTAATCTCGTCAGCTACCTTAAGATTGTAAAAGAAACGTTGTTAGATATCGATGAGTACTACCCAAAGCAAATACGTACGCTGATTGGTTTAAAACCGTGTTTCTATTTAACAATTAGATTATGAGCTCGAGATTTCTATTGCGTGATAGTTGACGAAGGCGCAGCCCGAGTCAACTATCGCGCGATAGAAATCGAGAGCGAATAATCTAATTGTTTTAGTATAAATCTACTAGTCGTTCAAAACTTAATCTAAATCCTCTTCTCAACACTTCGAAAACGCCAAGAATCGGCCGTCATTTTGTTAACAAGTGCACACTGTTACGCTACTCACTATCTATCACAGAATAGATAGTGAGTAGCGTATCCAATCAGAGAACGGCCTTCGTGATAGAACGCTAGTAGATTTATACTAAAACTCGATAGAAACACGGTACATGTTTTCTATTTCTTAAATGTAAATCATATCTAGAGAGATCTGATAAAGTTCCTTAACTGACTGAGTCGGGAGACTTAGCAAGTTTGAGTTTATAGATGATGGCGATAACACAGAGCCTTCGCTTGACTTCCTCTTTCTAACCTAATTGAAAACTTGCTGGCAGGTCATAAAACCTATTCTGAAAAATATACGACTTTCGCAGCATCATTAAAAGTTAATTCAATGTTATCATTGTGACGAATGCTCGTGCATATTATCAAATACCAACATAAGACTTTAACTATTCGTGGTATGTCTCACCTCTGTGATAGAATAATTATGACTGTGTGTATATAGGTTAACGATCTTTTGCATTAAACGGAGTTCTTTGGTTTCTGCTTGATATAATGTAGTTGTCCGTTTGCTGTAGCGCTCGTTACATGGTGTCAGGATATCGAATCTACGCAAATTATTTTTGCTGAAATGCCGGGAGGCGGAGAAGCTGAGCACTCTTCGAGTTCGTCTTCGGATATTTCGAGCGCGAGAGGTGGAGCCTTATTTGCTTAGCCATTAGCCATAGGTACGTGAGAGATTGCTTCGCGAAAAGAATTTGTCACTGCAGAAAACTGATGAAATTTGTCGGGCGCACGAGACAACGATTGAGCAAATGAAAGTTGTTGGAGGTGCCAGCACTGGGGATACAGATCCCGGTCATGTAAATGCCTTTTCTAAAAAGCCGAAAGGAGGGAAAAAGAGGCGTGGTCGATTCCCTAGAGGCACTGACTCCCGAGTGAAAGCGTGTGTTTATTGCGGACGTATGCATGATGTGTCTAAGCGTGAAAACTGTCCAGCATTTGGAAAAAGGTGTAACAAGTGTAACAAGCAAAACCATTTTGCGAACGTGTGTTTTGGATCGGTCTCCAAATCGTCGCAGCGAGGCAATCGCGTCCATTATTTGGAGGATGGATTTTCAGAGGATGGATCTTCAGACGAAGTTTTTGGCGTGGAGGAGATTTCAGCGGTGACTCTTGATGATTCGCAGCTTGTAACATTAAAATTGGAGTCAGGTAATTATCTTCGCTTTCAGCTGGATACTGGTGCGCAATGTAACGTGGTCCCTTTGCACTTGTATAAGAAAGCCACAAGAGACTTCAATTTGTTTAACGTAACCCCAGTAAGCATAGCAATTATTTCGTATGGGGGGACATCGATTCCTATCCTTGGTAGAGTTCGTTTGAGAGTTTGGCGTGGAGATTTCAGATGTTTTCTTGACTGTAACCTGGTGGACAGCAAAAGGGTCAGGCCTATACTTGGAAGGAAAGCTTGTCTTGGAATGAAAATCATCAAGTACTTAGACAATGATCAACTGAATCATCCCCAGACCTCTTGTGGTGACGTATGTGCCCATGATGCGCCAACCGAGGGTAAGTACTTGGTGTATCCCTTATCATAGTGTATTTAGAACGTGGCATGGTATATTTATCCTTATGATAGTGTATTAGATACACTATAATATCTGAAAGGGATACATGAAGTACTTAGGCAACCGAGCCTGTTTTGTCCGCTGACCAGTTGGTCATGAAATATCCTCGTGTTTTCAGTGATGGAGTTGGTAAACTTCCTGGAGAATATCACATGGAGTTGGATGAAACAGTGAAGCCAGTTCAACACCCTCCTCGCCGAGTACCGGTTGCCATCCGAGAACGTCTACGAGAGACTTTAGAAGATTTGGAGAGGCGAGAAATTGTAGCTCGTGTGACAACGCCCACATCTTGGATTAGTTCAATGGTTGTTGTGCCAAAGCCAAATGGTGCCTTACGCATTTGCTTGGACCCTAAGGATCTAAATCGAGCTCTGCAACGAGAGAATTATCCCTTGCCTACCATCGAAGAGGTTGCTTCTAGGCTCCATGGAGCCAAAGTGTTTACTGTGCTTGATGTTGCCTGTGAATTCTGGCATGTTGCTCTTGACGAGCAGTCATAGTTCTTAACTACCTTTAACACACCCTTTGGTCGGTACCGTTGGATAAGGATGCCCTTTGGAATTAAATCTGCGCCTGAAATTTTTCAACGCAAGATGCACGAATTGATTGAAGGACTGAGTGGAGTTGAAGTCATAGCAGATGACTTTGTCGTTGTTGGTTATGGGGATTCATTCCAAGCAGCATCTAAGGATCACGACAAGAGTCTTTTAGCGTTCCTTCAGAGATGTGAAGAGCGAGGAATTCATTTAAACAGCGACAAGTTGAAGCTCAGGATGAGAGAAGTTCCGTTTATTGCTCATGTGGCAACCAGTGAAGGACTTCGAGCAGATCCAGCGAAAGTTCGAGCCATACGTGAAATGCCCCGACCGGAGAATGTTGCAGGTGTACAGCGCATCCTGGGAATGGTTCAGTACCTCAGCAAATTTCTGCCCCGATTATCAGATATTACCAAGCCACTCAGAGACCTCACCCGCCAAGACGTGGAATGGCACTGGGACGAGCCCCAAGAGAGAGCATTTGAGCAACTCAAAGATGCTGTGTCTGTGTCGCCGATACTCCGTTATTACAACCTGCGAGAGAAGGTTACGATCCAATGTGATGCGTCTCAACATGGTCTTGGTGCTGTTTTACTTCAAGGTGGACAGCCTGTGGCGTATGCTTCACGAGCCTTAACCCCTACGGAAGAAAACTATGCACAAATTGAGAAAGAACTTTTGGCGATAGTCTTTGCCTGTGAGAAATTTGATGCTTACATTTATGGCCGTGATTCTGTTCATGCACAAACAGACCACAAGCTTCTCGAGTCCATCTTCCGGAAAGAACTGTGTGCAGCGCCAAAACGTCTTCAGAGAGTGCTTTTAAGGTTGCAGAAGTACGTTTTGAAGGTTACTTACCTAAAAGGAGAGAAGATGTTGATTGCTGATACCTTGAGCCGAGCCCATTTGCCTGACGTTAATGCTTCTGTTTTTGTCCGAGAGTTGGAAGAAGTCGACCATAGAGCTAACTTGCCTGTGAGTGACGCCCGTTGGCAGCAGGTTACCCATGCTTCTGCTAATGATCCAGTTTTGAAACAGCTTCGTGATGTCATTCAAAATGGCTGGCCAGAGAGAAAGTCAGATGTTTCTGAGTGTTTGCGACCCTACTTTGACGTGCGTGACGAGTTGGTAGTACAAGATGTGCTGATCTTCAAAGGTGCTCGTTTGGTTGTTCCAACTTGTATGCGCAAGGAACTGATGTCTGTTGCACACTCTACACACATAGGAACAGAGGGATGTTTGAGAAGAGTTCGAGAGTGCCTTTTCTGGCCGAGAATTGCATCAGATGTCAAAGATTATGTCTCGAAGTGTGATGTGTGTCTGGCTTACCGCACGTCTCAGACTAAGGAACCACTCCTTCAACATGAAGTAATTTCCCGACCCTGGGCTAAAGTAGCTGCTGATTTGTGCGAGTCCAATGGACGCACCCTTCTGGTTGTGTCCGATTATTTCAGCAATTTCATCGAGGTTTCCCGTTTGCATGCTATCACAACACAAGCCGTGGCTCGTGAGTTGAAGACCGTTTTTGCACGTTTTGGCATACCGGAGATTCTGGTTACCGACAATGGTCCGCAGTTTGCGTCCAAAGAGTTCAAAGCATTCGCGGAGAGCTGGTCTTTCAATCACATCACCACCTCGCCAAGATACCCTCAATCGAATGGCAAAGCCGAAAATGCGGTAAAGACTGTGAAACGTCTTTTTGAGAAATGCAAACAGTCTGGTGTCTCTGAATTTCAAGCTTTGTTGGATTGGCGTAACACCCCAACAGAGGGAATGGCTACTAGCCCTGCGCAACGGTTGATGGGTCGGCGCTGTCGTACGTTGCTGCCCACATCCGAGTCTCTTTTGAGGCCAAGTTATTCATTGCGTGACGATGTACGTGCTATGTCTGACATGAAACGTCGTCAGAAGGAATACTATGATCGACACGCAAAGCCACTGCCTAACCTTAGCCCTGGTGAAATAGTGCGAATGAGACTGCCTGGGCAGAAGGTCTGGACACCAGCTACCTGTCTGTATTCGGCGGGTCCTCGTAGTTTCCTTATCAAGTCTGGAGATGCAGTTTTTCGGAGAAACCGGCGTCACATTATTAAAACTGACGAGACTCCTGTTGCCAGCCAGACCGTTGTTCGAAAGGAAACGCCTCTGCCAAGTGTTTCTGGAACAGTATCGCCTGGACACACAGCAGTGCACGTTCCATCATCTCCAACCCCCTCTGTGCCATCTGCTGAGCCGCCATCCTTCCAGCCGGAAGTGCCCCCGACAGGCCTTCGAAGATCACAGAGGGAACGAAAACCCCCGACAAGATTTCGGGATTACGTGTTGACGTGACGAGACCCCCGGCTGTCCAGAGTTTGGCGATTACGTGTTGACATTCTGTTTTTGTTTTTTTCGTGTGACACTTTCAGTTTGTGTTTTCTTTTTTTTATAAGAGGAAAGGTGTGACGAATGCTCGTGCATATTATCAAATACCAACATAAGACTTTAATTATTCGTGGTATGTCTCACCTCTGTGATAGAATAATTATGACTGTGTGTATATAGGTTAACGATCTTTTGCATTAAACGGAGTTCTTTGGTTTTTGCTAGATATAATGTAGTTGTCCGTTTGCTGTAGCGCTCGTTACAATCATATTTATCTCCTGCTTTAGCAAACCTGTCCTAAATTGTTCATTTAAGGCCAGAGCCTTCATATTTCGCCCATTAATTCGTAACAACTCGTTATATCTACTTTTAAAAAATGAACAACAACTTTAAGTTTTAAACAAGACATGTTTCGATCGTTCAACGATCATCTTCAGTTGTGAATTCGTTTACAAGTTCGTTTGATTTTATACAAGCAATGGCGTATAAGTTAAAACGTGATACAATTCAATTATTCGAAAATATTAACGTACAATTTTAACAAGCGCGAGAAATAGAATAACACTTGCGCGAGCACTGCCCTTAACACAAGAAAGAAAATTGTACAAAATGGAATTAAGTACATTAATTACGACATAAAAAAACTTATTAATAAAGAACAATAATGATAAAGAAATAAATAAATTAAATAAACCATTACTACATAAAAAGTAACATCAGAACGAGAGAGATAAGTCAGCATGTTTCAGCTGCTTATTTAAAGTAGGATTCTCCCATTTGATGTGCATTGCTTCTTTCAAAAGGAGTTGCAATTTGTTGGGCGCGCAATCTACAATGGAGAAGCAGGTCTTATCGGCTAGACACCGACATGCCTGTGATTGCTGTAAATGCTGGAAAATGTGCGAATTCCTATCCCTGCTCAGATGTTCACGAACGCGCGTCGAGAGATGTCGGCTAGTCTCGCCGATGTAGCAGGCATTACATCCTGCACACGTAAACTTGTAGACAACGCGCGAACGGAGATCGAGAGGAATAGGATCCTTAACACTAAACATTCTACCAATTTTAAAAGAAGAAAAAGCTAACTTAATTTCGATGTTAGTACAGTAGCGCTGTACAAGTTATATGTTGTTTCGGTCGGTAAGGAACAGTTTACAGTCCGTATTTTTCGGCTTTGCTGGTAAAGTTCGAGAGGGGTCCAATGCCTTTACGGTCCGTACAGCTCGTACGTTCCGTAAAGC
>OZ026602.1:3383430-3400930 GCA_964020085.1 Micromussa lordhowensis
AAAGATTCAGTAGGATTAGAGTATGTCATGTCAGTTGATATATCCTTTGTTTTGCTAGGCATGTTAAAGATTTAGTAGGGTTAGAGTATGTCATGTCAGTTGATATATATCCTTTGTTTTGCTAGGCATGTTAAAGATTCAGTAGGATTAGAGTATGTCATATCAGTTGATATATCCTTTGTTTTGCTATGCATGTTAAAGATTCAGTAGGATTAGAGTATGTCATGTCAGTTGATATATCCTTTGTTTTGCTATGCATGTTAAAGATTCAGTAGGATTAGAGTATGTCATGTCAGTTGATATATCCTTTGTTTTGCTATGCATGTTAAAGATTCAGTAGGATTAGAGTATGTCATATCATTCATATATCCTTTGTTTTGCTATGCATGTTTCTGGGAATCAAGATGCACGTCCCTTGACTGCATATAAACGGTGGCAGCTTCTTGCATGTAAAATCATTCGTACGTTTTACTCATAAAACGTTCCTAAAGTTGCTTCATCTTCCTTTTCTAACTCCTTCCGTGCTTATTTGCCATGCAAACTTCTACTTTTAAGTTATAGTTTCTTTTAAGCTGGATTTTCCATGGCTTTGGAAAGTTCTCTTATTGTGTTCTCTCTGTTACCGTGTTCGCTGATGTAAACAACAATTCATTGCAGCAAAGAATATAAAAATCCCATCGTGTAACTTTTTTCCGTTTTGTTTCCTGTAACCCTTAATTTAAATTTCCTTTCTCTGCTAAACTGTTCTTAAGAAAGTAATCGTGCTCCCATAATCAACCGGTAGGAAGGACCATGGACCAACTTTGGTTTGTCCTCAAAGTCCACTAACCCGCATGGAAAGAAGGGAGTGCCAGAAATCACAAGAACTGTTCTCCTTAGTCTGTTCATTGAACTCAAAGCCACTAGACGGCTGTTCTCTTTCTTTCCTACGCTGGTATTTCATAGCATGGTAATAATCATCAGAAACTCTAGCACCTTACACATGTACATGATTTTCTTTTCGTGTGAACACTGATAGGAAGGCTAAACGTTAAAAGACCCTCGAGGCACACTGTGTTTTATTAGCTACTTGCAAATTTGTAATCTCTGGAAACTGCGGCTGATTACGGCCGGCCAATATTCCAGTAATCATGTGGGAAACATTTCTTTCTTTCTGGAGCATTTCTTTTCTATCTAGAGTAAATTCAAGCTTGTAAAGGGGTAAACTGCTTTTGCATTGGGATTAGGATATCCACAAAAGCCAGCTGGAACTGTCATCAACATGACAACTGTCATCAACGAATCTTTTTGGCCTAATACTTGATTTGGAGAAGTAGGATAACTCTTTTGAAGTACTCATCTATCAACGAAATATTAAATAATTTTACTATAGAGAACTCTCACTATTGATCGATGAACTTGTAACAAGAGAGGAAAAACAGCGAAATATTTTAATCATAAGAGAAGAATGAGGACATGAATTCGTTCCAGTGGGAACTAAATCCAACACCCACGCAAACAGACTCCATTGACACACCTAATTATTTATCCCTGACGAAGCCAAAACTGGTTTATTTCATATTATGTTTTGCAAAGGGCTACACAAAAGGTTTACCATATGGTAAACCTCGCTAAGGGTGCTCGATTGCCTTTGAAAAGGTTTGTTTCTGTCAGGCAGTACAGGTGAGAAATCCTAGTAAGCCATGATTCTCTTAAACGCACTTGCAAGATCCGTCAATGAACTCTCTTGAAGCTGAATTACTTTAAGTAGCATTTTAAGTTCTCGCTTTGGCTCTGTATGCGGCCATTCTTGTTTTTATCTTCGTCAAACATTCGTTGTTCACAAAAATTGTCTGGAAACACAACCAAGGGTGTGATTTCAAAAAGCATCACGTGATCGCTCTTTTGTTCGTCCTTTTGTTCGATCTCATACCAGTGACAGGGAAAATTTTTCAACAACGCCTCCCCGTGACACAGCATGTGTAAAAGGAATTTAATAAAAAAGGGAAGTCGAAATAAGAGTGCTGCAGGTTGTTCTTTGAATCTCACAGTTGTCAACTAAATGGATGTGGGCTGCTTGTTGGCTTTCACCAGTCGATCGGTAGCCATTGAACTGTTTCAGCACTTCTTAACTGACGCGGAATATCGTATCAGCCTAAATTTTGTATTCCTGTATCTCATTTTTCTAGGTAAGTGACGAATTGGAATACTATAACAATGTATCTTAGTTAACAAACATGTATACATTCTTTGTCATGAAAATGAAGTAATAAAAATCGTTGTCTTCTGGCTAATTACTGCAATTTGCTTCCATCATCGAATTCTTTGTTGTCTAGTTGGATCAGTCTGCGGACGATCAACATTTGATCAAACATTTCTGGATTTGGCAGAGAAATTAATATTAAGTATTGACGTCTACCAAAATATCCCTAACCCTGTAGCGTCATTAGCACTAAGGCTAAATATTATTCACTTACTGATTTTACAGAAGCTTTAATTTAAGAACTTTATGTGGTCAGCATCTTTGAATATTAATGATTGAAGCTAATTCTGCAAGCCTTCAAAATCTATCGTATCTGGTAAAACGTTATTTCACATAGCAATAAACTGAACTATGTTTCAGATTGTATTACGTAACGTAAATCAACAGATTAAGCCGTACGAGATATTACTTAATGGCTGGTTTACTACAAGGCTTGATTTGAAAAAAATTTAGAATAATGTATCAAAGAACTTGCCTCGCGAACAGCACGGTAGCTAGTAACAGGCCAACCGAGGCACTTGCCTCGGTCATTTCTTTGGCTTTTGTTGTTTATAGTACCTAATACCTAGGAAAAGAACTCAACCATGGACTGATTGCCTCAGTCATAAACTATTCATACACATTGCCTCAGTCAAAATTTTTTTCCTGTTACTGACAACAATTTGGAAATTTCCACCTTCCGTGACCTAATTCAAATCGGCTCCAGTCACACCAAGCTTTCAAAAACGTTCGTACTTTGCAAGCCGATATTTTAAAGTCTTTCTGAAGTTGCTTGTCGTTCTTCCGTTATACCTTCCGTTCTTATTTCCTACATAAGCTGTTGCATTTAATAAAGATTTTTTAAGGTGTATTTTCCTTAGCTTTGAAACGTTCTCTAGTTCTCTAACGGTGTTCTGCTCTCTTTGTTACCTTGTTTTGCTGCTATAAACAACATTTTAGTGTAGCCAAGAACATAGCAAGTCGAACATTGGAGAACATGTAACTTGTTTCCGTTTTTAGTTCCTATAATGCCCTTGAAACGTTTTTTTTTTCTCTGCTTAGTTGTTCTTAAGAAAGTGAATGAAGCCCCAAAATCAATGAACAAAAAGGACCACTAACCACTTGAGAACTCGATCCTTCAGCAATGCGATTTTATCCACCAGTTTTAACAATGGGCCAGCAAGGAGCGAATCGTCTTACAACTGGAGCTAAAAGTCAGGTGCCAGTGTAACAAATCGTTATAGTTGCGGAAATGTTGAAGTCCTGAAATAGACCAGGTTGTTTGGGACTCCGGAAAAGCAGCGGAAATGACGTTCCGGAAGGAACAACATACCTCTAGTGAAGCGAACTTTGCAAAACAGGAAGCAACTTCAATTTCTAAACGGCTGGCTCTTGTCTTTGACTGAAATTTTCGGCAGAATGACGCTTAATACAATTTTGAGCATATTATTCCGTCTGTTTGACTGAAAGAATCGTCACAGAAAGTGTTATTTTTATTTGCTCTCCAAAGCCTTATTCCTATCTGCAATCAGTTAAGTATTAGATTATTTTTTCCTTTTTTAGGTTTCTCATGGATATGTATGGGTTATTGACCAAGTGTGAGGTGAAGATGGCTGGACCGAGACGGATATGGCTTTCGGGGAAATTTTTCTTGCGGGTAGGCGGGTATTCTCGAGCGGCAAGATGGCTCCATCTTGCCCGCTCGGGTAGCCAATCACAGCGCAGGATTTGATTCATCTTGCCCGCTCGCGGAGCTAGCCATATATAGAGGATATTACATGACCGCGTGTGGATATGAATTTTATCTTCGAGTGTTCAACTCGATATCTCACGTCGTGAGATGTCGAGTTGAACACGAGAAGATAAAATTCATATCCACACGCGGTCATGTAATATCCTCTATATATGGCTAGCTCCGCGTCATCTGCTGAGTACTTCAATGACAGAGCTATTGGACTGTTAGCTGCCACCTGCCTTGTGTCTGTCATTCTAGTTGCTACCTAATGCTCTATGATGACTGCTGTGTATTGATCGTTTTTCTGTTCTTGCAGCATGCTACTTGCCACCTTGTTCATCTTGCTCGTCTGGCGGTTACCTGATTAGGCCTGCTTGCTGCCAGATACCTCACATCTGCTGCCCGCGTTGTAAGATACATTTTTACCACAATTGCTGCTAATCTCGCAATCTGATTGGCTAATTTGCCGTGGTCGATGAGAGTCCATACCACGCTGCTCGCGTCATTGTGTAACGCAATGCCTTTTTCAGCTCGCGCTCTGAAAAAAAAAAACATTTTCTTTGACGTTGATATTGTGGTAAAAACAAATCGAAATTCGCTTAATCGTGCTCTAGACTCTTATCGTTAACGAGTACGCGTCATTGCTCGTTTCCCACCTCGACAACGATACGCGTCATCACAGTGGTCAAAATGTTGTGGACTCACGAGGAGTACATACCACGCTTTTTTTTTTTTTTTTGTAACTGTTTTTTTATTGAATTTGCAAACACACAAACAAAATAAGATACATGCATACGACTAAGGAAAAAATAAGAAGATAAAAATTACATAAGGCACTACAAAACATTAGTGCATTACACTAACATTACACTACAAAACATAAGGCACTACAGAAAGGGCTACTTAGAAACAAAAAAGGCATAATACAAACTCACCATAATACATTTATATACTTCCATTAGCTACAACACTAATTAACTTATTCCATTTCTTTAAATGAAAAGATAATTTGTCTCCTTTCCTGGCAATATGGAGCTCAATAGAATATATTCGCTTCATTTTAGCAATAAAACCTTTGAGGGAAGGTTTAGCATTCTGGCATTTTCGAGAGTAGATATAGTATTTACCTAATAAAAGAATGTGGTTGATTAAAATAAAGTCATCTTGAATGTCAAACTTCCCAAAAATCAAATCAGCCTCCTTCAGTTCACCAACATCAATGTCATTTTTCCGGAGCCAGGACAATACATGTTTCCAAAATTCACAAGATTCCTTACAGGAAAAGAGTAGATGCTCGATGGATTCGTCCTCTTTTTGGCAGAAAGTACATAGTGGTTGTAGACTTTGAATGCTCGTATAAGTTTTATTCCAGAGAGATTCGGTTTACTCTTTACAAGGATCTGGTTAAACTGTGAAAAACGAAATCAGCGTAAATAAAACGAAGTAAAATGAAAATACTAGCAACAACATACTCACTGGATTTGAAGGCTCGAAGGAACGTGAAAAACTTCAGGCCATGTAAACGAACAGAACTAGACAAGAACTTTCACCTCAAGAATTTTTGAACGAGCACATGGCGCAGACCATAATATTACAACAATATAAATGGCGTAATTCTTTACCAGACTCGCGCGGGCTAAAGACAAAAAAAAAACTCAAGAGATACACGAAAAAGAAAAACGTTTTGTAACCTACATTCCGGCCCCTAAAATCGTGAGCAATAGCATAGGATTTTAAAAGAAACTCGACCGAAACAAAACGTTATATTTAACAGCTCTCTAAAACACATAAAAGTTCGGATCATAGTTCAGTTCAGTAGTGCTTCATGCCCTCTGGCATCTCCACTGACTCCAGGAGGACAATCTTATCGACAGGGCGATCATACTGCGAGGTTCTGGTCTTCACTGTCACACTCCTCACATGCTCATCCGTGCTGTTCTTGCGTACACTGGTAATCCGACCAAGAGGCCACGAAGATCTTGGAACTCTATCGTCAACCACAAGTACTATGTCGTCAACAGCGAAGTTCCTCGATGGATAAACCCATTTTTGCCTCTCTTGCAACTGCGGCAAGTACTCTCTAATCCATCTCCGCCAAAATACATCGGCCAAATATTGGACCTGGCGCCACCTTCTTCGGGAGTAGCCATCCTCTTTCCTGAACACGCCTGGAGGAAGTTTTGGGCCTGCCCGTAGCAACAGCAAATGACTCGGCGTAAGAGCTTCAGAATCCGACGTGTCATCTGACGACCTCGTTATAGGACGCCCATTAACAATTGACTCTACTTCACACATGAGGGTAGTTAAGCCCTCATCATCCAGCGGCTGTTCCTTCATAAGCGCAACGAGAATCTTTCTGACAGTTCTAATACATCGCTCCCACACGCCACCGAAATGGGACCCTGATGGTGGATTAAACAACCACTTGATACTTCTTTGCAAGAGGAACTCATGGATCTGACTCTCATTCCAATCAGAGATAGCTTCTTGGAGTTCCTTGCTTCCGCCCACAAAATTTGAGCCATTGTCTGACCTCATTACTTCGGGGATATCTCGCCTTGCGATGAAGCGACGCAGGGAGTTTAGGAACGAATCAGTGTCCATACTCTGGGCGACTTCCAAGTGTATGGCTCTGGTCGCCAAACACGTGAACAAGACTCCATAACGCTTAACTTGACTTCTGGCCCTCTTGACCCAAAACGGACCAAAACAATCAACGCCCACAAAACTGAACGGGGGTTTGTTAGGTGTGACTCTGTCAGCAGGAAGGTCGGCCATCTTCTGAGCTCCAAACGGAGCCTGTCTTCGCCTACAGCTGAAACAACGATTTACAACTCTTCTCACTGCAACTCTTGCTTTGATAATCCAGAAACTCTTTCTGATCAAAGACAGCACATATTCTTGACCAGAATGTCCAGAAAGCAAATGGTTATGTCTGACAATCAGATCTACAACATGATGCTTCTTTGGCAGTATTACAGGGTGTCTTTGTTCTTGTTCAATTGGTGCATGCCTCAATCTTCCCCCAACACACAACAGGCCATCGCGCAGCTCAGGATCCAACTTGGCGATCGAGCTTGATTTCTTGACTGAACGTGCGCTCCTGGCTCGGACTGATTTCTTGAGCTCAACTTCTGAAGATTCTTTTCTCTGCAGACACACCAACTCTTCTCTAAAGCATTGCCTTTGTACGTACTTCAAGACTTCTATCTCAGCAGAGTGCATTTCTTCTACACTGATGGGACTGGGTATTCCAGAGGTGAGTACTTTAGCTGTGCCTTCCTTCCGCCTGCTACACTCGCGCAGAAGATTAGAACGGTAACGTAAGATCCATGCCATCAACTTCTTAAGCCTATACCACGAGGAACAGGACTGCACCATTTGGTTTAAGAAGTCAGCTTCAACTGTAGACGCTACTGAGAAAGTTTTCCTTTCCCTTTTTACCTCAGGATCATTTTCCTTTATTTCCACAGAAATTTCAGGTTGCTTAGGCCAGCGGTCCTCTGCTTCCCACAAAAAGGCAGGGCCATTAGTCCAGCGGTTTTTTCGGACGAGCTCTTCAGCTGAAAGTCCTCTAGACGCATCGTCAGCTGGGTTAGAACCTGTGTCAACATAGTTCCACTGATCTGGTCGCGATCCTTCATGGATTGTTGTAATTCTGTTCGCGACGAAAGTCTGAAATCTCTTCTCTTTGTTCCCAATATAGCTCAGCACACAGGTGCTGTCGGTCCAAAAGAACTCTTCATCCACTGCTACATCCAACTCATGTTGCATCATCCTATTCAATCTGGTGGCAACCACAGCAGCTGAAAGCTCCAGACGAGGAATAGTAACCGACTTGTGGGGTGTTTGCCTCGACTTCCCCATCAAAAAGGCACAATGGACATTTCTAGCTTCATTGACGACTCGAAGATAAGTAACAGCACCATATCCTTCACCTGATGCATCTGAGAAATTGTGAAGTTGGCTAGACACTATGCGACCAAAGTTCTTGGGCCTTAAACAACGTTCGACGGTGAACTGTTCAAGCTTAGGAAGTTCCTGCAACCAATCTTGCCAACGGTCCAAATCTTCAAGGGGAATTCTATCATCCCAGTCCAATCCTTTTCGGCACAGATCACGAAGAATTGCTTTCGCAGGCAGAATTAATGGGGCGATAAACCCCAGAGGGTCATAAATTGAGCTTATGACAGAAAGAATACCCCTCCTCGTCGGGGGTCGGTCCTTCACAACAATCCTGAAACGGAAGTTATCTGACTGGACATCCCACTGAATGCCGAGGGCACGCTCAACAGGCAAGTACTCGAGGTCGAGCTCTTTGACGGATCCGGCTCTCTCAGATACCGGGACTGACTGGATGACATCATAGGCATTTGAAATCCATTTCGTTAAGCGGAAACCTCCTTTGGCTAGCAACTGACGTAGCTGATTGACCAGTCGACTTGCTTGTTGGTTATCTTCTACAGACTTCAAACAGTCATCAACATAGAAATTTCTTCTCACTGTCTGAATGATGTCCTTGTCAAAATGTTTCACATTGTCATCAGCCGTTTTCTGCAATGCATAATTTGCGCAACTGGGGGATGAAACTCCTCCAAAAAGGTGAACTAGCATCTGAAATTCTTCTGGTTCTTTTTCCATGTCACCACTCGGCCACCACAGGAAACGGAGGTACTTGCTATCCTCCGTTGGTACGCGTACTTGATAAAACATCTTCTCGATGTCAGCCATAATAGCTATGGGCTGTTCTCTAAATCTTGTTAGGACTCCGGTGAGTGAGTTGGTTAAATCGGGTCCCTGCAAAATCTGTTGATTGAGCGAGACATTCTGGAACTTTGCAGCACAGTCAAAGACCACCCTGACCTTGTCGGGCTTTTGTGGATGAACAACGGGGTGATGAGGTAAATACCATGCGGGTGAACCCTCTTGCTGATCTTCAGGAACTTTCTGTGCATGTCCTTTGTCAAACAAGTCATCCATAAACAAAGAATACTTCCGGTGTAGCTCTGGATCCTTCAGCAGCCTCTTCTTCAGCGACCCAATGCGACGTTCAGCGACTAGCTTGTTGTTGGGTAGATCTGGAGGGTTTTTTTTTTTTTTTTTTTTAAATTTTTTTATTTATTTATTTTTTTTATTAAATAGACAATTTTATTTACAAGACGATCACTTACACTACTTACAGTATTAATATTTTACTTACATTTACACTTACATTGTACTTGCTACTTACACTACTTATACCTTTTTTTACTGGACATGTACGTACACTACTGTTACACCACAAATTACAAAAATTACAAAAATTACAAAAATCAAAGATCTGGAGGGTTGACCTTCCAAGGAAGTGCAATTTCGTAATGACCATCGCGAAGCTCAGCAGACGCCTCCATTATGCCAAGGGCTTTCTTATCATCTTGTGACAATCCTTTCTCAATGCTGAACTGCGAATCATTAAATTCCATTTCACAGAAACGTGCAAACTGCTGGTCCAAAACAGCATGAGACTGGATACGGTTTGTAGTACGGCCTGACTTACTCGGCCTACCAAGTGGGCCATTGATGGTCCAACCTAGCAGTGTTCGCACAGCATATGGACCACCGTCTTCATTTCTCTGCACTTCATGAGGTTCAAGAAGTTTGGGCACATCACTGCCTATGAGCAATTCGATGTCGGCATCGATGCAAGGTAAGTTGATATCTTTCAGGTAGAACCACCTTTCCACATCACTTTGAACAGGGATGTCATCAACGGTGACTGGGAGCTTGGCTCGCGAGAAAACATTTGACAGTTCAACGACATTACGTCCTTGCAGATCAGAAACTTCCAAATTGACCACCAGACTTTCACTCTTAACATTATCACTATCCATGGTAGTTAAAGACAGCATCGCTTTTCTACCTGTTGCACCCAGCCGTTCTATCAACTTGTCAGTGCAAAATGTAGTGTTCGACCCTGGATCCAGAAACGCATAGGTTTGAACCATCTTCTCCTTTCCCTCAGCTCTGACATTAACTGGAACTATGGCAAGTCCTGTAGCTGATGCTCCGGCCCCAGTCGCACTACACACTCCTTCACGTGCAACCACTTCGGTGAAACAGCTTCGTGCTTGGCCAGATTGGTTCTCACTCTCTGTGTTGCTTGACTGGGTCTCAGATACTGATGGAGGTTCTGTTTTGACTGGTTTGTCATTCTTTGGGTGTAAGAATGTAGAATGTTTCCGATGACCTATCTTACATCCAACAATCTGGCAGAAGCTCTGCTTGGGGCACGACATTGCCATGTGTCCCGCCAGAAGACAATTATCGCACAGTCCTCTACTACGCACAAAACTAATTCGCTCATCAACCGACTTTCCTCTGAATAGCTGGCAGCGTGACAGCCAATGACTCTCCTTACACAATGGGCACTTAACATTTGACTTGTTTGGCACATGCCCAGTGTTGCTCTTAGGTGGGTCAGTAGTACCTTCCGGGGTAGTTCCTTGTGTCATGAAAGCAGAACCTTTGTACTCCTTTAATGGTGTTCTGTGTCTTCTTTTGGAACCGGTGCCCACAGCATTGTTCTTGTCATCATTTGAATGGATGTTCCCAAACACTGGGTGGTTGGCGATTCTAGCCTTTGCTTCAACAAATTCTGCAATATCTTCGATAGTGACTTCCCTTTTCAGATCCTCGGTGATGTGATCAGCCTTTTCTCTCCATCTCTGTCTAAGCCAAAGTGGCAACCTTCCAATGATCCTTTGGAGAGTGTCAGGGTTTTCGATTTTGTTCAGGTATCCAATTTCCTTCAGGGAGTTCTTACAACTTGTAAGTAGAACAGAGTACCTTTGCAAGGCAGGACCATCATCCGACTTAATCTGAGGAGTTTTCGTAACTCGATCAATGAAAGCAGTTGCTATTTTGTAGCTTTGACCATATCTATCTTTAAGGAGTGCTCTTGCAGTCTTGTAGCCTTCTTTGGGATCCATCGATAAACAGCTTTGCATTAACTCCTTCACTTCTCCTGACGTATATTGAACGAGATAGTACAAGCGTGAGTTTGGACTGCTTGTCTTTGACTCTATTAAATTTTCAAAGGCTCGCACAAAGTCGGAGTATTCTACAGGATCACCTGAAAACACAGAGATTTCGGGCTGTGGCAATGTCATGGCTAATGTTTGAAGCTGGTGCTGTTTCAGTAATTCCTGAAGCTGTTGATTTTGTTGTTGCTGCATCTTCTGGACTTCAATCATGTGACTGACATTCTTGTCACTTACATCTAGGTGTTGTTCAAATAATCCACCTTCAACACTTTCACCATTAATCGCAGAGGGGGAGCATTTGTAACCTTTCCATACAGGGGCGTCTGGGTTTAGAGGACTGCATTTAACCTCTTGATTTTCCTCTGTCTGATGAACTGGAACTTCCACAGTTTTCCTTTCTTCGACTTGACCTGGAGTGGAAGTTGAGAATTGACCTGCCAGCGTTAGTGTATGACTGTCTTGGCATTCAGGGATATCCACTGTGCTCTCCTTCTTTGTTTCATGTGAAGTCAGTAATTGACTCGACGGTGTTGACGGACGTTGCTCCTCACAATAACTATACACCCTTTCTTCTGCCTTGGCCTTTGCTAACTCAGTTTCCAGCTCGAAATTCTCTTTCTTCTGCTTTAACAACAGCTCTTCTAACTGAATGTTCTGCCGTGTCTTTAATGCAGCTGCTTCCACTGACAAGGCAGCTTTCTTAGCAGACGCTCTCAGCCTTGCACTTGAAGCGGTGCTTGACTGTGAGAGACTGGAACTAGCGCTAGATTTAGACTTACGCCTCCTAGAACTCGCAGCAGACTTTGATGAACAAATATTACTGATAGAATCTTCTGGATGAAGACTGATGGCAGGATCTAATTCTTCTTGGAGCTTAAACTGAGCTGATTGTAACCAGGCATCAAATGACTGAAACACCGCAGTTCCCATACGCTTCACTGATTCAAAATACTCGATCGAGTCCCGAATGGCACTTTCATTAGTCAACTCAGCGTGATACTTATCATGTGCTTCGTTAAAATTTCTCATAGCTAATTTTAAATCACGAAACTTCGATCTAACCTGGTCAACATTGTCAGAGTTCTTCATTAGCTCAAGTAATTCGCGCTGTCTTCTGGTGACGGCCGCCTTTGAACCGGATCTGCTACGCTTTAAGCGAAGAATTCTCTCGTGAACGGCTCCATCGACGTCGACAGTTTTGGGTTTCGACCCACGAAAATCCATCTTGCTCCACAATCGATCCACAAGCGAAGAAACAAATTATCGATGACACAAATCAATCAAAGAAAGGATAATTCCATGGCACAATCGACGAAATCCAAGACGATAACCAGCGAAACCAGCGTATCCATTTAACGCAAATGTAGACTTTGAATGCTCGTATAAGTTTTATTCCAGAGAGATTCGGTTTACTCTTTACAAGGATCTGGTTAAACTGTGAAAAACGAAATCAGCGTAAATAAAACGAAGTAAAATGAAAATACTAGCAACAACATACTCACTGGATTTGAAGGCTCGAAGGAACGTGAAAAACTTCAGGCCATGTAAACGAACAGAACTAGACAAGAACTTTCACCTCAAGAATTTTTGAACGAGCACATGGCGCAGACCATAATATTACAACAATATAAATGGCGTAATTCTTTACCAGACTCGCGCGGGCTAAAGACAAAAAAAAAACTCAAGAGATACACGAAAAAGAAAAACGTTTTGTAACCTACAGTGGTGACTGCATAATACCAAAACGAAAGAGTTTTTCATTTGTGAAAACAATACAATTTAAAATTTTATATTGAAATTCTCTCAGTTTTGATTCCATAGACGATCTGAAAGATAGAGAATAGACCTTCTCCCAGTCTATGGCTGAGTGTAGGTACTTGTCAGACAATTTCTTTTGAGCGGTAGGTAATCCCTGCTTCTTCGCCAGGAACTGGCGATAAATTTGTTTGGAAGAGACATCAGAAAATGTGAGAGGATTTCTATGATGGAAATTTTAATACTACCTAATGCTACCCTTACTATAGCCACCTGCTGTCTACTGTTGACATACTGATCAATGCCTGCTCAGGTCTGCTGCCTGCTGTATACTTCTGATCGTTTGTGTGTAACCTTTTTTGAGCGCTGTCTGCTGACTACTGCTAACAGAATGATGCCTACTCAGGTTTGCTGTCTGCTGCAAACTGTTGCTCTTCTGTGTGTCATCTGATGCTGACTGGTAGTTGATATCTGCTGTCTGCTATGGCCGCCTGCTGTCTGTTGACTACTGCTTTCCCGCAATACACCTGATCCTAATAGTTTCCCACTGGTTGATACCAGCTGCCTGGTAATGCCTCGCCCCCTTCTGCCTTCAAACTGCTACTCTTCTGTGCGTCATCTGATGCTGAATGCTAGCTGATATCTGCTGTCTGCTGACTAGTGCTGACAGAATGATGCCTGCTCAGGTCTGGTGCCTGCTGCATTCTGCTACTCTTCTGTGTGTCACTTGACGCTAAATGCTAGCTGATATCTGCTGTCTGCTGACTAGTGCTGACAGAATGATGCCTACTCAGGTCTGGTGTCTGCTGCATTCTGCTGCTCTTCTGTGTGTCACTTGATGCTAAATGCTAGCTGATATCTGCTGTCTGCTGACTAGTGCTGACAGAATGATGCCTACTCAGGTCTGTTGTCTGCTGCATTCTGCTGCTCTTCTGTGTGTCACTTGATGCTAAATGCTAGCTGATATCTGCTGTCTGCTGACTAGTGCTGACAGAATGATGCCTACTCAGGTCTGGTGTCTGCTGCATTCTGCTGCTCTTCTGTGTGTCACTTGATGCTGAATGGTAGCTGATATCTGCTGTCTGCTATTGCCACCTGCTATATGCTGACTACTGCTGACAGAATGATGCCTGCTCAGGTCTGCTGTCTGCTGCAAACGCCTTAACTGCTGCTCTTCTGTGTGTCATCTGATGCTGAATGCTAGCTGATATCTGCTATCTGCTATGGCCACCTGCTGTCTGCTGACTACTGCTTTCCCGCAAGTCACCTGATCCTAATAGTTTCCCACTGGTTGATACCAGCTGCCTGGTAACGCCTCGCCCCCCTTCTGCCTGCTGACTACTGCTGGCAGACCTATTCCCTCTAACTGCCTGCTGCCTGCTGCAAGCCGCTTGCTTTTCTGCTTGTTGCTTAATGCTGAATGTTGCCAACTGCCTCTGTATACTGTTCACTTAGAAGAAAGGCAAATCGCATTATGTATAGATTTAGTACTAGCTACATGTACATGACAACAATGTATATATCACCACTACAACAACACCTTCCTGGTAAATATATCAATGGAAAACACTGTTTCTTGTTTTATTTTTGCCATTAATAAAAAATATGAAAACAAGCACATCAAAGTATATTATAGGCAAGGAAGCCCAGAGAAGCCAATAAAGCTTACGTAAAGGACTACCTTAAATACGTCTTAACAAGATAATAAAAATGCTGTCATCGACACAACACTACTCAAAGACATCGTTTTAAGGACAAGAAAAAAGGAATATAATTCGCTTATAAACACTCAGTTTTTAACTGAACTGCAACACAGGCACGCTACGCAATAAAACCGAGTGCTATAGCAAATGGGCGTTGACAATGTTGAAATAACAAGATTAATAAATAAAGATACTGTATCCTTTACCTTGAAATAAAGGAGATATCGTTAAGTTCAGGGAAACACACGCACGCACAAATGAAAATGAAACTGCTAGGTGATTAATGTTGTTATCTGAGTGTTAATTGTACGTATTTTGATGACTTAAAAGTCCTGAAGAATGTAATTATAGTTGTAAATAAATCATTAGTTGAGTTTAACCATGGCTTGTTTTCTGTTTAGCCACGCGCGTCGCGAGGTTTAAAGCGCGCCCAGGGAAAACACAACGCTAAAATGTGGTGTTTTTGGCGCTTTTGGCGATTTTTTGGCGTGATAAACATTTCGTAGTTGTTGTAATTTTTTCAATCTCTTCAAACCATTTACTAAGCTCTCTCTTGGTAACGGGGTTGATAAGTGAGTCCGTGTATGTTATGTTTTGCAAAGTTCACTGTCCTTTTATCCTTGTGAGACAAGTCTTTGAGCCCTGTTGGTTGGAAGTAGGCGACCAAAGTGTTCATTCCAAGAGTAATAACCCATTTCACGCACTTGAAAGTTTTTTTGCACAAAGAAACCCTCTAAGTCTATGACAAGACATACGCTGTTCTTGATTCTAAGACATCAAAATACATTTAATTTGCCCGAGGGCTTGAATTATGCTGATTCAATTAGGTTCTCCTAATTGAATCACTAACATTTACTTTATTTGAAGCATGCGCAAAGTAGAAATTTCTTCGCTTTAGCTTCTATAAGAACTTTTATAAGTCAGGCTTTTTCGTCTTATGTTCTTTTAGCCGTTGATCTCACCCTGGCGTTATGGTCTATTCAGTGAAGTCATCCGTTCCAAGTGTACTGAGCAAGGCCATTAATTCTACCACTCAAATCTGGGACATACACACAATGTATTTATCCAGAAACGTTACATGTAACAGATATTTTCATGAACCAATCGGGGTTAAAGAGCCCGGTTTCGAAATCGGAGAACGTTTTCAAAGAAAGCTAGAGAACCTCAGAATCATTACGCAAAGCAATGCGTGTTTGTCTGTAAATTACCAAATAGATGTGAGAAGGACTGATACGCAAGCGTTCAAAGCAGCTTGAAAAATCAACAATGTTGGTGAAAAAGAAAAGCAATCTTTACGATTAACGTTTCGAATAACCTGAAAGTCTCGGAGATAAACTTTCCCAGCAAACGAATTGCAAGAATAAAATGCTTAACGGAAAACGCGCTTTTATTTTAAGTAATGGTCCGTGTAAGAACTAGGAAGGCCAAACGCAAAATCGATTAAAAAGTGTGAACTCTTAATTATTAATTTCAATTAAATCGACGAATCTGATTGGTCGATGTCCAAAAATCGCCAAAAAAACAATGAAAAACCCGACATAAACAACATTTTTCTCCTTACTTTTCCCCATGTCCCTTCTGTGAACCTCACGGTCAAATATTAGCATTGTTCTATGCGCCAATCAAAAGTTAGAGCGGAAAACGTGCGTCTCATGAACCGATCAGGGTTAACTATTAGCGGGCAAGTTTAGGCAAGCTTATTGTTTTCATTGTTCTAGAGTGACGCTAATTAGTATGGAGGAAGGCACTTCTTTTGAGGGGATCCTGCATAAGTAATGAAGGGAATCCACTTTTTTCGAGGAATCCTGCATATGTAATGAAGGGAATCCAGGGGAATTCAAAGGGAATCCACCAACGAGGCTTATCTTTGCTGACCATATACTACTTATGTACAACACAATAGATAGTGAGAAGCGTAGCCATATATATAAAACCCCACTCACGATAGAGCGCTAGTAGATTTATACTAATGGCTGATAGTATACGAGTAGCTCAGCCAACAGATTGCAGCATTTGCATTAGTACACTAGTAGAATTCTACTAATATGGGAGAACATCAGGCTTTACCAGAAGATTAAATTTAAAAAAAAACAAGTATTATTTCTCCAGGACACTCCGATTTCCCTGCCCTTTATATACCTCAATTTGTAAAATCCTATCTTTGAATGTACCTGAAACATGAGGAAGGTACGCTTTATAGGCGGAGCCTCCTCGTGCAGGTTATTATAGCAAGTGCTCTCCCACCCGTCTCCCACCCTTTAAAGTCCAAATCGTGACAACGCAGCCGATTTGCCACTTAACAACCGTTAACAATAACTCGTCAGTGGTATTTGTATGTGTTGTACACCAGTCAAAAAGAGTCAAGACATAAAAAATAAATATCTTTTTAATTCCACTGTGACGGTTATAGGATGTTAATGGTCTCTCGGTCTTTTAAAAATCATTTTAGAGTCATCGTTAGTCTTAAAGTGCCTACAGTATAATTCTGAGCAAAATGGCGCAAAAAGTTTTGTTTTTTGTTAAAACCGGAATTTTCTACGAATTTTCAAAGTGGCGGAAAATCGAGATTCGAAAACCCATTACCGAGCCGCAAAACCTGCCGAGAGAGAATGGGTCGAGTGTGATTCGTGTCGTAAAACCCGGACTGTGAGCTTCGCGTGTTGTGACATCGATACTTGTTTGTAAGCTCTGCAACAACGGGAGTGAGATTATCGCGGCAACTTACCAGTCTCGGACTTTTTCTGTATCATTTAGGCGCTTTTGGAGCGTCTTCTCTAGGGCCTCTTCTAGTCCATCAGCTGAGAGCCGAAAATTTGGGTTTATGGCTCACTTGAGGGGAACAGCCAAAATATGTCTTATCTTAAATCTTTGACTATTAAGCATCATAAAAAATTATGATAGCAAGGATAGAACGGTAGCTTTCACGTTATAAATCGAATTTTAAATTTGCCTCTCGTACCTTTGTTTTGCCGCCATCTTTGATCTTTGGGGAGGGCAACAAAGCCGTTTTTTTTCTTTTAACATGCACAAATCCGATATCAAAGCAATTTCAAAATGTATCGTA
>OZ026602.1:3403430-3408430 GCA_964020085.1 Micromussa lordhowensis
TGAAGATGTGGAGGATTGATACGGGTAAGTACGTTGAAGTGTGTAGGTTACTGGACTGGTGAACATGAAGATACTTATTACCTTTTGCTGTGTCTTTATTCAGGTTCGAAATAGCAAGATCACATGTTGTATAGTGCTTTCGCAACTCAGGAATGTAGGAGCCTTCTATTGTGAAATACCATGTTCGAGAGGCAAAAGAAGTACATGACATGAACGTATCTTTATATTATAGATCTCACATGCAAGTAAGAACCTTGAAGCAGAACGTTATACAAACGCGGCACTGTATTCAAAGAGCTCTGGACTGAAGTATCTACTCTGATTTGTGCTTCATTGATTCTTGGGGTAGTACACTAAACTAAATGTAGAGAAAGAAGTTAACGATGGCTCTAAGCACGTTTTTTAGGATTGTGATGTAGACGCCTTAATGGTAACTTTAGTCATTTCACATATTGAGATAGCCGTTAAACGCACAAGCTAGAAAACAAAATGGCGATCACTGTGACGTCATTTATGACATCATCATAGCTGGAATAACCGTAAAGAAAGTTGTAATAACATCATGCTCTGATACGTATCATCACAAATACACGTCTCGGCAAAAAACTGTGTGCACTTCAGAAAGAATAACAATTTTAAAGGAGTTTTTAGAAATCCAAGATGGCGACCAAACGGAGGTTTTGAGGGGCAAATTTAAAATTCGATTTACAAAGTGAAAGCTACCATTCTATCCTTGCTATCATACATTTTTATGATGCTCAATAGTCAAAGATTAAGTTTATACAAGTTTCGTTTGTTCCCCTTAAGTGAGCCATGCAACCCCGTCAGCTGATGGACTATTCCTTCTTTCTGTCTCGTTCGTACAACTCTGGCCATTCCTCGTCCGCTAGCGGATCGTCGCCATATGCCTGATATGCCTCTTGCGTGCCTTTCTCATTGCTGGCCGTAGAACTCTAGGTTAGCGAACCTTCAACCTCCAAGTCGTTATCTTCCATTTCTGAGGCTTCAGAATCTTAACTAGTGGTCGGACTTAAGGCGGGGGTAAACATGAATAGGTGTGAAATTTGAAGTGATATAAAAAAGGAAATTGTTAGGATTAAGATGGGTTGGAAACACTTGTACCAGACAGTTGACCCCCGCAAAAGAGAGCCCCAGGTTGCTAGAGGACTGTTTGGTATCCGTCTACTAATTCTCCACTTCAAATTTCAATTTTCCAAATCCATCAAATCTTCAACATTTCATATTTTCCTCAATTTAACCTATCCTTTGAGAAAAAATATCTCTTTCCCAAAATGCCCAAAAATCGCCCAAAATTTACACAAAACCGCCAAACAGTGGTTAATGAGATAAGCAGAGAGATTTAGTGTCGCTTGAAACGTGACCGAGATATTGGCAGAAAGGCCGTGTTAATCAACCTCCCAACAGCCTTCACGTTTACCCCCGCCTTAAGTCGTTCGAAGCCATTTCTTGATTACCGTGTAGGCTGATAACAAAAATTGGTTTTCCCGGCACACAAAGAAAACTACGCGTCTCTTCTGTTGATTGCGCTGAGGCTAGAGGCTAATATCCGGGAATTACGTCACTAATCCCAGGTTCCCTTTTACCCTGTCGCGGGCAGAAAAAAACGGATTTGACCAAAAACAAAAATTGTTGCGCCATTTTACTCAGAATTATAAAAAGATTTAATTAAGAAAAAAAAATAAGATTTTGGGATTTATAGGCACTTTAAGTAAGCAATATAAATTCACTAGCACCAACCGACTAGGTTGTACTTTGTCTCCTTTATTAAAAGAAATTAGCCCAGCTTGTACTGAAAATTAATTTTCTTCGTTTAAGTATCTGTAACTGTAACTGTGTGGCTGTCAACTGCGCTAGTTCCGCCAAAGTCGGATTACATGTAGCTGCGATCGATTTCAGGCTGAAAGTCAGTTACTGGGCACTTTTTTTCCATTCGACCAAAAATTCCGGTGTGAATTTCCGGAAATTTCCTGGGGCGAATGGAACAGAATTTCAGTTCTGTTTTGTTTCACTGGAGTGAGAAGCGGTAAGCTGCACTTTTGTTCGTTTGTAAATTTTAACTGCGAAATTCGCCTGGAAATTTTGACTGCGAGGTTTGAATCGATGCTAATATAGAAGCACACAGAACATTGATACGTCGACATCAGGACTTCATATTGCCGCTTTTCACATGACGTCACTAAAAATCAAACTGCACAACTATTCATCCTCCTGATATTTTACTTTAATGAGGTATAACAGCAGCTGAAAACTAATATTCATATAAATTTTTGTTCCGAATGGGTTCTTGGTTTTTGTGATAGACTACGGTTGAATTTCTAAGCTTTTGCGTGACGCTGCATTTACATGAAAGCCGAGGTATTTAAAAATTGACTTATTTCGGGAAATTTGGCCATCTGAACAATTCTTGTATTGGAAAAAGTATTATTTTAATCGTTTTTTAGTTCCTCGAGAGATAAATTTCCCCTTTTGTAGCAAAACTCAGTGACAGATGTTTCATGTTGGTGCCCATCAGGATGGGCACCAACATGGCGTCTCCATACAAATCTCTATAAATTTGGAGAAAAAGCTTCTCCGCATATCTTGCAGAAGAAAAATTGCTGTGACCTGAATCTTGACCATAACAGTAGGGACCTTATAAAAACCACAGCGGCAGCGAAAACGTCGCAAAACAAAGGGTTAATGAGTGGTACAATGGCTCTGCGCACTTTATGAATCTTTGTACATTATTTCTTAGCAAGCCTATGCAAAACAAACATGTACCCCACGGGCGTATGTTTCGTACTCTCATACCGAGGCTTACCCGAGCGGTCTCGGTGTATAGGATTGCCACAAGTCGACCTTTTCTTAATCCTTCGCTTGGTTATCTCCCTCGAGCGAAGCGTCTGGAGGTATACCTATGACAAAATTCAATATTCAGTAATTGAAATAAAATCATCGCGATCTTGAATGCTTCAATCCAAAGCTGAATGGCAACAAGTTGATTCTGCGAATAGCCATAACGCAAGTAGACATAACGCAAATAGCCATAACGCAAAGAGGCATAACGCAAATAACCATAACGCAAGTAGAAATAACGCAAATAGCCATAACGCAAAGAGGCATACGCAAATAGCCATAACGCAAGTAGACATAACGCAAATGGCCATAACGCAAGTAGACATAACGCAAATAGCCATAACGCAAGTAGACATAACGCAAATAGCCATAACGCAAAGAGGCATAACACAAATAACTACAACGCAAATAGCCATGACGCTAAGAAGCATAACGCAAATAGCCATAACGCAAGTAGGCATAACGCAAATAGGCAATGATTATACAAATGCTTGACAGGCAAAACACTTTCTCTTTTGGTCAAGATAGAAAAATATTAGGCACAGTTGGGCGATATTCTGTTAGAAACGACACAACTATTTTACCCATTTACCCATTTTCTTCTGAGAGAATTTATTGCCTTTGCGTTATGCCTCCTTGCGTTATTTTTGCGTTGTCTACTTGCTTTATGTCTGATGGCGTTATGCCTACCTGTGTTATGCCTCTTTGTGTAATGCCTACTTGCGTTACGCCTCCTTCCGTTACGCCTCTTTGCATTATACCTCCTTGCGTTATGCGTCTTGGCGTAATGCCTACTTGCGTTATGCCTCTTTGCGTTTTGGCTAGCGGCGTTCTGCCTCTTTGCGTTATGCCTAGTGGTGTTATGCCTCTTTGCGTTATGCCCCTTTCCGTTGTGCCTAGTGGCGTTATGCCTATCTGCGTTATGAATTGCAGAATTAGCTTGTTGCCATTCAGCTTTGGATTAATGTATTCATGATTGCGATGATTTTACATCAATTACCGAGTATTGAATTTTGTCATAGATATACCTCCATAGCAAGCCAGAGGGTAATCTTCGAGCGACAAAAAAAGGACTTTTAGAAAGTCTAAACAGCGTTAAATGACTTATTGTAAGATTGCCTTATCGTAACTTGGTAACATTAGTATTTTGTTTTGCAATCGGTTTCCTCGTTTGACTCTCACGGATGGAGCGGCGCAGTCGCGAGTACGCAAGGAACGTGGGCGTTTCCTTTTTGTTAATTCAGGGAAAAACAAGCCATTTCAACAAGAGATTTCATGGGGATCTCTGTAAAACGAACGTCCATTGAATGGAACGGGCTTTTCAAACCGAGACTCAATCCGTAATGCCAGGTAAGCTTCCTTTAATTTTGAAAGGTACAACAATTGATACTTATGGTCTAACCTCTGCGAAGAAACTTATCAGTGGACAGTTGCTATGCTATTTCATTTCATTTTATCATGTCTGACAATTTACACTGTCAAGCAGTTTAGTTTTACTAATTGCCGGCATTACGCAAATTACGCATTAGCTTCCGATGTAAAATAGGAAAATACATGGGCGCAATTAGATATTTGGAATTTCTCTTCGAGTGTTCAACTGCGCTCACTCGTGAGATCTGAATTGAACAGGAGAAGAGATATTCCATATCTACAAGCAACCATGTATTACTTTGTTTATTATATAGACATACTAGACGTTTTTGACGATTTTCTCGAAGATTTTCAACCACTTTCCGAAGTTTCTCCAAAAACTGTTCGAAGGCCAAACGAAAGTTTCTAAACATTTTCTGAAAATGTCCAAAGATCACCGAAGATTTCCGAAGATAACCGAAGATTGCCAAAGATTTTCGAGGAAGACCCGAAGATGTTTCGATCATACACCAACAAATGTAAGTACAATTTAAGAGTCAAACATGGTATCAGTGAAGTCATCGATATCTTCACTAGTGAAGATATGGAAAAATACGCCACCCAAGTCCCGGATGCGGCTTCGTATGAATTTTACGAGTGGTGTATTTTTCATTATAATAAAGATAGGACCCTACTGATTGGTCAAAAACTCATGTTTTATCAGTGTATAAACATTACCTCTAGTCAACATTTTTATTAGAGATAGCGAAAAACATTTTCTTTGAAGAAATTTT
>OZ026602.1:3413430-3415930 GCA_964020085.1 Micromussa lordhowensis
CTTTTTGGTTGACTCTGTTCGCTAATCCTTTTTGCTTATTGAGAGAGAAAAAGCAAAAATTCCTCCCTTTTGCGTCTTGTTCTTGACTCCGATGCTACTGATGTAAAGACACTTCAGCGTTTTTCGGGCAAGTGTATATCGTTTTCTTTTGTAGTTCCGAGAACCCGTCTTTTTCTCAACGAGGTGAATAATGCTATTGGAAAAGGCATGCGTTATGGTTCGTCTAAGCTTATTCCAATATCCGGTCCCCTTAGAGAGGAGCTTCAGCAATGGTTATTCCTCGAGTCTTGATCCGGTTGTCTTCCTTGGCGCCAAGAGGCCCATTGTCAAGTCAAGCTATGCACAGACGCATCTTCGTTCGCATGGGGCTGTGTTTTTGGTCCTGATGCTATTGCGGCTGTTATTCGTGATTTTTGGCCTGTAGATCAGCACCATCTCCATAGCAATGTCAAGGAGGCCTTAGCCCTTGCAAATGCCTTAGATCCCGGCAGTTGCGTGTCCGTCTTGTCATTACCCCAATGATCATACCTTCAAGTTTTGCCAAAATTGTGGTTATGCCAGACGTCGTGTTTCCTCCGCTGTTCCAGCATCGGTCAACTTCGACCTTTCAGCCATTGACTTGGGTATTAATTCTCTCCAGTCATCCAGCCTCTCTCTACTGCTTACTCAGTAGAAACAATCCCTTCGTGTTGACCTTGAAGGTTTTCCTTACGCCCTACCTGGCCAGAAAAATCTTTTTGATGCCACACCCCTGGATATTTGCCGTTTTCTTGTATTTAAGGACCCCAAGGGAGAAACCCAAGTTCACAAGACCGGATGTCTGCATCTTGGACAGCGAGGTATCTTCTCGTGCCAGTGCCCTTTACGTTTGGCCTACTCCACTGTTGATTTGTATATTGGCAAGTTGCGCTCTATCTTCTCCAACATTGGTCGTCAGATTGGAACCGAACTCTCCTTCTTGGTAACCCAGCCTCTGATCTGGTGGTTTAGAAGTCACAGCGGAGCAACTTCGGGCTCGTATCACCCCCAAGCAAGCTGTTCCTCTTTTTCCTGACAAGCTGCTTTTGCTTTCCCGACACCATGAAAAGCTTCTTCTCCTTCCGTCCCTTTCACCGGCTGAGATGTTCATCACTGCTAGAGATCAAGCTTTCTTCAAGGCTCCGGTGATAGAGGTGGTGATTTGGGGTAAGTCAAGACATCTGAGCTTGCTCGTTTCCCGGACGACAATGGATTCCTGTTTAATCATGTTTGGGGCAAGACCTTACGGGATGGTGCGTCTAACAATTTTGGAATGCGTCGACACCCTAATCCAACTCTCTGCCCTATCAGAGCTATTGAAACTTACGTGACGATTGCGCGAGAACTTGGTATTAGCATATCCTGTGGATATTTGTTTCGTTCCACTTATCATCAGGGCCATATTGTTGATACCCCCCTTCTCAGCTCCACAGCTGAATCCCGCTTTAGGAAATATCTCCGTGATGCCCACATCGACAGCGAGGAAACTCTTCATAGTTTTCGTTCTGGCTGTGCCCTTACTCTAGCCTTCTCTGGATCTCCTTTGGCAGATGTTATGTCTCATGTTGGCTGGTCAACTTCTAAAACGGCCCTGTACTACCTTAAATAGGCCCTTTGCAGCTAAGCCGTCACGTGACCTACTTTTCATAAAATTATGGGCTATAACTTAACAAATGCCAGAAATGGAAAAAGCATGTCGAGAATATCAAAATGGCCAAATTTGAGGCCCCCATCATTAAAAGATGAGATTTTATGACAGTCTGAATTTTTTTAAAAATAAGGAGGTTTGTATGGAAAATGTTGCTGGAGATCAAGACCTTGCTCTCCAGCAACATTTCCCATACAAAACTTCTAAATTTTCCGAAACTTCAAACTGTCGTATAAACTTACTCTTTCATTCCAGGGGGCTCAAACTTGGCCATTTTGGTATTTTCGATGCGCTCTTTCCATTTCTGGCATTCTTTATAAGTTATAGCCCATAATATAAAAATTTTCTAGGAAACATTTGGTCACGTGACCCCAGCTGCAGAGGGCCTATTAGCTCATGTCATCCGTGCGGGGGCTCTAGCTGATTTGCTTGCTTCTGTCCTTCCTCAATGTCAAGAGGCTTCGCGTGTTTACGAGGATTATAATGCTTTAAAGGATTTCGTATCTGCTTTTCCTGCCCGACTTTGTCTTCGTCTAAGCGTTCACTTCCACCTTAGTCTTTCTGCTTCTAGTTTGTCCGTTTCTTCAAATTTCACTACCCTAACTACTTATCTCTAAAGGTGAATTCTACAGTGAAACATACTGTCAGCCTTAACTATTTACCTATCCATGCCTTTATTATTGCCTCAATGCACACTTCTCGTTGTTTTATTAGCATATACTTGGTTTCTTCGTTTCGTCTTGCCTTGATTTTAGACAACTCACTTTGTTTGGTAAATTATTTTCTTCTATAGCTCTGTATGGCTTTGTGATACCATGATTTCGATACCGTACA
>OZ026602.1:3420930-3453430 GCA_964020085.1 Micromussa lordhowensis
TAACGTACAAAAAACAAATAGTCATGCATAACGAGATTTTAGTTAACCGACAGAACCCTCGAAAAGTCATCATTCAGTCAATGATCTAGAGACCAGGTTTGCTGGCATCACTGAATTGCTCACCTGGGGGGACTCCCTTACTATATAGGTGTGTGGGGCTCCACAGGGTAGGGTTTTCGTCATAAATAACGTATCGATTTTGGCCATTTTGGTCTTAGATAGGGCATAGTTTTTGCACTCGTCTTGAACTGCGTATATTTTTAGTAGAAGCTACTTTTTCAGGTCATAAATAGCGTAAGGGTTTTGGGAAGCGGGCAGTACACCCCAACCCTGAACAGGCGAACCCCGAACAGGCGATAAGAAGCTGGAGACCTGAAAGACCATATCCGCGAAGTGGAAATGAATCGGTTGCTTTCTATGTAATGAATGAGGGACTGTTTTGCCGCGTGTTGGGTGAGTGCAAATTCCGTTTGGTGATCTCAGGACCCTTATTTCTGGGCACTTTAAGTAGCAAGATAATCTCTCAAAATTGTATTTTATTTGCAGCTGACTTTGTACATCACTTACAGTCACTTAAAGGACCCTAGTCAGCCACACGTTTGTTTTTGTTTACAGGCGACAGTTTGGCTATTATATTTTATTCGGAGCATGTCAAAACGAACTTAATCACTGTGAAATTACTAAAGATAATTAAACATACTTTCAGGAACACAACTTATAGTAAATTATTAAGATTCCGTTTCACCAGCAATATCAATAATTTTGATGGTGGAGGCTGACAAGGGTTCTTTAATACATTGCGGAGCCCTATTTGGGACTTTTGGGATACGGAATATTTCGGTAAAAAATGAACGGGATCCAGGATATTTGGGGGAAAATAATGAGATATAAGATATTTGGATCAGATAACACGGGATATCAGGAAGGAAAATCATAAATGTTTGCAACTTGAATCGGCAGGATACGGGATATTTAGGCCGAAAATTACTTACACCCCCTCCCCTCCACCACTAAATATGGCCTCATTTTGACAGCCAAGGTGATTCATTAATGGTCACGTGGTTCTGTCTAGCCAGAACAATGAACCAAATGTCCAATCGAGGCGCAAGTGCATACATGTACATTAAATGTAAATCGAAGTTTTTACGATAGACACATGAATTTGAAATTCGTGCGACGCGTCAGCGAGCGAGAGCGGGCAATTCGACCATTTGTTATCGTAAAAAACAAATTGATGTCAGTTTTTAATGAGTCTGTCCTGTTATTGACAATGAATTTCGTCATCAAATTGTCAAAGTAGTCTGCGAATCCACGAGGCGATCCACAGCTACTTTGACAATGTGATGACGAAATTTATGGTCAATAACAGGACAGACCCATGAAAAACTGACGTCAATTTGTTAAATTTAAGTTTCCAAAAAAACACAACATATTAAGCACTCTCGAGTACTATGAAACTTGACACGTTGCTGCTGCTGTTTTTGCACTTGAAGATGTATCATTTTTTTCAGTGGCAAAAATAATGAAGCCAGTAATTTTATTCAGCCCATTAACTAGATTTTGTGCTGTCAACTGTGCCTAAAGTAGCAAGAGGTAACAACTTCTGCAGAGAAATAATGTTTTCTTCAATGAGAGATGCCCTTAACAGGTGATCCGAAAGAGTGGGTTGGTATTTAGGCAGAATGACCTTTGACTTCATTTTAACTACCATTGCACTACCTTGTTACACTTTAGCCCTGACCATGTAGAAAACTACAAATACATTTTTAAATGTTGGCTAGACTGCCAGCACTCTGTTAACCCATGTGAAAGAGTCAGTGATGCTTGCTTTCTTGTTTAGGGGTGTAAAACATGGACTTTGGTCTCATTTATATTTAGGGTGTTCAGGTTGAAACATCACTATTTTAGCCATCAAGATATTTTTTAGGAGTGCAATTTGCACTTGAAGAAGTAATAAACAAATGCTGTCATGTCCATTTGACGGTAAATCTTTGGGACGTGAGATAAGGCATAGGCCTCATTTGGTCGCCTTTAGGGGTGTCATTCAATGTTTAGATATGCATCCCAAACCTTTTCACAAATGAGTTCCCCCCTCCGTGAGTTGCCAAAAAGTTACTGCATTTCCTAAAACTCTTCCATCTCAATCTCTTAACTGATTGCTATAACTTATCTATATCAGCTCTGGGAATTTTGATGTATAGGCATCAACTGACGGCTCCTCTACTTCTGGCACATGTCTACTTGATGTGTGAAATAGTAGGGAGAAATTAAAAGTAGATTGACATTTGGATATTGCTTACTGTTGGGAATAAAATCCTTGATTCCGTACAGTAAAACAACAACAGAAAGCTTGCAAATTTAGCTAAAGAAAAGAAATAATGTACAAAATGATGCGACTTGTAAATGCTACATGACAACAGTTTTTCCACTGGTCCAAATGCTGTCTTCATGTTAGTAGTCACGGTGTGTTTGTCGAGACGTTAGTCTGTAAATGTTGAATAGACTTCCTCCTGCGGTTTTGAATGCCACAGCGCCCATTATCACCATGACAATGTACGCGCAAACCAGTGATACCACATACATGTACATGGGTTTAGCATTCAGAAGGGTCTGAAATAAACAGAACAAAAGTTGCTGTATTCACCATACCTAGCAAACTACTGACACCCTCCTAGCAACAAACAAAACAGTATTATAAGAAATTTCATGGTCAGAGTTTTGAGTACCATAAATCCCTCTATCAGCAACCCCACTGTGAATACACACTCTTGTATCACCAAAACAATACATCTCCCTCCCCTCTCTCAAGAAAGAGGGCTTTCTTCGACTACAGATCCCCATTGTTTTCACACTTGCCTCCTCATTCCTCTTCTGTTCCCCCCACAAACAAAGAGCCTGGAAGAGGCTATAAAAAAAATTAATATCTGAAAAAGAACAGAACTTATTTACTTACCAACAGTGAGACAAGGAGATGACTAAATACAACCAGAAAAATATGAAGCCAGTTCTTGTCATCCCAAGCACTGAACCATATAACTCCCCAGAATGTGTTCAAAAGTACAAAACATGATGTCAAGAAAGCTGGAAAACAGACATTGGTTTGTTAAATTACTTATGCTGTAACCTTTCCACAAAATACATGAACATGTACTCGTTTTCACAAAGTTGTTGTAACTGACTGATTTTTCTACTTTAGTATGATCTGGCTGGTAGCTTGGTTTGTGCGAGTTAATGTTTTTGTGCCTATAAAATATAAGATATACAGCTGTATATTTTTTGTCCATACATTGTCTGTAAAATTACAAGACGATGTATGGACAAAAAAAAAATTCTCTACATTTAGTTATAAACTAGTACAAATTTCTCCTATCATGATTTTGGTAAATTCTGGTGCATTTTTAAGCATTAGTAGCTGGTTTTGCGAGCTCACCGAGCTAATTTTTGTCATGATACCATACATTTATTATAATGGTTACCCCCCAACAATGCAAAAAGGATTATGGGTATGTGCAAGTAGCGAATTGGATAATGCAATTTGAGAGTTTTCATTGGCTTAGCCATCATGGGCTATGAGCCAGTATACCATGCTCTATGAATATGGTAAGCGTACGCGTGTTTTATTTTTGAGGGCTTTTTTTTTTTAAAGTTTAGTTTGCTATAGTTTCGGGGCGTTTTTAATAAAACAATTATTCCACTCGCCCTTGTTGGATAAGAGATGATTATAGCCAACTCGGCACTATGCGCCTCGTTGGCTATCTACCATCTCATATCTAACTCACGCTTGTGGAATAATTGTTAAATATCACCCTGCATTATTTCATATTTACATGTACATGTACCTACATTAGGCATACTGTACAAAGTCATGTTCAATTACATGTAGTTGTTAAATTATTTAGAGATTTTGGTAAGTTTTGCGCCTATGAAAATTTTTACAGTGATACTGGTGGAATAGAAGTCAATAAATATTATTAGTATTATTAAAGATGAAACAACAATAACATGATACATTGTATTACATGCAATGAGAAAAGTAAACTCGGAAAAAATCTGAGTCCCGGATGGGATTTTGAACCCACGACCCTCCATGATCTAGTCGGATGTTCTAGCGAGCTTGTGAGTTTCATATGTGCCAGTCATTACTTGGCTGTGTAGCTGTGTAGTCATACCCACAAACTGACCCTTGCTCACCATAGAGTGTCCAGCAGCTCGGTGGTTAGAGCATCTGACTAGATCACGGAGGGTCGTGGGTTCAAATCCCATCATGGACTTGGATTTTTTCCAAGTTAACGTTTCTCCTTACATTTAATATTGTTATTATTATTGTTATTACCATTATTAATATTAGTACTATTATTATTACTAAGCTACAACTGAGCATAAAAATATGCTACAGTTTATTTCAGGATGCACAGGGTTTTTTGACATCCATTTACACTGTAGCTCTGTCATCTGCAACTCAGGTAATGACCATTATGATACACCAGCCCTTGACACATGTTAACGGGGCACTATCATGATCAAGACCTCAAAAAGCGAAAACTAAAAAGAAATTTACATGTACATGTAACAAACAGATTTCATGTTGCCATGCATTTGTTCAGTAAGACATGTAGACCACATGTGACATCAGAAAGGGAAAGAACATACATGTACAAGCCATTAGCATACAAACAATGAAAATGGCTCCACTAATCTTAACACTCCATTCAACAACTTTGCCAATTTGGTCTCAAAATTTGAATGTCAAAGAAGGCTTTCCCGGTCAAGGATAAATACATGTACATTGTATGACCAAAAATGTAATACGAGTACATTCTTCTGTACCTCATCAGTATACATGGATCAAGTCCTCAAAAATCTTTTGTAAAGAGGAAGTACTGAGTATGTAAAGAGACCTTTAACTTACACAACTTACCAGACACAATAAGGAAATTTTGAGGTACATCATCTTTTAGACCTACAGAACCTGGTCCAGTGATATCAGCTAGTACATTGACCATAGCAAAGAGGCCGCTTATTATGCCGTAACCTAGGCCAGAAACTGAAAATAACAAATGTGATATCATGACTTACTACTGGAAACTGAAGGAACAGAAATTACATGTGGCTAAATGGAATTTAGGCAAAGTTAGACTCAAATCAATGCGGTCAGCGGTGTTTCGCTTAATAGTACGTGACTTGCGGGGCGGCCCTATGGGGATTGCAGGGCTATTGTGTATTGTTGCATCGCATGTGCTGTACTGCTAGCAGATCATTGCGGATCTTTTTGCACTGTGTGTAGCGAATCTTTGCGGATTCTTGCTCGATTTTTGCTTGTGTTAGCTTTGTTTTACCGTTATGACCGCTCGTAACACTCTGAACAGCCAGTCGGCGGCCTACGATGCCTTGTCCCTCGCCCCGGATTCCGAGGGAACGTCGTCTCAGCCAGCTGTTTCTTCGCCACCGAGCTCCAGCTTGGCCCCAGCAGCTTCGTTAGAGTCGCCCGTAGAAGTTTCTCCGACGTCTCCTTCCTTTCTGGCCGCCGTTGCTCACGCCGTACAACAAGTGCTTTCGGCCCAGCAAGCGGCAACCCTCCCGGTCCCCGGTTCGTCTACGAGTGTGGCCATTTCTGGAGGCGTTCCTGCTCCACAAACGCCTGCCAGCCAGCTTGCTGTCCAAGCTTCGTCGTTTGCGGCATCTGGCGCTGGTTTCACAGCTTCTCCCTCAGCGACGGCGACTCCCGTTGCCTCAGGTAGGCCAAATCCCTTTGTTGTTCCGACTTTTGTGTCGACGTTTTCAACCCCAATTCCGTCGCTCGCCTTCGCGTCGTCTTCTACCGCGGTCAATGCAGCCTTTCCTTCGAGCGCTGCGGGTGCTTCTTCTTTGGCGCCGTTGCCGGTTTTGCATCAACCGTTCGTGGTGGGCCCGGGGTTTTCTCCCGTACCGGCAAAGCTGGTTAGCCAGATCGTGGCTGGGAAGTTTGTCGAACTCCACGAGTTGTTGCCGTCGAACATTGTGCAGACAGAACCTGAGCCGCAGCTGCTGTTCGATGGTCGCCTCGTGTTGACATCGTCGCCGAAGAAACCGAAGCGGCGTATCGAGGATATTTCTTCTTGGTTAGAGGCGTTCTCTATTTATTGCCTGGTCCTCGTATCGTACTTCCCAAATCGTTGGAAGGATCTGTTGCAGTATCAACTCCTGATACTGCGCACATATCGCCAGTTCGCCGGCCGGGTTTGGTTGTCATACGACCGAGCTTTTCGAGAAAACGCGGCAGCTACCAACCTGACTGATTGGTCTCAGTTGAACAGCACGTTGTTTAGCTTTCATTCAGCCGGCTGGTCCACACGCCCGCCTCGTGATGCTACGGACGGCCAAAACGAGCCTCGCGGTTCGGCGTCATCGCAGATCATTTGCAAATCGTGGAACCGGGGTCATTGCGTGGCCCCTTCTGCTTCTTGCCGCTTTTCTCACAAGTGTTCCAGCTGCCATGGCCCGCACCGTGCTGGAGTCTGCCCGACTGAAACGCCCAACAAAACTAGCTCGTCGTCCAAGCGTTCACCCGATTCTCCACCCTCTCGGTCCAGCAGCAAGTCTCGTCGTTTGTAGACTCGCCCACCCCCCCTTGTACTTTTTTTTTTTTTTTTTTTTATTGTTTGATCAATTGTTCTCCGCCGTGATTTTTGTCAGTTAGCCCTGGACTATTCCTTGTATTGGTGGCCATTCTCTGTATTAAACTCAAGTGCCTCTACTATTACCACGTGTTTGCTGATTGTTCATTGTTTTTTTTTTTTTTTTTTTTTTTTTTTTTTTTTTTTTTTTTTTTTTTTCTTTTCGTTCTGGGGCGGGGAAGGGTTGCCAGGGTGGTTGGGCAGCCATTTAATGCCATTTGTTTCTCCTGTTCTTTCCCTTTAGTCCGACTCCCCCCAGTCTCTGCAGTGACCCCTTTGCAGGCAGATCAATTCGCATGGGAGTTGCGTTGTCATCCCGACCGGCAGAAGGTTAACTTTGTGGTGGACGGTATCCGCCATGGGTTTCGTTTGGGGTTTTCTCCCTCCCAAAAGCTCAAGTCTGCAAAGCATAACAAGCCCTCTGCAGCCCAGCATTCCTCTGTGGTTGACCAGTATTTGGCCAATGAGGTCTCTCTCGGTAGGGTGGCAGGTCCCTTCAGCGTTCCTCCCCTCCCCAATCTTCACGTTAGCAGCTTCGGGGTGATTCCTAAACGAGGTCAACCGGGGAAGTGGCGCCTCATTGTGGACCTTTCTTCCCCCGGGGGGGCGAGTGTCAACGATGGGATAGACCCGCATGAGTTCACCCTCCATTACATCACAGTTGATCAGGTGATCCGCCAAGTTTCCAAACTGGGTCCAGGGGCACTCATGGCCAAATTTGACGTGGAGGCAGCGTACCGCAATGTGCCTGTACATCCATCTCACCGCATGTTGTTGGGGATGAAGTGGCGCGACCAATTTTACGTCGACCTGGTTCTCCCTTTTGGCCTTCGTTCGGCCCCATTTATCTTCAACTCCATTGCAGACATGGTGGAATGGATTCTTGTCACCTCCTACCAGATCCCAGATCTCCTTCATTACTTGGACGACTTTATTACTGCAGGCCCTGCACAGTCCCCCCAATGTGCCCAGAACCTGGCTACTGCCTTGGAGGTCTGTCATCGCCTGGGTCTACCTTTGCATCCAGGCAAATGTGTTGGCCCCTCTTCAGTGCTTGTTGTCTTGGGGATCGAGCTTGACTCTATCACCCAAGTGGCACGCTTACCTCAGGACAAGTTGTCGTCGTTGCAAGAGCTGATTGGTTCGTGGCTCCCCCGAAAATGGTGTAATAGACGCGAGCTTGAGTCTCTTATCGGCCACTTGCATCATGCCGCCAAAGTGGTCTGGCCGGGAAGGACTTTTCTACGCCGCATGATTGACCTGTTATGCTGCTTCCGGAGGAGAGATCACCCTATTCGCCTGAACCAAGAATTTCACTTAGATCTTCGTTGGTGGCACCAGTTCTTGGCAGATTGGCATGGCGTTAGCTTCTGGCTCTTCCCAGGACTGCTACCCGAGGCTGATGTTGAAGTGTCTTCTGATGCAGCGGGCTCACTCGGCTATGGAGCATACTTGAAGGGCCAATGGTTTGCTGGATCCTGGGCAGCATCCCAGCAATTGCAGTCTATTGCATACAAGGAGCTCTTCCCGATAGTTCTGGCAGCTCATGTCTGGGGACATTCTTGGGTCAAGAAACATGTTCTTTTCCGCTCTGACAACGATGCAGTAGTCCACATCTTAAATACCCGCACCTCAAGAGTGCCTTGCCTAATGCGGTTGCTGCGCAGCCTTTTATTTTCCGCTGCTCGTCACAGCTTCTCCTTCTCCTCCCAACATGTCCCTGGCGTTTCCAATCAATTAGCTGATGCCTTGTCTCGTTTCCATTGGCAGGAGTTTCGTCGCCTGGCTCCGGAGGCACAGCCGTTCCCCACAGTGGTCCCTCCCGAACTCCTGGCAGAGTTGACCTCTCCACCCTAGAACAGCAGTGCCATTCCTTCTTGCTTCAAGGTCTGGCCCCATCTACGCGTCGGTCTTATGCCTCAGCCCAGGCTCAGTTTATCTCGTTTTGCGCTCAACTTGGCAAGCTTCATGCCTCTGGTTCACCGTGTCCGGCTGACGAATGGACTCTGTGCCTGTTTGCTACCTTCTTGGCCAATCGCATTCAGCATTCTTCGATCAAGGTCTATTTGTCTGGGGTTCGAGCACTCCACATTGAACAGGGGTTCTCAGACCCCCTTGCTAACTGTCTCCGCCTTCAGAGGGTGGTCCGTGGCATCAAGCGTTGTCAGGGCTCCTCCTCTTCCTCCCGCTTGCCGATCACAGATGACTTGATGCTTCTGATTTGGCGGTCCCTGGATCTTCACCTCTCGGATCACCTCATGTTCTGGGCAGCCTGCACCTTGGGGTACTTTGGTTTTCTCCGCGCCTCCGAGTTCACAGTGCCTAGTCTGGCTAGCTTCTCTCCATCCCTTCATCTAGGCGTTCCAGACATTGCAGTGGATTCTCTGTCCGCCCCCTCGTGCTTGCGCTTAAAGATCAAGGGCTCGAAGACTGATCCGTTTAGGAAAGGTGCTTTTATCCATATCGGCCGCGGCCGGCCCCCGCTCTGCGCAGTCCACTCAGTGTTAAGTTATCTCGCTAGCAGGGGTGACCGTCCGGGCCCCTTGTTCCTGTTCCAGAATGGGCAGCCCCTTTCACGCGCTTTGCTGACGGACTGGCTCCGGCAGATCCTGTCCTCTGCGAACGTTCCAGGCAATTTCTCTAGCCACAGCTTCCGCATCGGTGCTGCCACTGTGGCGGCACGCAACGGCGTTCCAGACCACCTCATTCAAGCCTTGGGCCGCTGGTCGAGCTCTGCTTATCAATTGTACATTAGGACCCCATCAGAATCTTTAGCGGTCCTATCCACCAAGCTGGCATCGTCTTCGTAGCTTGTCACCTTCCCTAGGTACAGTTGTGGCTATCTTACCTGGCTGTGCACTACCAGCGTATCGGGCTGTCACCCAGCCGTTGCCTTAGCACAGCGTACTTGCTCTTCAGCTGGAAACCTTCGTGGTCCTGTCCTGTTCTTGGGTTTACGCCGACCTCGAGTCTTGCTGGTCACCTGCCCCACCTCTGATTGCCTTCTGCTTGCCTCTAATCGCCAGGCGCACTCATTGTCTTGGACCTTGCCGTGTGGGGTGGTCATATTTTCATGGTCAGGTATGTGTCATTCTCTTCATTGCTTTGGGGCTCGGTGCTTGGGGTCTAATTGGGGAGTGGAGGTTCCAGGTCACCCTGTTCTCGGGTCCCTCCATTTTCCAAGCACCTGGAGAGGGGTTACCTTGGGTGGTTCCCGCTTACAGGGTTGCCATGGATACCTCCCCTCCGGCTTATGGTTTCTGCTCCCCGCTAACCTTTCCGGCACCAGTTCCCAAGCTCATCTATTGTGATGAGTTTAAATGTGGCTAAATGGAATTTAGGCAAAGTTAGACTCAAATCAATGCGGTCAGCGGTGTTTCGCTTAATAGTACGTGACTTGCGGGGCGGCCCTATGGGGATTGCAGGGCTATTGTGTATTGTTGCATCGCATGTGCTGTACTGCTAGCAGATCATTGCGGATCTTTTTGCACTGTGTGTAGCGAATCTTTGCGGATTCTTGCTCCCTCCCGCCCCCTCCTTTTTTGGTGGTTCATATCTAGGTAAGTACGGGTCAGGTAAGTTGTTTCCACTGATTCTTTCAGTGTGACGGTGCCAGTTAGCGGCTGCTTTTGGGGGTGGTTCCCGCTTACAGGGTTGCCATGGATACCTCCCCTCCGGCTTATGGTTTCTGCTCCCCGCTAACCTTTCCGGCACCAGTTCCCAAGCTCATCTATTGTGATGAGTTTAAATTGTGCATATTAGGACATACATGTAAGAATCCAAAGTTAAAGGACGAAGCATGCTTTTAATGACATGCTAGTAATTGACAATCAATTACATGCATGAGTGTTAATGCATGTACGTCAACAGATTTACATTTCAGGCATGCAGAGTATCTAGTAACTATTTATCAAAGCCATGACCCAGTAATGAGTAGAAACTAAAAGGAACAAGTATTGAAGTGTTCAAACATTTTGCAAAAATATGGGAATTTGAATATGCCTGTGTGTCTTTTCAAAAACTCAATAAACATAAACACTGGTGACAGAGAAATGCCGCAAACAATATGATCCACTTATCCCCGATTCTAGGTTACACACTGCAAATGCTAAGTTATTGATCATTACATACTGTACACACATGTACACTGTAAGATATGTGAAACAACTTGCCTCAAAATCAATGAAATCTTTCAACAAGACAGGAACAAACAAACAAAAAAAACCCTGGCTGTAGAAAACCATGAGATGGTTTTAAAGAAATGAATGTTTTACATCATGTGCAGATTTGAAAACAAACAGGGTCATATGTGGCATTCATTTGAATGGTCTTACACTAGGGTTCATTCACAGACTTTATAAAGAGTACAAGCGTTATATGGAAAGAACGTTTCTTTACTAAGTAATAAATAAACAACTTCCAATCCTAACCATATGCGATCCTGTGTTTCCTTAGAGGTGTCTGGTTATTGATCATTGAAAGAAGACCTTCATCTGCTTTCCTGAATAAAAAGTCCACATAATTATATAATTACATAAACAGTCTAAGAATGTTGCTGGTTGGTATGTCTGAGTCAGGACAAAATTTGTATACCACCATAGAATACCCAGCATTTCTCTAGCATGAGCATCTAGGTCATAGGAGTATTTCAGGTTTTACTGCTGGCTGGGGACATTGTGTTGTATTCTTGGGCAAGACAATATTCTCAGTGCCTCTTTCCACTCAGGTGTATAAATGGGTACTGCCAAAATGGAGGGAGAAACCCTGTGATGGACTAGCATCCCATCCATGGGGGAGTAGAAATACTCCTAGTCCCTTCATGTTGCTGAAACTGGAGATAAGCGCTGCCCTCATGGGCTACTTGGCTTTTCTTTTTGTACTGTACTTTTAATTAACAGCTCAAGTTATTACATGTACAGTATCTAATTATACAAGTTTCATATATGGTAATGATCACCATAAAATTTCACTGGAAAATAGATTATATAACTATAATTTTACAAAATTAATACTAAATTAGTTAAGCACCATTCTCAAGAATATCCAAAATTGCTTCCATGACTACATGTACCTGTATGTAAGTTTACTTCTAAAATGGTATCTTTGCATTACAATAAACAAGTACACCGAGTGAATGTTTCACATTGATTCAAGAATACAGCACATGCTATTTCAGGAGTAGAACCATTCTCCTTACCTCATCAATTTGTAGAAAGCCAGTCTAAAAAGTTCTTGAAAAATAACTGAGAATACAATACCAAATGCCAAATGCTTCTTAAGAGGTGAAACAACAGTCCACCAGATAGAGGACAACAGCAGTGACAGTAACCAGAAAAATGCACTGCAAAATAAGGAGATATCCTGAGCATTTCAATAGAACTGTTTTAATTGAGTGCCGTAAAACCAAAACCAAAACCAAAACCAAAGTTATCGCTCTAGCCAATCAAAAAGGGCACAAACGAGACAGTGAACCAATCAGAACTGGTTAAAATGGGGGTGAACGCATGGACCGTCTGTTGGGACATAAAAAAGTGGCTGTTGTAGAGAGGTGGCTGTAAGTGGTTCGACTGTGGTTTAATATTCGATTCATATACACAAACCAGTGAAACAGGAGCAATAGGTTACCTCTGTGTAGGCCTTTCCACAAATATCACGTATAATCGTCTCAATATCTTTCTGGAAATTCCCAAAAAAATGTTCTGAATATCACAAGTTTTTTCTAGACGCCTTGAAAACCCCTCTAAATACATGTATCTCTTACTTTTGTCGTAAAAATATATTAATTTTGAATCACTATGGCCAAAATTTTACAAAATTTTCTTACAGTAGTAGGAGATGAGGGAGAAAATTCTGTCACTTCGGTGCTACCAGCATCTGCCATTTAAAAAAAATGCTACTTTGCGCTAAAATGCGCTTTTAAGGTAATGTTACATGAGTTGATTTTTAACGCTGCTTTTTAATCCATGTTAAACAAGACAACTTTTGACGCAACGTTGTTGTGGCAACGGTTGGAAAGGTATGTTACACAAGACGATATGCAACATTCTAAATTCAGGTAATCAGTCATGTCGTGCAATGAAATGTTGCATTACAAGTCGCTCTGTACACAGTAATGATTGTTAACACAACAATGTTGTGTTAGAAATAAGTGTTGAAAATCGGCTCATGTAACATCACCTTTAGTGATCTGGCCCCGGTTGTTCGAAAGGTGGATAGCGTGGTTTGTTTTGTTAACACTTATCCGCTGGATAGTGATTTATCCGGTGGATAGCGTTATCCAGCCTTTGAACAACTGGGGCCTGGAATATACATGTATTTTTCGATTGGGTAATCGCTGAAATGGATTGTTTCTGGCATAGAAGTGAACTAAGCAATGTTTCAAGAAAATAGCATGGAAAAACCAAAAAATTGAATATTTCCAATATTTTCTAAATATCTCGGAAACGTCCAAATATCCCGCAAAAACAACTGCTGACATGTACATCTGTGGAAAGGCCAACCTCTGTGGTATTTATATTTTTTGTTCCATCTGCCTTTGTGGGAGTATAAAAGATCGACGCTAATAACACGTGGAATAATAATGCTCTTACTAGACATTTTAGATTTCAATATCGCTGGTACATTTTTTTTCTTGTCATTGGTATTTAGCCATTGCATACGAGTGAAGCGTGAAGCTCACCCATGTGAGAGCCAAATACTGCAAGACTCGCAAAAATATCCAGCGATAGCGGTATTAATGAACTAATATGATATCTTCAAAAGACAGTAAAATTCTCTTTAAAATTCCCAGGTGTTTTTCCGTGAAACTCGAGAAAAAAAACAGTGCAATGTACACGAAACTTACCTGGCAATCAACACAATCACTTGCTGAGCGTCTTTCGCGACAGTGAGAGAAAATAACGCCAGAGCTGGTCCAAATGCTATAAAAGCGCAGCCAAAGAAAACCATAAGAGTCATCTTAAACCAGTTCAAAGTGACCACAATACCCTATTTTCTCAAAGAAATAATCTGAAACTGACAAGGACACGCTAAACACTTATTTCCGCCATGTTGCTCGAACACTGACGTCATTTGACGTAGCTAGTCAATACTTCTTCGTCAATCCGGAACCAGCCGAAGACACTCGGAGAGAGCCGTATAAAGGAAACATCCTCCTGAATGTAAATAGAAGCACAAAAGATCAGTTTTGCCGGTACGTTGACGGTTCTTCAGTATTTTTATGAAGCTTTACAGGACAGATAATGGAGTTTGAAGGGCACGAACACTGCGAGAACTGTGTAAAGCTTTACTGTAATGCTCAAGATGGCTGCAAGATGTTATTTTGTGAGTTCGGATGCGAAGCGCAGCTACACAGCTGTAAAATGAAAGACCATAAGAATGTGTGTCAAAAATGTAGAATTCCTTGTGTTAACTCAGATTATGGATGCCCTGCTGTATTGACAAGAGATAGCCTAAGGAATCATTTGCATCGATGCCCGGCAAGTGTAGTTTTTTGTACGATGGAGTGGAATCGCTACCCGGTTTATTCAAAATCGCGTTTGAGTTGGGTGCCGTTTTTTCAACCGAATCCTATTTTAATAAAAGGGCATTTGGATGTTGAGTTGGCGTTCAGGGATCAGAAAATTCTTCGAGAAGTTTTTCGACGGCGGTGTAGGAAAGGGAAGGCCAAAGTAGATATGCTGAGAACCTCTTTGCAAGCGAACACGCCGAAACAGCATGGTAATGGATGTCAACCCCCGGCTGTGAAATCGGAGTCAACAAAAATGGCGATGGCTTTAGCATTATCTTCCTTAGAAAATAAGCTGCGGAAACAGCGTGATGACGGTGAATATTCTGGTGAAGAGTTTGAAAGTGAAAATTTACTCGAGAGCGGAAATGACGGTGAAAAGAGACCCCTTTGTAGTTTGCTTCCGGTCACAGATAGATTTGAATCAAGCAAGAGCAACGATGTGGAAAATGGCGATTATGATCCAGTGGAAATAGAACTTCACGGGTTACAAATGGACAAAGATGAAAACATTAAAGATGACTCAATAAATGTGACACCTGTCAGTTCCCATGGTTACGATATACCACCCCCTCCCACCCATTTGCCAATCTACCTTGACCAACCGCTGGGTCTCAATGTTGTGGTTGAAACCCTACCCAAGTTCCAAAAGCAGTTTCCCATGTATTCAATACCATGCAACCAGGTATTCCGACGTGACGAGTACAGCAGCCACTTCAAGAATGTGCACAGTGACATTCAGGGAGGTCTCAATGGCTGGCTAGAGCATCGGTGTCCATTGGCACAATATGGATGTACTTTTGTTCGCTACAGGCTTCTTCCGCACACTCAAAATGGGGCTGTAATATTCAACCAAGAGCTTGGGAGCTTTGGTATTAAACCTTGTGATCATGCAGCTAAAGGTGTTGCAACTTTGAAAGATGGACATTCCTCAACAGAACCTCAAAGCGAGAGATACATACCTGCAAAATCTAATGTGGATCTCCTTACAACTTTGCCGCTAGAGATCTTGGAAAAGATTGCCAGCCAGTTGGACGGCTTCAGTTTGTGTAACTTTTCTCGCACTTGTAAGTTACTGAGAGAGGTTTCTCGCAATGTGTTGGAAACAAAGGGGATGGTGCTATTTGAATGGGAAAAGAGGATCTATGACAATGGGAGCTGGTCGTGGAGGATAAGACAAAAGGTAGGTGTACATGCAGATCATGATGAATAATTAATAACTGTCATTCATTTAGTGCGTCAGCTGTAACCTTTTATCAGAGTTACATTAAGAGACCTCCTCAGTAATGTTTTGATGAGGTGGCTTATAATGTGGCTACAGAAGACAACCTGTATTATTTAACAAAACACTAGAACAATCAGCGAATTAGAACTGTTATATTTCAGAAAATAGAAATCCATCTGTTGCGAGACCCTTTAATATGCCTTTTGCAACAGTTGTTGAATGTGATGTGCTTTTCAAGAACACACAGATCTAGTCAGTAGTAATGCATGATGTTATCAGCGATGGAAAGAACATTTACAAATATGCTTACATACATGCAAGTTTTCATGTTCTTATCCTTCAAGACTTTTATGGACATTACAAGTTAAAAGGATTTGTACAACATCTATGGGAAGAAGACGCTTTGCTCAGGCTTTAAGTTTGCAAGTTTTCAAACTGCCATAAATCTCTGTCTTTCAGTTTAGTTTTCAGTTCTTCTTGATGTTTTACCCCTCTATCTATCTCCAATTGCTACATGCCAGCAGCATCCTTTTATGGTGATATTAATAATGAAGAAGGTTTCTGGAGGGCAAAGCTTCCTCGCTTCAATACAAAACCTTCTAACTTTACCAATATTCAAATCATCACTAAATTATTTCAATCTTATATGGCATTGCATATTGGTCTGAAAATTGGTGTTCTGGATATATAGGGGCAGTGAGGGGAAGTGAATGAAAAAATCTTACACTATACGGCTATAGATGTCCTACAGTAGCAGTTAAATGTAGACATGATGATAGATGCGGATGCAGCATAACATTACTGAAAAAATTTTCAAGCTTTAAATGGGATTCAAAGCCCACAATCTTTGTGTTACTAGTACCTGTGCATTGCTCTCCCAACTGAGCTATCAAAGCCACATGAGAGCAGTCATGTGTGGGTTGGCCCTTTATTTTCAGTGGACATAATACTCAGCTCAAGTATATGAATTTCATGGTTGTAATGGATGTCCAACATATCTGTAGCCAAGATGTCAAGATCTTTGTTTGATAATCTAATACAGAGACTTAAACAATAATGTTGTATGTGTAAGACTCTGAGACAGACGAAACACACAAAAGCAAGACTTTGTGACTCATCCTAAACGATTCTGAGATTTCAAGATGTGATCAAAAGTTTGCAACACCTATAATTTTCTTTTACAAGGAGGATTTGCGACCCCTCTCTGTAAATGGACACTGTAACTCCCCTTGGCAATCATAAGTTCTGAATGTTCAGCCATGTCTCTTCTGTCATAAAAGCAGTCATTTTACTACTGTGATATATCCTGTATGAATTGCTTGTTATTCTGTTGCAGAGATGGTATTTTTCCACATCTTTCTCACCTGTTGAGAAGTGGGTTCATTCTGACTCACCATTCATGGCAGCTCACTTGGAAGAGTGCAAATACTTTGATCACTGCGTGCCATCAGCACAGTTCAGTTACTGTTTTATTGTGCAGCCTGATGATCAAGGGCGGAGCAGCAGCAGCAATGGTGGAAACAGCGAGATAGGCCTCGAGTATGACCTAGGGCATGAGGACAGTGAGGTTGATCAGATAGGTTTAGAATGCAAGATGAGTGATGAAAACACAACGGACACAGACTCTGAAACGTCAACATCAGACTCTGAGTTAGATTTAGTTGATACAGAAGGTTAGATTCAATAACTGTGTGTACATGTATTACTACTACACAGCGTGAATGGGCGTGAATCAGAGAGATCTAATATTTGGTAGTAAGAACTTGTTTTTATGCAGCCTTGTTCTGGGAAACAATGGCATATAGACTAGCATTATCAGGCATCTTGAGTTACAGTAGTACTTGCAACCTCCCACTTGCTTAGATTTTATTTGAAGAAATTATTTTCTGTTACTCAGTAAGTATGCTACATGTGTACCTTCAATCTAATTGTGTTTATTGTGGTACTTTGGAACAAATTTACAAATGGATATACATGTATTCAATTGTCATCGCTGTTGTTACATAAGTGCCACAGGAAATGACTTTTAGAGATAAATGGGTAGGTAAAAATATTTTATGACATGGGGGAAAGCTTAGGGAATGACAGTCAAGCATTTTAGCGTTTTAGTTCAAGATGGTTGTGGTATATAAACAGATTCAAGAACTGCTATTTTGTGCACATAAATAGTTCTGTAAATTGTTCTTTTTGTGACAGTTACGTGAAAATTATGCCACATGCAAACTTACCAAGTCAAAGTTTTACAAGGGACTGTATGTTTAATATAATTATTAGCAAGAATAGAGAGCCAATGTGATTAAAGAAGGAAAAATATAGGACAAAATTTTATCTGAAGAAACATGAGAACCTAATTATTTTTACTGTTTCAGAATATACATGTATTTGATATTTATGAGATTTCACAAAGAGAACCAAGATTACATGATAGTCCAGAATAATTATAGTAGTCTATATTTTATCTTTATTTTATACCAGCCTTTGTTCAGTTACAGGGGCAGTTTTTATTGAGGTCCCGATAATCTCCTACACACATATGTTCTTTATGCTTGTCACACAAGAGACTGTGTCCATGTAGGAGGCTAACGGCAACACAGATTGAGTGAGAAAAATGTTTAACTCAGCAAATAACTGAGAATAACTGCAAATAATTTTTGGCAGGTAATGCATGTAAGAAGAAAATGTCTTTCTTGTCAATTTAAAAATGAGCCAGCAGTTATTGCATAAGACAATGCTGCTTGAAAAATAAGCCAAGTTTATGTTAAAATTAACAGCGCACTGGCTTTTAGCATGTCAAGTACAGGGCCTGTACTTGTACTTGGCCTGTACTTAGCCTGTTCCAGATTCTTGGTTTGTGGGGCTGAGTGAAAGGGGAAGGAAGTGAGAAGGAGGGGGATTAGTGGAAGAATGCGGCCTTTCTCACCCAAAACCTGTTGCCCTATTTCCACTTGCTCTTTGAGCTGGCTTTCCAACTATCCACCGAATGTCTGGAACAGGTTAGAATTTGTTTAATATTGAAGCAGAGACTTTTCAGCTCTAGAAAATATCCATGCCCTCTCCTATGCCCACCCCTTGAAGGAAGGTCAGTAGAAAATTCTAAGGGGATGGGGAAGTAAAAAATAACACGAGAGTTAAGTTGGGGGGGGGGGGGGGAGGGGGTTCAACCCAAAAGACCACCCTATGTAAGGGCATGGAAGTTTTCTGGAAGAACTATCTAAATAAAAAAGATGTTTATTTACTAGTCTGTTTATTTATTTTTTAGACAGATGCTCGTATACTGCACTGTATATGTGTTGGGAATAATATCAACATTTAGCAGATTTTGAAAGATAATTATTATGTATTATGAACTACAAAAAAAGGCAGTACACATAAACTATGAGGTTTAAGTTTGAGTTTTTCTTTAGTTGCTGCATGATGAAATTAAAGATTTTATTCCTGATTTGTTTTAGACATCTTTTGTGAAACATAGTATTTTAATATTAATTTATAATAATAATATTTAAATACTTATTGTAGTCGGCTGACCTGTACTAACCCTTTTTTTCTCATTAAATGGCAATAGTTCCCAGTATTGTTTTAAATTGTCTCTGATTGCTTGTCAGCTACTGCTTGTAACAATGCTCCATCTTACAGTATTTCAATTTGAACTTAGAATCACGGCTCATTCAGCACTCTTAATATACAATACTATATCCCTGGGTTTGTAATGTGAGAAGGAATAGGCCCTTTGCAGCTAAGCCGTCACATGACCTACTTTTCATAAAATTATGGGCTATAACTTAACAAATGCCAGAAATGGAAAAAGCATGTCAAGAATATCAAAATGGCCAAATTTGAGGCCCCCATCATTAAAAGATGAGATTTTATGACAGTCTGAATTTTTCAAAAAATAAGGAGATTTGTATGGAAAATGTTGCTGAAGATCAAGACCTTGCTCTCCAGCAACATTTCCCATACAAAACTTCTAAATTTTCCTAAACTTAAAACTGTCGTATAAACTTACTCTTTCATTCCAGGGGACTCAAACTTGGCCATTTTGGTATTTTCGATGCGCTCTTTCCATTTCTGGCATTCTTTAAGTTATAGCCCATAATATAAAAATTTTCTAGGAAAAGTTTGGTCACGTGACCCCAGCTGCAGAGGGCCTATATTGAACGGATATGTTTATTTAACCCTTTAAGCACATAAGGTCACAAGAAAGCCAAATACACTTATGCTTAAGTACCCACAGGTCACCAGGAGTTTGGACTTTGTATGTATAGATTTAAAGTTGGATCGAAAACTGGAAACTTGCAAATAACGATTTAAGCTATCCTTTTTCCGTTGTTCTTGAGCTACAGCACGCAGATTTTGGAGATAGTTCTCTGTTAACAAATTTATGTATTGATCAAATAGAGACATTAATATTCCCTCCCCGAGAACTCCCCCAGCATTTGACAATTTCTTGTGCTCCGGGAGGCGGGAATTTGACGTCAGTGGTTGTTATCTCGGTGGGGCATTTAAAATCATAAGGGAGGGGTAAAGGGAAAATCGTCTCGGAGTAGGTCAAGCTAGCAGTCATCAAGAGGGAACAACATTCTTTATAATGTTGTGAACGGTAGACCAACCGTAGAAATAAAGCTGCGTTTTTAAATTTATCCAGTGTAGTGTAAACAGAGAATGATTCGCTTAGACTAATAAGGCTAATCATGCTAACTATTGTAAACAAAGATTCTCCATTTATATAGCCTTCTACAGTTCAACGCTAAGTTTTCCTTTGTAGTCCTCGGCTAACACTTATCACGTGGTACGATCTCAGGCGACAGAGTTTTTCAGGCGAAGATATAAAAAGAGAAGTCACCGAACAAGTAGTTTTACGCTGCAAAACTGCAGGAAACAACGAAACAGTGCCACGGGAGTACAATGCACGCGTTTCACCGGTGGAAAAGAAAGTATATACTACTTGCTACTTGCCCCTACATTTCTCACGGCCTCACTACATATAACAAGAAGATCATAGATCTTTTAACCGCGCTTTGAAAGTTAAACTGTTTTCTTAGCTGTTTTCTTAGCACAGGGCACTTCCAAGGCAGAAGGCAGTCCGTTTTTTGTCAAAAGCAATCTACTCAATGTTTCACCTCCATTTTGACATATGTTGTCGTGGCGCAGTCGAGTAGGCGTTCGCCTTCCAGGCCAAAGGTAATGAGTTCGAATCCTGTGGGGGTTGAATTTTTTCCCTTTTCTTTTTCTTATATTAACAGATATACAGAAAACGTTCACCGAAACAGAGCGTCTGCCGATGCAATTTTCCCTTTCGTAAACAAGCGATGCCATTTTCGCAACACTTAGAAAATTTCTCAACAAATTTTTCTCTACTAATATAAAGAAAAATGAAAATGTTACTAACCACCCAGTATCGAACCTGGAACCTCTGTTTCTTAACATCCCTCTTATACCACTACACTACCAGGTTCATCCGCCAAATTTCCGCAAAATTTAATTATAAAACGTGACATTCTTAAATGTTAATGATAGAGCTGCCCCAACCTGCAAATAAAAGCTAACCGCAAGCAAACCAGTGTGAATATGAACAATTAAGTATTTGGTGAGTGCGTTTTACTCCCTCAATAAATTATAACCAGTTTCTACCGTGTCCAGGCCTGAACATAAGCAGATATGGCATCGTCCACTCTAAAAGGCTTGGTTGCTAATTCTGGCAAGCTTGGTTACCAATTATGGCATCGACCGTTAAAAATGCCATCGCTTGTTTACGAAAGGGAAATAGGCTCTGCCGATACGTAAAAGAAAATTTACCAAAACAGTGTTTGCTTTCCGATGAAATATATTAAGTACCAAAGTATGTTATTAGCCTTGGTCGAGCACTAATAAGTTATCACAAGAGTCTGATAGGATTGCGAAGGGCAAATGATGAACACTGATGAAGTCTTTCCTTTCTAATCGTATGTAAGCCTTAATGCAACTTGTGTCCTGGTGTTACGTTCAGGTCAATCATACAGAGCGCTACTTACAAACAGCTACGCTATTAATGAACAGCTTTCTGCCTTAAAAGTCAAATTTTAATTTGTTTGTGCGATAAGTATAAGTAAAGGACAAGCGAAGTCAGACAATCCGAGGTTTCCGCTAATCCACGGCTAATTTTAGAACATAAACGCTGCAAGTTCTATCTTGTTTACCTCAGCAAATTTAACTTCCTTCGAATCTCTTTACTCGCTTCGATGTAACGGCCATTCCTAAACCCACACGAAATACTCGCAAAATTGCAAATAAATTAATGACTGCCGCTTCTGGCAAAATAAACTTGCAAAAAAGTAAGCACGATCGTACTCACGTAGCCAAAGTGAAAGCTGCATTCCATAGCTGGTGTAACAAGCACGATGTTATTCAACACGCTTCCCAAGAGAAACACATTCCACGAATGACGTTTTTATGTATTCAATACTCGCTTCAAATCAAGCGCTTCAATAACACAAAAAGGCAATATATTTTCTACTAAATAAAGAGTAGAATACTCATACGATTTTCAGTACATTGACATTTCAACAGTTTTTAGCTAATAAACATCATAAGTTGCGTGATTCGACACTTGGCCGAGTGGGAGTTTGGGTCTGGTCGCATACAAAAAAACAAGAAGATCATAGATCTTAAAACCGCGCTTACAAAGATTTAACCGTTTTCTTAACCCTACATTCGCAACGTAGTGCACATTCCAACGCTGTCCTTGATGATTCATTCATTTCTGTACTCACTACATCACTTATTGCACTATCGCTCTCAGCCGTTGTGAAATCTCTGATGATGTATTGGTCTTAATATGGAAGTGTCACGCTATTAATACTGCTATCAATAAACAGCTTCCTTCCTTAACTTGTAAAAGTCAAAATTTAATTTGTTTGTGTTATGAGTAAAGGACAAACTAAGTAATAAGTAGTAGTCACGCCAGTCAGACAATCAGAGGTTTACGCTAATATAAACGCTGCAAGTTCTGGCAAGATCTAGTTTACCTCAGCAGATAATTATTTCTCCTTTGAATCTCTTAACTCGCTTCGATCAAACAGCCAAAGAATTCACTTCAATCACATAAATCCGTAAGACATTTACGCAAAATTGCAAACAAACTAAAAACCATCGCTTCTCTGGCGTAGTAAACACAACCTTATTGTCACGCAGCGAAAGTGAAAGCTGCAATATCCTTATTCAAGGCCATCTGTAGTATGGTGGTGGGGAATTTCCCTACCAGTAACGTAATCATTGCATGTTTTGACACGTTCTTTGCTTAGCTTGCAAATATTTCATTTTCCTTCCGATCTCTGAACTCGCTTCAATAACAGAGCTCGACGATTCACTTCTTTTGACTAAAAATACCAGAAATACTCGGAAAACTCACTAAAAAGATTTCCTCGTAGCGAAATAAACCTGCAAAGTAAACAAGATCTTATCTGTCACGTAGCGAAAGTGAAAGTTGCAAGGTCAACGCATTCCACGGCTGTCGTAATACCTTTTAGCGTATTTATTAATCCGTTCGAGTCGAACGCTTTGATAATACCAGAGGAAAATACATTTAACAAGTAGTAGTCACGCCAGTCACACAATCAGAGGTTTACGCTACCACGGTAAATTTAGAATGGTAGTCTTGATCATTGATATGAACGCTGCAAGTTCTGGCAAGCCCTTGTTTACTTCAGCAAATAATTACTTTTCTTTTGAATCTCTTACCTCCATTCGATCAAACAGCCAAAGAATTCACTGCCGTTTCATAAATCCGTCACGAATCCACGTAAAATTGCAACTTAACTAAAAACTGGCACTTCTGACGTGGCAAACGCGATCTTATTTGCCACCCAGCGAAAGTAAAAGCTGCAACGTCATGATTTACGGCTATCTGTAGTAGGTGGTTATTTCCCTACCAGTGACGTAATCCTTACATGATCTTTGCTTGACTTGCAAGGATTTCATTTTCCTTCCGATCTTTAAACTTGTTTCAATAAAAGAGCTCGACAATTCTGTTCTCTTGTTTAAAACTGCGAAAAATACTCAGAAAACTTGAGGGCCACGCTCCTGGCGAAATAAACTTGCAAAGTAAACAAGATCTTATCTGTCACGTAGCGAAAGTGAAAGTAGCAAGGTCAACACATTCCATGGCTGACGTAATACCTTTTCAGCGTATTTAATATTTCGTTCGAATGAAAAGCTTCCAAAACACTAAAAGAAAATATATTTTACACACAATAAAGAAAACAATATTCGTAACACTGTCCGTGTATGCACGTTTCAAAAGCTTTTGGCGAATAAACATCTCTGGTTGCGTGATTCACGGCTATCTTTGGTACGGCCGAGTGGAGATCTAGGCCTCTCGACACGAAAAAAATAAACAAGAAGATCTTTCAGATCTTGTAACCGCGCTTTTAAAATATTGAACTGTTTTCTTAGCACCACAGTCGCAAAGCAGTGCACATTCTTTTACAACCCAGCCGTTATAATAAGTTCCTCCAAGAGAAAATGAGGGACCTGTCCCCTCATTTTCTCTTGGTTCCTCAGTGTCATAACACATGCGGCTGTGGCGCAGAGGGGTAGGCGATTGCCTCCCAATCGAAAGGTCGTGAGTTCGAATCCCGCAGGTGACTAAACTTTTTTTTATTTTTTATTTTTTATTTTTTTTTTGTTTGCTTATTAACAGATATACAGAAAACGTTCACCGAAACAGAGCGTCTGCTTTTCCAATACGTAAAAGAAAATTTGCCAAAACAGTGTTTGCTTTGCGATGAAATATCATATTATGTACATCGATCTCGAAATCAAAGTATGTTAGCCTTGGTCGAGCACTAATAAGTTATCACAAGTGTCAGATAGGATTGCGAAGGGCAAATGATGAACACTTTCCCTTAAAATCGAATCGAGGAGAATGACCCTTGAAGTCTTTCCTTTCTAATCGTATGTAAGCCTAAATGCGACTTGTGTCCTGGTGTTACGTTCAGGTCAATCATACAGAGCGCTACTTACAAACAACTACGCTATTAATAAACAGCTTTCTGCCTTAAAAGTCAAATTTTAATTTGTTTGTGCTATAAGTATAAGCAAAGGACAAGCAAAGTCAGACAATCCGAGGTTTCCGCTAATCCACGGCTAATTTTAGAACATAAACGCTGCAAGTTCTATCTTGTTTACCTCAGCAAATTTAATTTTCCTTCGAATCTCTTTACTCGCTTCGATGAAACGGCCATTCCTAAACCCACACGAAATACTCGCAAAATTGCAAATAAATTAAATTAATGACTGCCGCTTCTGGCAAAATAAACTTGCAAAAAAGTAAGCACGATCGTACTCACGTAGCCACTGCATCCATAGCTGGCGTAACAAGCACGATGTTATTCAACACGCTTCCCAAGAGAAAGTTGCAACGTCGACACATGCCATATTTTTATGTATTCAATACTCGCTTCGAATCAAGCGCTTCAATAACACAAAAAGGCAATATATTTTCTACTAAATAAAGAGTAGAATATTCATACGATTTTCAGTACATTGACATTTCAACAGTTTTTAGCTAATAAACATCATAAGTTCAAAGTTGCGTGATTCGACACTTGGCCGAGTGGGAGTTTGTGTCTGGTCGCATACAAAAAAAAAAAAATAAAAAAAAAAAATAAACCACGGGTAAAACATGAACCGCGCTCGGCCCATGGCCGCGCGGTTAATAAAAAATAAAAAAAAAAATAAACCACGGGTAAAACATGAACCGCGCTCGGCCCATGGCCGCGCGGTTAAAGATCCCTTTCGACACGATACAGTTCCGCTCTTTTAGTAGCATGCGATCACACCCCCCTCCCTCTAAAAAAAAAACGCCTTTTCTCAAGGTACTCAGGAAGGGCAAAATGTGATTCATGTTATTTCCAGCCTGCGAGCAGGCTCTCATCCTTGGAGGCAGGAGCAAAGCCGTCGGCGAACTCGAAGCGAGTCGCATTTCTCGTGCCAGGCCCCTCACCGGCTTGCTTCGTTCGCTGACTAATCTCTTGCTTCTACCATTGCCCGCAGGCCACGTTATTTCCAGACCAGCAACCTTATCAGTTGCATGAGAGATTGTACGGTAAGCGCACAACAAATAGAGGTAGAGTTCAAACCATGGCAGGTCGGTCGAGTAATTTCTCGTGTCGAGTGATTTTTAAACGCGCGGAATACAAGTCGACTCCTCACTTTAACAAATCGAATGTGGTTTAGCGTGGTATGTACTCTTATCGACAACGATACGCGTCACCACAGTGGTCAAAATTTGTTGCGGACTCACTCGGCTGCGCCTCGTGAGTCCACAATATTAAAGATAACGACGGAAATCTTTGCTAAACACGGACTTGAAAGTGCACGCGCTGCATTATGCAAATGAGCTATTTGTACGCGTCATACTTTCCTTTCAAAAACTTTTGCAAACTCGCTCAACATACAGAAACAATACGAAAAAAATGTCTGGGAAACGAGCAATGACGCGTACTCGTTAACGATAAGAGTTTAGAGCACGATTAAGTGCATTTCGATTTGTTTTTACTACAATATCAACGTCAAAGAAAATGTGTTTTTTTTTCCAGAGCGCGAGCTGAAAAAGGCATTGCGTAACACAATGACGCGAGCAGCGTGGTATGGACTCTCATCGACCACGGCAAATAAGCCAATCAGATTGCGAGATTAGCAGCAATTGTGGTAAAAAATACCATCGAGCTCGTGCACACGGCCTCGCCGTCAAAACACTCGCGCGCGAAATCCCGCTAGCCACGCAAGCTAACCATGAAGAACGCAAAAATTCTAATCAAATAACAAGTCATCAAAGTATTTATATTCCATCCTTCAAAACATGTTATACACGTAAGTATACTTGTAAGAACAAACTGCTTTTATAGGAAGTAATCATTTCAAATGTGAATAGCTGTAGCTAAACAAATACAGAGTAAATAATTTATATATTAAAGTTATACGATACACACGGATTATATAGTTTAATAGCGGGCTGATGATAGCAACAAAACAATTCTATGAAAAAATGGATACAAAACACTCGGCAAATGAAATCTTACGGTGCGCACACATTGTACAAAAACTACGAAATTACTATACAAAAATCTGACATGCTGTGTACTTGTTTCAAACGACGCCACAGACAGTCTCCTTCGCAGCCGCTCGGACAGAACGATCGCTCCCGACCCGTCCCAGGCTTGAAGCAGCCGAATGGGGACGGAGAGGGCTGGGTGACTGCGGCCCCAGCAGCTGCAAAGGAAACTACCACTACACTGTGTCAATGACGTGCGCCAAAGGTCAGCATGTACTTTCGTTTCTCAGGTCACTTTCATTTAGTTCATTAAAACCAAATTGTCCGCTTAAGATAATGGAAGTAACATTTCTATGTAACAACAGATTGTTTACTTTAGTGCAATGGTTTAAAACGCAATTCACAGAAACTGATTCATGAGCGGTCCTTTAGCGGTCCCTACTGCAAAAATTATTCGGACCGCTCAGAAGCCAAATATGGGTGCGAGAAATGATTTGAAGGTCCACTAAAGACTTGGCTGTCTTCTACTGTTTGTTTCGACTTCGTACGCTATTATTAAATTAACAGTTCCATAGAATCCTCAAGAACCTTCGAATAAGGTTCGAGACTCGCGAAACCACCTTTTCTGTGAAGGCTTCAAAACACGAGTGTAATGTAGCGCTGTCTGAAATCACCACGACCAAAGTGGCTCCTAACAGTAATCGTACCCTCAATAGTAAGTCTAGGGATGAACCTCTCATATGTGACCATTCAAATGAAAGCAGTCGATACATGCTCTCTAGCGCTGCGGTTCGTTAGTCATGTAATTCCAAAAAACAATTTTAGAAAATTGCCAAATTTGTGCTTGAGTACTCTAAGGAGGTAAAGAGGCTGTAATGCATCATTGATGGACACTGAATAGTCCAGGAGATTTGTTTGGAGAGATGCGGCCAATAGACAGTCCACCAGGGGCTGGAGATGATTCCCCTGACAGATACGTTCGGCTTGAAGTCTTGGTATGCCGATATGTTGTGAGCACTTCTCGCCGAGATTCATCATGCTCTTCTGGGAAGGACCGAACTGATGTGTCATCAACTCTAGCATGACCTCCATGCGCCCCAGCCCCTGGAGAATATGCCCCTGTTGCCGAAGATAGATAAGTGCTTCTTGAAGAATAATAGGAGCCTCCGGATGACCCACGATATGGAGCCGGCCCATATGGGCTCCCGTGGACTGGGGTCCCTCCATAGGGGCTTTGGGATCTCGATCCAGGCGTTGGGGCACCACCATAGGAACCAACACTCCTATGCCGCGGACTACAGCACAGTATCAGCGCTAAAATGATGAACCCAATGAAAAAGGAAAGCCCAATTATCCAGGCACTAGTTTGTCCAAGAAGGGCTAGAAAAAATCCTATGAAACTTCTGTCTACCGGCCCTGCTGGAACTTTAGGGCACTGTTCACTGCTTGAAACCGCTCCTGTCAGAACAACAGGAATAGCGCCCCCAAACGGAGCTGTATACGAGACGTACAGCAAAGCTCTTTGACCTGTCAATTGACTTTTAAACTCCACCCACACTTTTTCGAATGATTTTGGATTTTTTCCCACCACTTCCACCTCGTATTGAGCTTGATTATCATCTGAGCTTGATAGCACTGTAACATGTACTAACGATGAATCCTGAGATCTTACCTACGAACAAAACAAAAACAAATTTCAGAAAGATATTATTAAAGCTACCAGGGAAAGAAATTTTTCTTTAGTTCGAGCAACAGGAATTGAACCAATGAGTTGTACACATAAGCAAGACGCTTCAAAACTGAACTACAGGAGCCCCTAAGAAGCTGTTACAGCTAGGAGAACATTCCAGAGACCAGAGCACTCCTCTTTGAGACCTTTCTGGTAAGCAACTCTCTATCTTAAAATTTCTGGTGTGTGTACGAACATTGTGACTGTCACAAATTAGTGAATAAAAAAACAAACGAACGTACCAAAGAACGAGATCAGTCAGTCAGTCCGTCCGTCCGTCAGAAAGACAGACAGACAAACAAACAATGCGTAAATTATACATAAGTACGTAAATTATAAATTATGCAAAACAGTATACTTTATTTTTTCCCAAGAGGGCACGGAAACGAATCCTGCAATCTTATTGGTTCTTAGCGCGGTCCGGATTTTCCCATCTCTGACCACGGTCACGATAACGGCGGGAAACAGCGCGGGTTAAATTGTCGTGTTGGTCAATTTTCGCGAGTGAACTATCGGTAATCGTCAACTTTTGCCTTTCTACACTTCCATTGACGATTAATTAACGCAAGTTAATATGGCATAACCCATTATAAAAGTGATTGCCTGGACCTGTAACAGAATGAGTCAGCCAGCGACCGCCATCAATAGTCGTCAATGTGACTAACGACTGTGACTGCATTAATAGATCCGCCATTTTGGTTCTTCCGCAAACTACAAAATATCTGGATTGGAGAGAAAATTGTTTACACCACAAAACTCTCCGGATTCAAAGGTGTTCCAATTCAAAGATCCCACTTTAAATTCCGGATTCAAAATCTCCGGAGACTGGACTAAACTGGGAAGTTTTTATTTCGGATTCGTCCACTTGTATAAAATCAATCCAGTAGCAAAACGTTCCAGATTCGTCACGAATCCGGAACAATTTCCTCTAGTGTAAACCTAGTCTCAAGTCTGATTTCGAGTCAGTGATTCGCAACGACCGATAGAAATTGTTGTACTGACTTTGCACAAAAAAGATTTTGGAGAACTTAACTGGTGAACTAAATGTAATTAACATAAAGTAGTGCGAAATAAATCTGACCTTTAATACATCGTTCTTTGTCTAGTATCTGATTTACTCGCTCGTTAGCTCGTTAGATTTTTACGACGGTTTGTAGACGGCGCGTACACCAATTCAGTGACAAAGTTAGTAAACAAATAAATATGTTACTTGCCGGCTTAGTGTCGGTCCATATAGTGAAAAACTGAAAACGCTGCCAGAGGCCGCCCTTAGTCACAGTTTTTCACCATACGGACCTCACAGCCGGCAAATAACATATATTTACATCGTAAAAAATATAGACATTAAAATTCAGTGAAGAACTAAAAAAATTAATGCAAATAGCTTTTACCTCTAGGCTATCCAACTGTCTCGTAATCCCCAAGACAATAATTTGCGCTTTTTGTCTGTCAGCAGAAAGCTCCAGTTCGGTTTCACTTAGCACAAACGCGGGAACAAATGGCAGAGGTAATGCCTCTGAAGAGATGCGGCGACCTTGAATCTCGTCAAAAACTCTCACAACAAGGCTCAGTTGAGCAGCAACGGAGCTCACAGAACGAGACACATCTGCTGTGACACTTCTTGGAATGACATAACACATAGGCTTTCCGTTGATAAAACCAGATTTCACTTCAAACAGATCGTCAGACTTGAAATCCCCGAAGAGGTCATAGGCAAAGCTAAGAACACACTGGAAGGGTACGAAACGTTTATCTCCCAGCTCTTCAAACAGTAATATTCCATCCCCGAGGTCGGCCGCTTTAGATGTATGTTCTTGAGACAAATACTCATGTCCAAAGATAACAGGGATGATGTAGCCCCGGCCATCTTGACGAGGAATGTTGGTGATGACCAGAGCATCATCTGGCGCGACATTAATGTAACTCAGGCTTTCAACTTTAACTTCCGTCTGCGCCGAGTACAGCTCCGGAATCTTGAAGTAGATAGTTACTGATCCTGCAGCAGTTGCCATGGCAACACCAGTTGTCGAGTTGATGCTGACCACTCTGTCATTGGAAGAGGACCAAACACCACCAACCCCTTGGAAAAGTGAAGAGAATAGAAAAGAGAATATTCTTATCCTCGGTATTGGACTGGAACTAGCTCGCAAATGAGGCTAATGTGGGAAATCTTTTCAAATGCTAATGACATCATCCCTCCATTGCAAGCTAGTTCCAGTTCTATTGAAATCTAGCCTCCTACGCAGACGCTCTTTGGACTCGTGGGGGAGGAAGATTGCGTGACGAGCCCAAAGAGCGTCTGCGTAGGAGGCTAATTGAAATCAAGCTCTACTGAAGCTGGTGTGACAAAATACTAGTTGACTGAGTTAGGTCGAAAAAGTAAAATATTTGAGTGTCGGACATTTTCCATGGACTGCGCTTCACTCGATACGCATGCCATGAACTCCAGCCAAACATTTTCTTGTCCAGTCCTGTCGACAGCACCAACAAGCTCAAACTGTTTTTTTTTCTACTCGGGAATGGCAGCCAAATCAGCGTTTAAGTCTGGAAACAGTTTAACTTTCCTCAACTATCACGAAAATTTCAGCAGCTTCAAATCTAATAACACGGGACACACAGTTGACCTGCACCTCTCTTAAACCTTGTTTCGTCCCTATCAATCTACACCTCTTTTGTTCTTAGGGCTAGGGGCATCGGTTTCTTTTTCGTTACCTATTGTTTCGTTTAGCCAATTTTTTAGAACCTTGTAATTGGTGCAGCTCGCCCCAGCACATAAGAGTTCATGAGAGCGCCAAACTGACAGCCAGGGATTAAACTAGTCGTAGATTTTGAGCTGGCTCCGTCCTTTATGAAAAGCACTTGTAGTTTAGTTGAAATACGCTATCGGCGACCTGCCTAGTGTGATTCCATCCTAAAGAAATGTCAGGGAATACGCGACTGCCTAACATATGAAATGCTCTGGATCCCTCTACAGAAGCCATGTTTCAATGAGCAATCAAACCACGTACAAGCGAAACTGTTTGTTTAGCGTGTTGCACAAATACCTTCAGATATAACACTTGAGCTGAATTGCTGAACCATTCCAAGAAGCAGTGTGGCCTTAGTTGGAGTCAAGCCGTGTCCAACCCTTATGCGTATGTAGTCTGCTATGTTCACAGCGCTGGGATCCCACACCTGACAAAAGCAATGCAATCGGTATTGACAAAAATTACTATTTTGCCGACACGGAAGTACGCGAAGGCTCGTGGTTAGTACGTTTTGAAACAGAGACGGTTGAGAAACTTGTGACAATCTACGGTCAGGTTTGTTTTCTGTTCTAATGATGTGTAAATAGTATAACCTTAAAACCCCAAAGGTGGCGCCACTGCATTTGGTCGGGAATACACGGTCCCTACTTTCCCAAATTAGAGGTGTTTGGGGTTTACGCGTATGGCTTTGGCGCATAGGTAAAGGTAAAGTCTGCATACGAGCCAAGTGGCCCACCAGGCCGGAGCTTATCCCGGTTTCCGTGGCATGAAGCGACTAGGAATATTTCTACTCCCCCCTGGATGGGATGCCAGTCCATCGCAGGGTTACCCCCAGCATTAAATTCGCCGGTACCCATTTATACACCTGGGTGGAGAGAGGCACCGTGAGAGTAAAGTGTCTTGCCTAAGAACACAACGCAATGTCCCAGGCCAGGGCTCGAACCCGGAGCGCTCGCTCCGGAGTCGAGCGCACTAACCATGAGGCCACCACGCTTTGGCGCATGTAGGACATAATTTGATGTATCTTTTATCCACTTTGCTGCAACCTTATTAGGTCAATAAACACATATGTTCGGCCTGGCTGAACAATGCGCCCATACCACATAACCTTTGAGTGTGTTCGGTTGTGTCTTGAAGATAAAATTAAGGGTTGAGGTACCGAGAACAGTACCCGCTTTATATGGACAGTCGAGTATTACCGACAGATTTTTGGGGTTTGTGGTGCCGCAAAGGTTATATATTTCCTCTTACATAAATGACATTAGTATCACCCAACTAGTGGACTAATGCAAATCCTGCATTTTGATTGGCTACGCTACTAGGGGACTATTAGCAATAGTCATCGAGTACGAAATTCGCCAGTTTTTCTTTCGCTTTTTTCGCCAAATAAATATTTTTTCAACTTGCATTTGCAAACTTTATTATTCCCTTTTCTGTCCGACTAGTTGGGTGATACTAAAACAATTAGACCCTTCGCCCTCAAGGGCCACGGGTCAATAGCCCATTCGGCTTCGCCTCATGGGCTATTGACCCGTAGCCCTTTCGGGCTACGGGTCTAATTGTTAATTAGCCCGGGTTTATATGGACACTTTGCTGTGACTGTAGTGATA